>CM034354.1:25177815-25575869 GCA_019925275.1 Mytilus edulis
GACAGTCGCAAATGACAATTATATAAAACATTCATCAATATCTTCTACGGTTTATAAAAAAAGTGAGAATAAGCCAAAAAAAAATTTTTGAATATGCCCTTGACTTTGCCCTTTTGACCAAAAAATATTTAAACTTTTTTAGCCCAAAGGATTTAAAGTAACAGATAACAATTGGTCTAGATATTAAAGGAAATGTGCAAATTTTGAGAGTAGTATGTAATTTATGTGTAAGACATTTCATTTGATATAGAAAAGTATGTGTTTTATCCTATTTACGGCAAAATATTTTCCACAAAAAAGAACACATTATTGTTGTACGATTAATATTTTGTTTCAACTTTGTCACATTAGGGGAGATAACTCAGATAAAGTATATTTTATGATAGAAGTTATGATAATCAAATAATCATGAAATATGTAGATTGGTAATCATTATAAAATGGACCAAGTAATCACATAACAAAAAACCCATAAAGAAACTCAGTTGTACTTACATATAATCAATAAAATCCAGGGCAGGAACGGTCCAAAAGGCCTAGGTTCATCGTTGACTAGTACAATTCGACTTTCATCGGAACGGTCTCGTAATATGGGTACCGGAACCGGTCTAGGTACAGGTATAGGCAATAGCCTGCCACCTGGTGGGACAAAGAACGGTGATCCTGGTGGTCGCAAACCTAATCCCGGTGGTGGTGGAGAAAAACTGACAGCTAACATAAACCGGACCATGCTGTGATCCAATAACAACCGTTATGACAAGGATGGTCAGCTTTAAATACCCCATCTACAAATTAAGAAATACATAGGTCTTTCTATCCACCATTTTCTACATTTGAAAATGTTTGTTCCAAGTCAGGAATATGACAGTTGTTGTCATTCGTTTGATGTTTTTATGATTTGATTTTTGCCATTTGATTAGGGACTTTCCTAATTTTCTGTAGATAATTTTGTATATTTCTATTTTAAATTTCAAACATTATCTACAGCAAATTGGCAAGTCTTAGAAACTGAAGAAAAAAGTATATTTTGTCACCAAAAAAGACCGTGATTACAAGGGTGGTCAGTTTTAAATACGCCATATAGTAACCAAGAAATACATAGGTCTGTCTTAAATGGATTTGAAAATAATTCACTCAAAATAGAAGAATACAACCTTTATCTACAGCAATTTTGAAAGTCTTAGCTACAACAAAAAGTATAGTTTTGTCGTCCAATAACGACTTTTATACTAACAGAGAAATACATGGGTACTTTCTTCAAGAATATCAAAATCAATAGAATTAAAATAGATGTTACGAACAACTTCTATGGCAATTGTGTTAAAAATTTCGAATCTAAGCTACTAAATAAAAAATGGTATAGTTTTGTCAACAAAATCTTGATTTGTTTGATAAGATGAAGGAATGACAAACTAATTATGTCTGAATTGAAAATGTCATTTATTATATTCAGGATGTTCGCTACTTTGTTCCAAATAATAACCTTTTAAAAGAGTGTATCAAATTGAAAGTAAAAAATCAACGAACATAAAAAACGAAAAAAAGTATAGGTCTGTGTGCTTGATTCGATATACAAAATGGTCTTAAATATCAACTTTATCATAAAACACAAAAAGGTCACAATTTGGTTCGAAAATGAGTATATTTCAAAAGTCTTAATCCTAAAGAAATTACTTATATGAAAGTACATAATATTCTCCATAGTAAGTACGTTATGGACCTTTTGTCAAAAAAATGATGATTTTGTGCAATTTTCAGACCTAAAGTCTTTAGAAACACCTTGGCCGTCACCTACGATCAAAAATGTGTTATAACCAAAATATTACAATTTTGATATAGAATTCATCAATCATATAAAAAAATGAATCGTGGATGGCGGCCAAGGTTAACTATGCCAAAATAATCAAAATTATAGATTTTTTATTACCAAAATTGACCTTAAATACAAATAATGTTAGTTTAAGGGGTCATAGCTTCATAAATTTTAAAGGAAGATGCAAAAAAAAATGTTTTTCTAACTAGTATTATCACAAGTATTTCTATGTGAAGTTTGTAAATTTTTGGCCCGATTTAAAACACATCAAAAATTAGGGCCAATTTTAACCCTCCGTGAACCTTTTTTCCTTTAGGCAGGACTTGATTCTCATTAGATTTGTCATAAATAAAAACTATAAAAAATACTCAGCATTCTATAACGTTTTAAATATAGATGTTCAAACTATATGTTATAAATTTATGAAAAGATAGGCAAGGATTAGCGGGATTTTTCTTAATGGCACTACATAGTTAAAACAAAAGACTCCGAATATTTGACAAAAATTCAAAAACAAGAGGAGGAAAAATCCTTATATAGAGAACACAGATAACAAGGATATAAATAATAATGTATGAACAAAACAAGTAGATTTAGTATATATTTGTTTTTAAAACCAATCTAATCAAGAAAGTTTCATTCACCAGAACAATCATATATTGCATAGTTGTGATACATTAAAAACAATATACCATCCATGTTCAAAATGATGTAAATTGAATATAGTTATAAATTATTGAAAAACGCAGATTAGGAAATGATTCTTATTGGTCAACCATTTGTTCTTTTATCAACTGGGGGAGTTGGCAGGATGATTCTTTAAAAAAAAAAATGATTTTGACACGTTGCAAGTCTGCGCTTCACTGCACGGCTGTACAATTTAGATGTCTGCGTTTTGTTGGGCAAAAACAATCATCCCACAATATCAAATGATCGTCACCTTTCATAATGTAAAATTGTTTTATTTTTTTGTTCTATTAATATATAGATGTCATTACAACTTGAACTTAAAAGTTAGTTACATCGGGGTATGATAGTAGATATATATTGAGTTAAGAGAGTTTTTAAAAACCCCTAAAACTGAACAGAAAGTCAAATTCCTTATGCAAATTGACAATCATATAAAACATTATCGAGTTGTTCTGTATTAATTAGATAAGATAGTATAGTTTATTCTCATAAAACCATGCAAATGCAAAGGTTACAGAGAAGTTAAAAAATTATATACATAAAAATAAAAGTGAAAGAACAATTAAATACCGTTGCAAATGAGAAACATTTTTTCTTAATTGCAGCAAACACTGTTTCCTTAATATGCCAGGTAAATTCTATAAAAAAAAACTTTGATAATTTGGAAGTTAATGCAAATTGAAAAAAATCTCTCCAAATTAATACAAAAACAGGAACAAAAGCATGACATGATGTTATTTCATTTTTTCGTACCCCCAAAATGAAATAACATCACGTTATTGGTTAAATTTCCTTTGTTTATGTCATTTGTAACCAATCAAAACAGTCGTAACAACTAAGGTTAAAAACGGTACTTTCCATAACACAGTATAATCTCAAAAATACTGAACTCCCAGGAAATTCAAATTGGAAAGTCCCAAATCAAATGAAAAAATCAAATGATAAAAGATATCAAACGAATGATTTCTTTGCCTTTTTTTTTTTTGTTGCTGATATTTTTTTTACAGTAAGCAAAAGTGTAGTTAAGAATTTGACACTTCTTTCTATGGACAAACTTAGGACAACCAATCATGCTCCCCTTGTCAACAAATTGACACTTCGAAAGAACCTTTATGATACCCAACTAGTTTAATTTTTATGTCACTATTACCATACAGATTTTAACAAAAATTCCTATTACAATAAGTATATGTTTAACAAAATATATTTTTTTTAATTTTTAATTTTCTGAAACTGTTGTCTATATTTTTAAGGTTATTAAAATTAGATTAGGAATTTTGTGTTGTTAAATTACATCAAAACAAAGTAAAAAACGCGAAGAAAAATAAATAGTTCCCTGCCTTTACTACATTAGATAATTATATCAAAAACAAAAAAAAAGAAGAACCAAAATAAAAAATAACTCATATCTGCTTAAAGAGGGGCTAAAGATACCAGAAGGACAGTCAAATTCATAGATCGACAATAAACTGAAAACACTACGTAAAAATTTAAAAAAAACAGACAAATAATATTACACAGACAAAACTCATTTATAAACAAAAACTATAAATTAATTTGGGTATAAATAAAAAGTATTTAATTTCAATTCATGTATTTTTTAATTAGTTGTTTTTTGGATTTATTTCGGTATGTTATCATTTCATAAGTCACCATACAAATTTTGTAGACTAAAATTCGATCGGCAAAATTTTAAATTGCATAATTGAGAATTACATTTGACTTACCTGTGATGTCTGCGGTTTCCCTGTCTAGGTAAATATATATTCATGATACTTATATATACTGTAAAGAGGAAGTTAAGCCTTCAGGATGTACATGTATGGCAGCACCTAAGAATCATGCAGAGGGTGATACAGTGATAGTGGCTGCTTTGGGCTTTATATGTTCTATGTTGAAAGAAAACTCAAAAAGATAAAAGAAACACATTTGTTGTACATTTGGTAATTATAGTTACAATGGCACCATAACAACCCTTTAATTTCAGTCATAAACCTCAATTAAATTTTGATTTTTAACTTAGATTTTCAATATAAACTGCTCATTATTTTTGATAAAACAAATATATATTATCATAGCTCCACATTTTTCTAAACGTTTAAGTTGATAAACATAAGTTGCAACTATGGCAACTCTTGTTTTCATGGCAACCATATGATGCAGTTTTTTATTTTCTTTAAAAGTGTGAAAATAACGTTTTTCCAATTCTATTTTCTTCCAAGAACAGAGTCTTATGAAAAACCTGTTGATTGGTATTTGTTCATTGGACATTTGTCTATGACATACAAAACATAATCGTATGTAGCTTTGTATGTTTAACCCCGCCGCATTTTTGCGCCTGTCCCAAGTCAGGAGCCTCTGGCCTTTGTTAGTCTTGTATTATTTTAGTTTTAGTTTCTTGTGTACAATTTGGAAATTAGTATGGCGTTCATTATCACTGGACTAGTATATATTTGTTTAGGGGCCAGCTGAAGGACGCCTCCGGGTGCGGGAATTTCTCGCTACATTGAAGACCTGTTGGTGACCCTCTGCTGTTGTTTTTTATTTGGTCGGGTTGTTGTCTCTTTGAAACATTCCCCTTTTCCATCTCAATTTTTCTATTGGGGAAAAACATTCGTTGTCTCTTTTTTTTTTTTTTTTTTTTGGATGATATTTTTTTTTACAGTAAGCTACTTTATTTTCATTATTTGATAGCACAATTCATTTGCTTTTATTATGATAAAATGTTTAATCACGCATTTCATTTTTGTATTTTTTTCCATTAAGTATCATTTAATTATTCAAAAAAAGAAATTAAGTTTTTTTAAATATAAATTTGGTTGTCTTTTTTTTTGTTTATAAACCTTATCGTAATTGAAAAACAGATCAAAACACAAAACTTAACATGAATCATGAAAATGAGGCCAATATAAGATCAAAACTACGAGACTGACACATATCCTTCACAATCATATCATACAACATATACAGTTGACCTGCTGTTTGTAGTACAGTATCCGAGAAAAAGACCTAATCATCTTACTTAAGTCTTGACCACTGATCCATGAAAGGAGGTCAAGGTCATTTGAACCCTTCCTGACAGGAATTTAGGCATTATAAGGAACCCACATATACGACAAGAATGTACCCAACGTACACAAATGCCCCACTCGCACTACCATTTTTGCGATTTTCAGTTAATCTCTATCTTTTATAATATTGAAGATAATAACCAGAAACTGTAAATTTTCCTTAAAATTACCTTTTCAGAGGCAGAAAACTCAACAAGGGGTTGTCTGATGCGTCTGACAATTTAATGGCAAATAGATCTTAGCCTGGATTATTTTTTGCTTTATATCAGGTTTGCTCTAAACGCTTTACTTTCAGAGAGACAAGACACAAACTGCATTTTACCACCATATTCATTTTTTTAGCCATGGCAGTCATCTTTATTCTTTATTAAAAAATTCCATAGAAAAAAAATCGGACCAGAAAACCTGTTCTTAACGGACTTTCGAATGTTTATGACCAGTGGGGCCTGGTTATCTGTTTTGAGTGATGTACCTTTATTAAAACGCAATCGCGATTCACACGTTTGAAACATGGCTGAACTGGAACTAAAATTATCGTTTTGTCGTACTTTTCGATACTAATAGAGACAAACTACTCAGCAACAAGAATTATAAAATTGATGAAAACTTTATTTTGTATTTATTTACTGCAAATTTGCACATAAATGAATGGCAGTGAATTATCGTTATCGCTGTGACTGGTCTTCACTCTTTCCTATACAAATAGTACAATAACTCGAGCTTGCTCCACGAAATAAATGTAACAGTTAAAATTATTCCATTCATTTGATGTGTTTGAGCTGTTAATTTTGCCATTCGATAAAGGACTTTCCGTTTTGAAATTTCCTTTGAGATCGATTTTCTTTTATTTTACTTTTCACCTGCAGGCCTACAGACGTAAATTAGAACTTACAAGCAAAAGTGTTTTGCACTGACGAAAAACAAATGGCATTGGAGAGAAACCAGTACAAACTGTCTTTAAGGGCATCAACGCAACAAACTTGACTTTAATAATAATAATAAGTCTATATTAAATTTGTGCGTGTTATTTTTAATTTCTAAATTGTATAAAATTAAGAAAGGAAATGGGGAATGTATCAAAACGACAACAATCCGACCATAGAGCAGACAACAGCCGAATGCCACCAATGGGTCTTCAATGTAGCGAGAAACTCCCACACCCGGAGGCGTCCTTCAGCTGGCCCATTAAAAGATATGTATACTATTTCTGCGATAATGGACGTCATATAAACTCCGAATTATACACTAATTTCTTATTATGTATTTTTCATTTCTGACGATTTTTTTCATAGTTGCTGCTGAAAGATGCACCAAGGGAATACTATCTTCTTTCAATGGCGATAATTCGCGGTTACAGAATCTAATGCATCCTGGGTAATGTTATTCAAAGTATACACCAAAACGTCCTGATTGGTTAAAAATGACATCAACAAAGGAAATTAACCAATAACGTGATGTCATTTCATTGTGGGGGTACGAAAAATGAAATCACCCATCATTCTTAATATTTTGAAACGACCAATTGTCATTTAGTGGTTATTTGACGATTGAGGCTATGTTGACGTTTTTTTTCAAACATACTTGATTCCAAACCTCTGATTTTTTTAACCACAATTTCAGTATTTTTCCCCAATCTATATATATAGCTATCAAATAGGGAAATTTAAGGGGAAAACTATTTTATAAATAATGTCAGTGATTTTTGAGCTGACGTTTCCCTCCAGAATTTAAAGTTCATCAGCAGTAATATCGGACAAGTGATTTTAGATTTAAAAATAACAACAAAAAATAACAACAATCGCACCGTTCAACTTGTCCGAAGCGCTTTTACTTTCAGTTTTATATTATATCATATTGCTATTCATTCTCTCACAGTTCTCTGTAAAATTAAGTTTAATAATACATTGAAACATTATTGATTTAAGTGGTTACTAAATGATTTTCTAATGCTGTCAATCGAATAGCAAACTAAATACAAAATGTCGAATATTATCCTTAAAAAAACATACCATCAATTATACTTAAATATACAAAGAGCAATTTTTCATGATTGAAAACAAAAGTCTGAAAATGTCTTAGTTGATACAAATAACTATAAATAAAAGGGATACACGTTCACCTATCATACATGTATTTCTTACTTATCTATCATTCATTTTGGGAAATATTTAACCTTAGATTCAAAATATTAAGAATCATGGATGATTTCATTTTTGGTACCCCCAAAATGAAATAACATCACGTTATTGGTTAAATTTCCTTTGTTCATGTCATTTGTAACCAATCAGGACGTTTTGGTGTATACTTTGAATAATATTACCCAGGATGCATTATATTCTGTAACGGCAAATTCCTTAGATGGAATATAACCGAGCAGTTAAAAACGATAAAAATATGAATATCCTCTGCATACCAGTGTTACCTTGCTATGCAATAAAATTTCATAAATCATTTTGACAAGTGTTTCGCTTAGAACATCAATGATACAAATTTAACAGTCAATACATGTTGAGTGGTCTAGAGTTTATAACATAAGGCAAAGCGGTTGATAATGTAATGTATCAAAGGTGTGAGTTCAAACCCCGTTGGGAGACATAAAGATCTGATTATAATACTGTTTGTCTTAATTTTCAGATTTATATGAGCTTGCATCCCAGCCAAGGGAGGAAATATGTGAATCCTTGAATTTGAAGGTTTAACATCATTGTGCTGATAAAAGAGTATGCTATGTGTATTCGGTCGTGTACACATTTAGCTAATCTACAATCAATGCCATCGTCAAGCCTAATTAGTTATCAAAGGTAACATACTTATAATTTAATACGCCAGAAGCGCGTTTTGTCTACATAAGGCTCACCAGTGACGCTCAGATCAAAATATTTATAAAGCCACAGAAGTTCAAAGTTGGAGAGCATTGCGGATCTAAAATTACAAACAGTTAGGCCAACAACGGCTAAGGTAATCTATGCCTAAGATAAGAAAATCCTTAGTAATTTACAAAATCCATAATTTTGTAAACAAGACATTCATAAAAAAGACCATATGATTGATATTCATGTCAAAAGTGAAGTGCTAACTACTGGGCTGGTGATACCATAGGGGACAAAACGTCCACCAGCAGTGGCATCGATCTAGTGGTGTAAATAATTAGCAAAGGTACCAGGCTTATAATCTATCATGTACTGTGTATCAAAACTTAGCCACCAAGAGCTGAATTATTAGATCAATCTAGTTGGCCTTGTGGTCTAGAGCGATGGACACAGTGCAGGCGGTGTTACCACTTTATCATAATAGCATGGAGTTGAATCCCAGCGAAGAATTTATGATTGTAGTGCTGATGTTTAGAGTAATTATAAATATAAATTATTTATATATAAATAATTTAATTTTGGATGTTACGCGTCTTCTGATTGGCTGACGTTATTTTGTTATGAGCCCATAGACATAATTTTGTGACCGTGACGTCATCAACGTTTTTTATGGTTTATACGGTTTAAAATGGATTTAGAATGAAATGACTGTAATATTTTTTCTGTCGATTCGAAATAACATAAAAAATGTGGTGCACACTGTTAAATAACCCGCTACGCGCGTTATTCAGTGTGCACCAATTTTTTTATGTTATTTCTTCATAGACAGAAAAAATATTACAGTCATTCCTTAAATATATAAATAGTTGTGTCGAAATGTCTTAACATAAACAAAAATGACACATATAGGCCTTCCATAAAAAAAAATTTAAAGTATGGACTGTAAGAAACAAAATAGGCGTATAAAACCAAAAGGATTATAGAAAAACAAGTTGAAGACAGCCAGACATTTCGATGCAAAAAATAAAGAAGCAACAATGAACCAGGGGTTTCAGTCATATCTCAAAGTACAATATTTAAACTCAAAACAGCAATCCAACATTTTGATTGGGTGAATTCTGAGTCTGAGTACGATCATCATACTCCAAAGTTTTATCACACATGACCAGGAGTGGAATCAGAGAAAAAATAGCATATCCACATGTAATAATCAATACTTTTTAAATAACCTTATTTATATATGATCGATTTATAAAAAGCTTGTTATTTTGAAACGGAGTTGCGAACATTCATAACAAAATAATAATCCAATACGTTCTGTTTTTGTTAGAATATAAATTTAATAGATGCATAGGGCTTCTTTGTTTGACAAAATCGGAAACCCTAAAGTGGAAAGTGAAACTCACAGATTACAGTCCTTGGGTCGTGTAAACGTTCTAAAAAAAATGTATGGTGTAATGCTGTATGGCATATGGTGCAATGGTGGAAGGTGTATGGTGCTATGGTGGAAGGTGGAAGGGGAATGATGTAATGTTATAACGTGCGATGAGCGGGAAAGGTGTGCATGAATGGTGTACGACATTTAAAACTATGCAAGATATTGATGAGTACTGATTTTCAATTTTATTCATTGATTTACAATATTTTAATACAAATTCGTTTTTTATAAATAAATAAATTTGTAGTGGCACGCTTATTTTGAAATTAAATTGCAGTATGATGTAATGTGTAAGGTGTATGGTGCAAAGGTAAAACGTGTATGGTGTAATGATACAGGGTGTATGATGTAATTGTGTATGGTGTTAGTGGGAAGTTTATACCCTCCAAAAACTGTATCGAAAAGTCGGTTATGTTCCAAGGACGAACAGACAAGGATGCGTTAAAATTATCGTAATTAAGACATCAAGTATTTGCATGTATTATGCTGCAAATAAATGTAGAGCCATATATCAGTAAGTATTTGCACTCTTTGTACAAAAGATCACGAACTGGAAGCACGTGACAGGAAGTTGTAATGGTAGATTGTCAGACATATCCAGCAGCTTAATGTCTGATGTAATTTTTAAAAACATATCTTATTATTTATAAAATATTAATATTTACATGTTTAAGAACACCTTGATAGAACTGTCATTGTGACTAGCAGTTTTTTACTTTTACTTTGATTATTCATCAATTAATTTTATTAATTATGTATTTACATTGTATCACAGATTAAAATTATTCATTAATTGTGTGTAAATTTGTGTTAATACGTTTGATTGATTAAGTGAAGAAGACCATTCCAATTGATATTTTGTTGTGTCTTTCTTTGTTGTGATGTTATACTATTGTTTCAGAAAAGGAGACGGATTGTGTCTTTCTTTGTTGTGATGTTATACTATTGTTTCAGAAAAGGAGACGGATTGTGTCTTTCTTTGTTGTGATGTTATACTATTGTTTCAGAAAAGGGAGACAGATTATGTCTTTCTTTATTGTGATGTTATACTATTGTTTCAGAAAAGGAGACGGATTGTGTCTTTCTTTGTTGTGATGTTATACTATTGTTTCAGAAAAGGGAGACGGATTGTGTCTTTATATGTTGTGATTTTTGTGATGTTATACTATTGTTTCAGAAAAGGGAGACGGATTATGTCTTTCTTTGTTGTGTTGTTATACTATTGTTTCAGAAAAGGGAGACGGATTATGTCTTTCTTTGTTGTGATGTTATACTATTGTTTCAGAAAAGGAGACGGATTGTGTCTTTCTTTGTTGTGATGTTATACTATTGTTTCAGAAAAGGGAGACGGATTGTGTCTTTATATGTTGTGATTTTTGTGATGTTATACTATTGTTTCAGAAAAGGGAGACGGATTATGTCTTTCTTTGTTGTGTTGTTATACTATTGTTTCAGAAAAGGGAGACGGATTATGTCTTTCTTTGTTGTGATGTTATACTATTGTTTCAGAAAAGGGAGACGGATTGGTACCATTAAAACGTTTAATCCCGCTGCAATGGTTTGCACCTATCCTAAGGAATCGGATATTCAGTGGTTGTCGTCTGTTTATGTGGTTCATAAGTGTTTCTCGTTTCTCGGTTTTTAAAAAGATAAGACCGTTGATTTTCCCGTTTCAATGGTTTTACTATAGTAATTTGGGGCCCTTTATAGCTTGTTGTTACGAAATTCGGAGTGAGTAAAGACTCATTGTTGAAGACCGTACCTTAACCTAATGGTTTACTTTTATAAATTGAGAGTTGTCTCATTGGCATTCATACCACATCTTCCTATATCTAGTCACTCAAAATCATGACGAATATCTATTGTATTTTGATTATCTTTGCTTGCAATTTGTTGACATCATATAATTGTTTGTAGTAGATATATTTTCCATGTTTACTGTGTCATGATCATACATCAGTTTCTGGTTTTATTAGGTTTTAGGTCTTTCCACTTTTCTGTGGAAAGACCTATTGGTTTTCTTCTGATTACTTTTTTTTTGTCTTCCGCCTTATTTTGTTCTTGCGATAAATATTTGTTTCGCAATATGTCGCTTCGATATTTGGTATATGATATCGAACAGTGTATGTTTAGAACAGCGGTGTACTACTGTTGCCTTTATTTATGCGCCTTTTAAATTTACCCTGCGTAACCAAATAATTTTCTGTGTAGAACTTATCTCCCCGAACATTTTTCCTTGTGCAAGCATCTCCTCCGTAAACGTAAAAGAAAGCGACAAATTTATTTTATAAAATTGCTCGTTATATCCTTTGCATGATATGTTCTATTTTGACCGAAGCGATATTAACACTCCATATGAGAGTTATTTCCACTTATGCATCAAGTGATATCAATTTTATCTTGTAAACCATAAGTGATAGAGACCTAGGATCTTTTGATTTGAAATCCTTGGCCCACAAACATAAAAAAAGGTAAAGGTCAAAGGTCAAGGTCATATTCAAAATTCTGAATTTGGCTTATTTTCACTTATTTCCAAAAACAATATAAGATATCGACAAATTATTTTTACTAAATTGATAATTGCGACATGTCCTTACATGTACATTTTGATTACAAAGGTATGTTGAACGAAAAGGGAGTTTTCTCCCCTCTTGTATTTAAAGTCTTTTGACTTGAGGTCCTTAATTGATAACCTTGAAATTGATCTCAAGGTCATAGCTTAATTTGACGTTCTAGATTTTGACCTTTGCTTTTACTTCGTATGTAAACATGATAAAGCCATGACACTTTTTTGCAATATGTTTTAAACCATTCAACCTTGAAAAAACAACCGGAAGTGACCTTGAGTAAACCGGATTTATCTTTTTTTGTACTTACTTAAATAAAAGTATGAATAAAATTGAGAATGGAAATGGGGAATGTGCCAAAGGGACAACAACCCGACCATAGAAAAAAACAACAGCAGAAGGTCACCAACAGGTCTTCAATGTAGCGAGAAATTCCCGCACCCGGAGGCGTCCTTCAGCTGGCCCCTAAACAATTATATACTAGTTAAGTGATAATGAACGCCATACTTATTTCAAAATTGTACACAAGAAACTAAAATTAAAATTGTACAAGACTAAAAAAGGCTAGAGGCTCCTGACTTGGGACAGGCGCAAAAATGCGGCGGGGTTAAACATGTTTGTGAGATCTCAACCCTCCCCCTATACCTCTAGCCAATGTAGAAAAGTAAACGCATAACAATACGCACATTAAAAATCAGTCCAACAGAAGTCCGAGTCTGATGTAACCGAAGAAAATAAACAAAATGACAATAATACATAAATAACAACAGACTACTAGCAGTTAACTGACATGCCAGCTCCAGACTTCAATTAAACTGACTGAAAAATTATGATTTCATCATATGAACATCAGGCACAATCCTTCCCGTTAGGGGTTTAGTATCATACCATCATAACATGTATATGAAGAACATAACCCGTGTCATGCCAACAACTGGTTTTTAAATAAATGTGTTTAGTTCCGATGCAAAGACCCTATAAGTGAATCAATATCAACGCCGAAATATGCAATCTTTAATGACCTGACAACAGTATCGTAACTATATCCCCTCTAAATAAGTCTGTTCAAAGGTTTTCTTAGTTTTTGAGGTGAATACTGACACCTTTGTGCTTTATAAAGAATATTTCCATAAAAAATTGGATGTGAAATACCTGAACGTATAAGAAGTCTGCACGTTGAGCTATATTTACGAATGATGTCCTTATACCGATGATAAAATTTAGTAAATGTTTTGACTAGTTTGTGATATCGAAAACCATGGTGTAATAATTTTTCAGTAATACATAAATTTCTCTCGTTAAAATCTTAAACATTGTTACATCCACGAGCGAATCGTACAAGTTGAGATATATAAACACCGTAAGATGGTGACAATGGAACGTCACCATCTAAAAATTGATAATTAACGATAGTAAATGAAAAATCATCTCTTTTATCATAAATTTTAGTATTCAGCTTTCCGTTAGTGATATAGATATCAAGATCGAGGAAAGGAAAGTGGTCATTGTTAGTATTAGCTTTATTTAAAGTAAGTTCAGCAGGATAAATTTCTTTGATATACATACTGAAGTCGTCCTTATTGAGAGCCAAAATATCATCCAAATATCTAAAAGTATTATTAAATTTGTTTATCAGATGTTGTTTTGATGGGTCTTTGCTTACTTTTGTCATAAATTGTAACTCATACCAATACAAAAACAGGTCCACAATAAGTGGTGCACAGTTAGTCCCCATTGGAATTTCGATAATCTGACGATATACGGAATTCCCAAAGCGAACAAAAATGTTATCTAGTAAAAATTCTAGGGCATTTATAGTATCAAAGCATGTCCAATTGACATTATAGTTTTTTTGTTTATTGCTATTAAAAAATGACCTAAAAGAGTTTGAACATATGTATTCACATTCTGACTTTTTTAATGCTCATTTAATTAGGTGTGTGATTTTTTTCTTAATGAGAATGTGAGGCAGTGTGGTATACAGGGTAGAAAAATCAAAACTTTGAACAGATTCAAAATCACCAATATAAGCATGCAATTTATCAAGTACTTTCAACGAGTTCTTGACACTCCAAAAGTAATTAATTCCACTATTTTGAACAATTTATTATCAGATTTTTAATTGTACCAAGTGTGCTGGTAAGAAGAATAGACAATTTAGAAATGGAACAATGGCTTGAAGACGAAATAAATCTATATTTGTAAGGTGTTTTGTGTAGCTTCGGAAGCCAGTACATAGTTAGGACTTTCATTGTATTTTGCTCTGCTTGTAAAGCGGTAGCTAAAAGTTTATGTTTGTTACAGATGTCGTTTTCTGAAAATGGAGTCAGTTGGAATGTTGGTGAATTGGTAATTTCTTTTTTCAGAACCTCAATGTAAAATTTACGTCAAACAATAATAATGTTATTAGCAGCTTTATCGGCCGGGACAAAAACAAATTTCATGGCTAGTTCTTTTAGTTTATGTTTGATACGAGAAATAGGTTTTTTGTGGTTATTGTTAATAGTAAAATGTTCTTTAAAATGTTGAGTACGTATATCAACTATCTTCATTACTGAATTAAAAAAAGAGTCCAAAGATTTTTTGTCAGTTTTTTCCCGTTTTATCCATGTAAATATTTTTAGAATAATTGTTGAGAAAATATTCAAATGGAATCGGTAGTTACATTTTTTTTAAACCGGAAGTAACAAACTATCTCCCTTATCTAAAAATATTGTATATAAACCATATATATTTTTGCAAAAAGCTATCATTTGACGATTAAGGATGTTCGCTTGTCATGTTTTAGGATTTTTGTCCGATTTTCGGAATCCTCTGGTTTTATCCATTAGGATGCCTTAAAAAAAATTGCCCATTGACCCCCACTTTTTATTTGATGAATCTTTTACAGGTATAATTATCAGCCATTTGTAAAAGTCCTATAAAATCCTTGTAATTTGTCCATTGACCCCCATTTTTTGTATTTTATGAATTTTTTACAGGTATAATTATAAGCCATCTGTAAAAGTCCTATAAAATCCTTGTTCTTTTTGAATAGTTTATGAGAACCTAAACTTATCAATGTTAAAGCTATAGAAAATCAAGAGAGAATATTTTCCCGCCAAAAGTTCAATGGCTATTATCTCGAAAACACGCACATTGACTTATATATTTTTTTTTGATTTTTTTTTTGGTTCCTTTATTTATCCTCTATTATTATATACTAGTGTTATGAAAAGCTTGCTATTTTAAAATGAGTAGCTAACTTCCTTAAAACTAATCGTACTACTTTCATATTGAAATACAGGGTTTTTGGTGGACAGACCTTCAATTTTTCTCTGAATAATTGGTTTTTAATTATTCGTTCTTTTCACTTTTCCGTGGAAAGACCTATTGGTTTTCTTCTGAGATTTTATTTTTTCTTCCGCTTCTTTTGGTTTTTGCGTAGTATTGTGGTTTCGCAAGATTTCGCTTATATCTTTCACACATGATATCGAACAGTTATTGCGCTTTTGAAACTGACCCTGTTAAAGTGTACACTTTACGGTGTAAGAGTAATCTCCCCGTACACTGTTTTTCGTGTGTCCACTACTCCTTCGCAACCGTCGTAAAAGATTACGACAAATTTATTTTACCAAATTTTAGAGTGCTTGCTATATTTTCAAGATGCTGAATCGGATTGCCCCAAATTACTCCGGAGTCTCCATATGAGAGTTATTTCCCCTTATGAATTTGATATAAGTGATATGCATAAAAAATGTGAGCAATATGTTAGTCAAGACATTATCTAAGTAGAGAAAATATGTCGAAATGATATGCGTAGTATTTTAGGGGTTTTCATGCCACTGAAATGAAAAAATGAACAAATTGACTAATTATAGCTTCAAACTTTTCAGCTCTCAATTATCTTTGTAAATCATCCCATGCCCACAACTACTTATCTGGCCCCACCCATCCCCCACCCTCCCCCTTTTTTTTTAGGAATCCTATTTCTATTTTATTATGAAAGTGCTAATCCTTCTCTTTTTATGAATAAATTTCTTTCTGAAATACAAATCTATTGCTGCAAAATAAAATCTGTTCCAAATCATGTACAGGTATATCTGTAAATTAATGATAAACCTTTTGTAAAAGTACTATAGCACCATCATTATTTTTGTGTGAATGAGTGAGTCGACCAGTGGTCAGCGATTGGACAAAATTTTACCTGTTAAATAAATCGAGAAAATATATTTTCTGTTAGCAGTATAAATCACGTGCAGTCCGCCTGGGTTAGAAATTACAATCAATGACGTAGAATTCCCTCCAAAGTTCGTAAATAATAGTAAAATCCTAGAATCAAATTTCTTAACATGCATTAAAATCAAATCTGTCGTGTGTTCCTGCAAGTATGTGTACGAAAAAAACATTATTTCAAACGAGAAAACTAATGGCCTTATCGGGGCCTTTTATAGATGACTATGCGGTATGGGCTTTGCTCATTGTTGAAGGCCGTATGATGACCTATAGTTGTTAATGTCTGTGTCATTTTGGTCTTTTGTGGATAGTTGTCTCATTGGCAATCATACCACATCTTCTTTTTTATATGATCCGACATCAATGGCCTTTAAATGAAAGAAAATTAAATCCGTTTGCACATTCTTTATACATAGATGTGGTCAGGACCTCTTCTCTCTCTGCAAAGGATTAAAATAAACTCTTTATTAAAATAAAATCTTTTTGAGTATATCCGCTTGGTGCATGTGACGTCACAATCACTGCATCCGGGGCTATCTAAAATGAAATAGTTTTCACCTTTTCGAAAAAAAATTTAAATGTGCACGTACATTTGAAACCATGCAGGTCAGGTTCGTTTTCCTGTAAATACAAAATTAAGATCAATAACTAAATAAAACACGACACACATTCTAGGAAGCCCTATAAAAAACATTTATAAAGGAAGATGCAAGGAATTTTTTTTTTTGTTGGCGTGAATATATGAATATATCCTTGCATGTTCCTACAAATATCATAATGTCAATAAACTCTAGGGACCCGTTTTCGCGTGCTCATACAGCCAAGGTCCCAAGTGTTTAAACACGGCCACTAAGCTTTCGATTTATTTTTTAGTGTATTCCAAAAGGCGTGGTCTCACGAGTTTTAAAACGGCTTCAAGGCTCTCAATTCCTTTTTTATTTGTATTCCTAGACGCTTGGTCCTGTTGGTCTCGTGTTAAAACACGGCCACTAGGCTCTCAATGCCTCTTTCGCGTGTTCCTAGAGGCTAGGTCTCGAGTGTTTGAACACGGGCACTAGGCTCTCAATGTCTTTTCATGTGTTCCTAGAGGCCAGCTCTCGAGTGTTTGAACACGGACACTAGGCTCTCAATGTCTTTTCATGTGTTCCTAGAGGCTAGGTCTCGAGTGCTAAAACACGGCCACTATACTCTCAATGCCTTTTTCACGTGTTCCTAGAGGCCAGGTCTCCAGTGTTTAAACACGGCCACTATGATCTCAATGCCTTTTTTCACGTGTTCCTAGGGGCTACGTCTCCAGTGTTTAAACACGGCCACTATGATCTCAATGCCTTTTTTCACGTGTTCCTAGGGGCTACGTCTCCAGTGTTTAAACACGGCCACTATGATCTCAATGCCTTTTTTCACGTGTTCCTAGGGGCTAGGTCTCCAGTGTTTAAACACGGCCACTATGATCTCAATGCCTTTTTTCACGTGTTCCTAGGGGCTACGTCTCCAGTGTTTAAACATGGGCACTAGGCTCTCAATGCCTCTTTCACGTATTCCTAAAGACTATGTCTGCAGTGTTTAAACACGGACAGTAAGCTCTCAATGTCCTTTTCATGTGTTCCTAGAGGCAAGGTCTCGAGTGCTAAAACACGGCCACTATACTCTCAATGCCTTTTTTCACGTGTTCCTAGGGGCTAGGTCTCCAGTGTTTAAACACGGCCACTATGATCTCAATGCCTTTTTTCACGTGTTCCTAGGGGCTACGTCTCCAGTGTTTAAACATGGGCACTAGGCTCTCAATGCCTCTTTCACGTATTCCTAAAGACTATGTCTGCAGTGTTTAAACACGGACAGTAATCTCTCAATGCCCTTTTCATGTGTTCCTAGAGGCAAGGTCTCCAGTGTTTAAACACGGCCACTATGATCTCAATGCCTTTTTTCACGTGTTCCTAGGGGCTACGTCTCCAGTGTTTAAACATGGGCACTAGGCTCTCAATGCCTCTTTCACGTATTCCTAAAGACTATGTCTGCAGTGTTTAAACACGGACAGTAAGCTCTCAATGCCCTTTTCACGTGTTCCTAGAGGCTAGGTCTCAAGTGTTTAAACATGGGCACTAGGCTTTCAATGCCTCTTTCACGTGTTCCTAGGGGCTACGTCTCCAGTGTTTAAACACGGCCACTATGATCTTAATGCCTTTTTTCACGTGTTCCTAGGGGCAAGGTCTCCAGTGTTTAAACATGGGCACTAGGCTCTCAATGCCTCTTTCACGTATTCCTTAAGACTATGTCTGCAGTGTTTAAACACGGACAGTAAGCTCTCAATGCCCTTTTCGTGTGTTCCTAGAGGCCAGCTCTCGAGTGGTTAAACACGGGCTCTAGGCTTTCAATGCCTTTTTTCACGTGTTCCTAGAAGCTAGGTCTCAAGTGTTTAAACACGGCCACTATGATCTTAATGCCTTTTTTCACGTGTTCCTAGGGGCTAGGTCTCCAGTGTTTAAACATGGGCACTAGGCTCTCAATGCCTCTTTCACGTATTCCTAAAGACTATGTCTTTCGTGTTTAAACACGGACAGTAATCTCTAAATGTCCTTTTCATATGTTCCTAGAGGCCAGCTCTCGAGTGGTTAAACACGGTCTCTAGGCTTTCAATGCCTTTTTCAAATGTTCCTATAGGCCAGGTGTTCCATGTTTAAACATTTTACGCGTTCTCCATGTGTTTGACCAACCAACCTACCAACCCACCACGTGTCGCGGTACTTTTCTATATTCAGTTTTGATGTTTTATTTGTTAATCTCATTGGATTTTGTTAAATGTCTTAACGTTTGTAGTTGTAAATCTTTTTTTTTTTTCTGTTGTATTCGTGTGTTATAGTAAAGATAATTAGTCATCCAGTTCATTTTTTTAGATTTTAGTGTGGATCAACGAAATGTATACGATATATTTGGTTTACAGTTTGATTCAGAAGAAACACCGACATAGCTTGATAATGCAATTAGTTATCTAATTACTACCACAATTTAATATTAATTTCTATTGAAACTTTCAATTATTCAAAAAAATCCTCATTCTAATTTGGGAAATATTTTTAGAAATGCAAAAGTGACGTCACTTTATGAATTCAAATATGACGTCACTGCGTTGGTGACTTTTGTTAACATGTGCTAGTTTACATTATGTAGTTTTATTATATAGTAAGTCACCGCTTCAGTTTAATTATGTTTATCTATTATATAGTCATTTTATAAAATTTTACTGTTTGCAATCATTCTAAATAATAAGGATGTTCTTAACTCAGGCAGAACACTCTAGCCGTATTGGTCGCAACGTTTTTGAACTTTTGGTCCTTTGTGCTCTAAAAATGTGTACTTTTTCGAACTTTTTTTAACGGTGCCTCACTGGTTAGTCTTGTGTGGATGGCACGCCCGTCTGGCGTATTAAATTTAAAATCTGGTACCTTTTACTAGCTGTTATTCGTGTGTTTCCCTGTCCTATATGTTGTCCCATTTTATGTTTTGTTTTTTTTTGTAGTCCTGCCATGTAATGTTGTCATTTTAATGTTATATTTAACGATACCATAAAAGTGAGGTTGGGCATGCCACAAAACTAGGTTCAACCAAGCATTTTTTTTTCTAAAAATGTCCTGTACCAAATCAGAGAAAAGGCCATTGTTATTTTATAGTTCGTTTCTGTGTGTGTTACATTTTAAAGTTGTGCTTCTGTTGTGTCGTAGTTCTCCCCTTATATTTGATGTGTTTCCCTCGGGTTTTTTTTGTAACCCGCATTTGTTTGTTTTTTTCTCAATCGATTAATGAATTTCGAACAGCGGTATACTATTGTTGTCCTTACGTCATTGGTTGAATGGCAATTGTTTAGAACGTTTATAACCAATCACAACGTTTTGGTGTACGCTTTTGGATATATATTACTCATAATGCATTATATTCTGAAACAGCGAATTGATAACTTTTGCGCCTACAACGTGCAAAAATATCTATCTTCTGCTGAAAATATTGATTTGTTTCATTGATTAATCATTATTAATATCAATTCATTTGCAAACTATGTAAACATTGTGAGGAGCCAAAATGTCAATTAGAGACATGCGCGTACTTCAAGTGAAAACCCTGACAGCCATTTTAGTATAACATGTATATCTTCAAATTTTATTTCTTTTAAGTCTGTGCTATATCAATGAAGTATATTGAACTACGCTTTAGAACAAGCCCGATTTTCTTTAACATAAAGTCTTGATTAAATTAATACGCTTTTTCATTATTATCTAAAAACAATTGTATATTGTGTATAATTTATCAATATAATACTGTTTGTACTCATAAATATCTTATTATTATTGTGAGGACTCTTAGAAAGATAAGTTTTAACTAATGGGATCACTCTTCTTGAAATAAAGATTATTTATTTATTTATTTGTTTGATATCGTTTCACTAGTTTTTAAACATTGAACGGTTATGACTCATATCTCTTTCATCCGGTGCCTTCTACTAACTAATGAATGTAGACAAAAGTAAAATCACAAAAATACTGAACTCGGAGGAAAATCAAATCGGAAAGTCCATAATCACATGGCAAAATCAAAAGACAAAACACATCAAAAATGGACAAAAACTGTCATATTCCTGACATGGTACAAGCATTTTCAAATGTGGAAAATGATAGATTAAACCTCGTTTTATAGCGCCAAACCTCTTACTTTGTTGACATTCTCATCAAATTCCGCTATATTTACAATGATGCGTAAACTTAATAGACACAATAAATAAAATAGTCAAAATATGGCTACAGCAGTCATCATCGTGTAACAATTTTAAAAGGAACAATTTAACAGAACACAAGAACATCTATCTACAAACACATTCATTGGTTCGCGTGTCTGACGTCAGACAATTGTATACGTCACAGAAAAGTGCACAAAATGAGCATTTTTAATGTACCTATTGAACTGGAACCGTGCTCGACAAATTGTATCCACAAATGACGTGTTTATCTCCATGACCACGTGGTGTTTAAAGAATACAATGTAAAAAACATCAAAGAATATTCTTTGTTGCAATCAATTTGACTTCAATCTATAATCTACAAATGTTATATGCTAACTTATAAGATGTTCTGTATACAGTAAAACCTGGCTAACAGAATCCTGCATAAACCAAAAACCTGTTTTAACCAAACATGTTGAAAAGCAACATTATATCAAATTGTATACGTTGTGAACCTGATAAAACCGAGCATCGGCCAAAATCGAACACAATCTTAAGTCCGGAAGAGGTTTATAGTTGTTATTTATGTATTGTTGTCATTTTGTTTATTTTCTTTGGTTACATCTTCTGACATCAGACTCAGACTTCTCTTGAACTGAAGTTTAAATGTGCGTATTGTTATGCGTTTACTTTTCTAAATTGGCTAGAGGTAAAGGGGTATGTTTGAGATCTCATAAACATGTTTAACCCTGCCGCATGTTTGCGCCTGTCTCAAGTCAGGAGTCTCTGGCCTTTGTTAGTCTTGTATTATTTTAATTTTAGTTTCTTGTGTACAATTTGAAAATTAGTATGGCGTTCATTATCACTGAACGAGTATATATTTGTTTAGGGGCCAGTTGAAGGACGCCTCAGGGTGCGGGTATTTCTCGCTACATTGAAGACTTGTTGGTGACCTTCTGCTGTTGTTTTTTTCTATGGTCGGGTTGTTGTCTCTTTGACACATTCCCCATTTCCATTCTCAATTTAATTTTTAAGTTTAAACAGGTTGCACTGTACTAATATATGCATGAACTATTATGAACATTCTGCTGTCACAGAACCATTGTGAATGCAAAAAATAAGAATCCAGTCTAATTTCTTTTAATGCCTGAAAATTTATTTCGATAACTTATTTCCTTTTTCAGATATCCAATGTCTAGTCTAAATTTTAAAAGAAATCGACAAACGACAAACGATAACCTCTGAACATCAGGTTCCTGTTTTAGATTGGTGCAGACACATGCAGCGAGTTTGATTTATCTACTCATTGTGTATATTTTGTATAAATGTGACACCCAGCATCCACGCATTCAAACATCAATCCGAGTTCTGATAGCAAAAAAAATCTTATTCGGAAGACCCGTTGTAATAATAACGAACCCATAGAATATGGGACATTTACAAACATGAATTCCACACAGTTTGAGTATATCAATACAATATATTTTTATTTGAAAAGAGAAATTAAAAAATAAAGAAACGCAAATAACAGGAAAATGGAACGTGATATACAAGTTTTTATTTTTCATTTAAAAATTATTATAATAATTATTGAGTTGTCTCTCTTTTAGCTTTGTTAGACAAAAGTAGTTATTTGCATGTCCGATTTGACAAGAAGCGTCAAAGAAAGACAACTCTACTCGGATCTTATATTTCAATAAAATTATGACATTTTATGATAAAATGGTATTGTCAACGTATATTTGTATCCCCTAACAGAAGTTACACTGGAAACTTTATTATTAACAATTTCGCAATGAAAGTGAGTTTTCAGAAATACTGTGAAAATCATTAATGTCGTAATGGTAGTAACCATTAACGGATTCTTAAAAAAACCTCTTAGAACTTCTTGATAACGTTTGGAAATTTATTCATTCAAGAATATTTGTATTTTTCAACCAATACAATTGAGAATGGAAACGGGGAATGTGTCAACGAGACAACAACCCAACCATAGAACAGACAACAACAGAAGGTCACCAACAGGTCTTCAATGTATACCATCATTCCACGTGCGAAATTGAAAATCGTTTTCCAAAACAAAGTTATAATGCTTTTCAATATTAAAATGATAGCATACGCTATAAATATATAACTTTGGGATAAATACGACATATTTTATAAATAGTGAAAAGGGGTGAAACATGGTACACACAGGAACAAGTGATCAGTATGCTGGATATTATAAAAAAAAATATGTAATGATTGCCATCACTCTTCAAGTGATCACTTGACACAGAAATAGACAACTAATGGTCACAACCTTCAACAATGAGCGAAGCTGATACCGCACAGTAAGACCCCGAAATGACAAATATAATATAATTGAAACGAGAAAAGAATCGGCGTATGCTGTGTACAAAATTAAGTTTGTTATTAACAAGATATTTGCTAATGTTTTATTCACATTATCATCATTCCTATAAAAACGAACTGTGTGCCTCTCTTTCATTCGCCTTCTTCTTATTTTCATATAAGTGAGAATTCCATCGGACACTTTTAAAAAACAAGAGGATCAAAGAACATTTAATTTCACAGTCATTCAAATATATTGACAATGTTCTTTGTATTAAAAATCAACACTTTTCTATTTGGGTTCCATTATTATATTCTCCAGAACTAGAAATTAAAAAATAACAAATGAGGCTTCCTCCGCCGCATCTTTACGCTTTCACCTCGAATTTGGCTAATGCGGTCAACACAAAAACATAATCTATTTCATTTCAATCGTCACAACTCGGCCGATTCCGTACCTCATAGAAGGAGAGAAGCGGAGTTACCCGAGGATTGCCGATTGATTACATGTATGACAAACAAGACGATTTACCGTGTTAAGAGAGAGCCGCATCCCTTGCACGTTAACTACACTCTTGTAGATTTCGTATAAGAGCAGGCTAATGCCGCTACAAGGCAGCTTTCGTACCCCAAAGTGGAAAGGGATTGATATAAGTTTAAAAACTTATCCACACTTGTTTCCCAATCCACTACAAATAAAAAAAATTAAATTAAAATTAAGACGATTTAAATTTTGAAATTATCATTTTTCCCCTACCAGAGTAAAAATATAACAACTTCACCTGCTTGGGATATTTCACAAATTATTCAGTATCCAAAAAGTTTAAGATCCTACGTACTCCCAGGCCTTTTGAAATGTCACTAGTGTCTGAGCAGATAATTTGATGAACTAAGAATATGTCAAAGAACTGTGTGCACTTTCTAAGAAAAGATCACTAGAAGTTACCAAAACCTTGATGATAAATATTCCGTTTCAAATATGATGGTATTTCCGAGAACTGATGTTGTTTATCATCTTAATTACATGATAATATTTTATTTATCTTTTTTTAATTATTAACTTTTACCTTTTAAGTATATTTCTGATTTTTTATTTTTTATCTTGGTTCGGTACTTATACATACGCCAATGCGTTTTTATTCTGGTCTTGTGCTTATTTTCTTTAGATATAGGATATGGTATGAGTGCCAATGAGACAATTCTCCATCTAAATAACAATTTATAAAAGTAAACAATTATAGGTCAATGTAATGCCTTCAACACGGAGTCTTGGCTATAAAGGGCTCCAAAATTACTAGGGTAAAATCAACAGTCTAATCCATATAACAAAATGAGAAACGAGAAACACGTATAAATTACATTAACAAACCACAACTTATGTACATCCGATTCCTGACTTAGGACATTTACAAACATTTGCAGAGTGATTACACGTTTTAATGGTACCAAACTTTCTCCCTTAGGTCATATTGATTGTTTGTCTTGCTCTTTTGTAAGTTGTAATACTTATTAAGATTATAACACAATATGGACTGGTATGCTGGTGGACGTTTCGTATCACCAGCCCAGTAGTCAACACTTCGGTGTTGACATGAATATCAATAATGTGGTCATTTTCTATAAATTTCCTGTTTACAAAAATTTGAATTTTTCGAAAAACTAAGGATTTTCTTATCCCAGGCATAGATTACCTTAGCCGTATTTGGCACAACTTTTTGGAATTTTGAATCCTCAATGCTCTTCAACTTTGTACTTGTTTGGCTTTATAAATGTTTTGATATGAGCGTCACTGATGAGTCTTATGTAGACGAAACGCGCGTCTGGCGTACTAAATTATAATCCTGGTACCTTTGATAACTATGTATTACCCTCATTTTTACAATTTTAGCTATTATGTCTCTGTGATTTACTCAGACATTGTTGTGAATATAATATAAATGTACGTCACTGTCATACCACTGAGAGGTTTATTTAGATTAAGTCAACCATATCTTTGTCGGTAAATGATATCAAATAAAGGCAACAGTAGTATACGCTGTTCAAAATTCATAAATCGATGGAGAAAAAACAAATCAAGGTTACAAACTAAAACTGAGGGATACGTTTCAAATATAAGAGAACTACGACACAACAGAGACACAACATCAAATTGTAGCACACACAGAAACGAACTATAATGTAACAATGGCCATTTTCCGGACTTGGTACAGGGCATGTTATGAAAACATGGTGGGTTGAACCTGATTTTGTGGCATGCTAAACCTCCCGCTTTAATGGCAGTGTTAATTATAACATTACAATGACAACATTACACGACAGGGTTACAATGAATAAACAGATAAATGGGAGAAAATATAGGACAGAGAAGCAAACGAATAATAGCCATCAAAAAGTAACAGGTTAACTTTTATTGACTCTTTATTCTTAAAAGGTATATATTAACTCATTATTCTGTATATGCATCTTTTTATTATAGAAGACTGCATGTTGGCTCTCAATTTGATTCGTTTGTTTCTTTCGGCGGCTGTCCCATTTGTATATACCCTTATCTCCTTTATTCAAAACCAACAGATTAACCCAGGTTTAGTGCACCATATTCTGCAAAAGGAAATACCTGTATCAAGTCAGGAATATGACAGCTGTTTTCCATTCGTTTTTCGAAATTAGATATCCACGAATACTGATATTCGTAAAAAGAAACGAATCCACAGTTTTTGTTATTCTACTTTTTGAAGAATTTTCAACATATTATTTGATTCGTGCATATAAACAAGGAAATATAGCAGATTAATGATTATTTATATTCGCATTAAAGCACACATTAGGTAAATTTACAATGTCGTTTTGCACACCTGTTATCGCAGTTTATATTTAACCTCCTGTTTTTTCCTCAGTTGTAGTAGCCATAGTTGTAGTTACAGCTGCAGTAGTCATAGCGGCAACGGTGGTAGCTGCAGCTGTCGCACCAACAGTAGCTGAAATAGAAAAAAAAAACAAATATTTGCTTCTTTGTTTTATATTTGGGTATTTCTACATTAAAAAAATGCTTGTTCCAAATCAGGAATATGACAGTTGTTATCCATTCGTTTTATGAGTGTGAGAATTTGATTTTGCCATTGAATAAGGGACTTTCCGTTTTGAGTTTTCATTGAAGTTCATTTTTTTTAAAGCAAGACAATAATGAAATGACATAGTGTTTTATTCGGATGTAGTAGATTGTTTATACTATTTTGAAATTGACATGATATCTGATAAGAATTGAATGCTTTTTGTAAATTTATTGGAGTGTAAAAGCGTTGACCGAAGTATATATTGTATGAAGCGCTTCATTCAAAACATGTTCGCACGGTTAACGCTTTTACAACACTAGGGAATTACAAAAAGAAGCATTCATTATTACATTTTTCGATAGGATCATGAACACACAATTTGTTTTTGATTTTTTCACTAATTTACCTATGCCTTTCATTGTGATACTTCGTGTGAATAGTACATTTCATTGTGCAATGAATGTTAATTTCAGAAGGAATCGAGATTGATGTATATGTTAGCCAATCAAAATAACGCATCAAAATATGATGTACATGTTAGCCAATCAGAATAACGTATCATAATGTGATGTACATGTTAGCCAATCAAAATAACGCATCATAATGTGATGTACATGTTAGCCAATCAAAATATCGTATCATAATGAAATGTACATATTAGCCAGTCAAAATTGTTCTTTTTAAAATAGTGAAAAGTTTAAGTAGGCCTCCATTGGCGTACGTTAGATTGTGTTAGTGAAAGCAAGTTTACATGTTATTATTTCAGAAAATATTGACGATTGATACCTATTATATCAAAATAATCTAATTTGGATGTAACGCGTCTTCTGATTGCCTGACGTCGATTTGTGTATCAGCTCATTGACATAATTTTGTCATGTTACAGTGAAGTCATCGACTTTTTTCATGATTTACTCCAGTTTTAAATGGAATTAAGAATTAAATCATAAGAAATTACTGTAACATTTTTTCAGCCTATTCGAAATAACGTTAAAAATAAGGTGCACACTTTAAAATAACCCGCTACTTGTGTTATTCAGTGTGTACCCCATTTTTTATGCTATTTCTTCATAGGCAGAAAAAAATATTACAGTCATTCCTTAATTGAGAATGTAAATCGATTATGTGTCAAAGAGACAACAAACAGTTAAAACATTTGACCCAGTTGCATTTGATTGTACCTGTATTAAAAGGAAGCAAAATACACCAGAGGAACAGTCAAACTCCTAAATCGAAAATAAACTGACAACGTCATGGCTTAAAATGAAAAAGACAAACAGACAAACAATAGTACACATGACACAACATAGAAAACAAAAGAATAAGCAACATGAACCCCCACCAAAAACTAGGGATGATCTCAGGTACTCCGGAAGGGCGAGCAGATCCTGCACTACATGTGGCATCTGTCGTGTCGCGTATGTTCTGTAGTTGTCGTTTTTGTATGCTGCTCTCTTTTCTATATATAAGACTGTTGGTTATCCCGTGTGAATAGCTCGGGCCTTTCATAGCTAGCTGTTCGTTGTGAGCCGAGACTTCGTGTTGAAGACTGTACATTGACCTATAATGGTTTACTGTTACAAATTGTGACCTGGATGGAGAGTTGTCCTATTGGCATTACTACCACCTCTTATTATATCCTGGCTAAACTGAATCCTGCATAAACTGAAAACCTGTATAAATCAAACATGTTCTTAAGCACTGTCATATCAAATTGTATGCGTTGTGAACCTGATAAAACCGAACAAAATCTTAGGTTCCGAAGAGGTTCGGTTTAAACAGGTTTCACTGTAGTATTGAATGCCTCTCTGGTCTTTTGCTTCTCGTTTTTGTACATACCTGGTTGGACCATTATGACTGGTTGAACTGGAGCTGGAACTGGTCCCGGGTTGAGTCTATTAACTACAATATAATCAATTAATTTTGAGAATAACTAGTGAAGATGTTTTTATGACAGTGATTAAGATTGCAGCACAATGTGGACTAATATACCCCTATTTTTGACATTTTTATATGATATATCCGTTTAGTTTTTTCACACATTGTTGTCAATAAAATGGAATTTTATGTGATTGTCATGCAAGTTGGAGGTTTATCTACCTGTAAAACCAGGTTTAATACGCCATTTTCTTCATAGTAAAATGCCTGTACAAAGTCAGGAATACAACGGTTGTAATAAAATTAACGGTACCAATTTTCTTGCACCAGATGCGCATTTCGTCAATACATGTCTCTTCAGTGATGCTCGTAGCCGAAATATTTGAAATCCAAAGCTTATATAAAAGATGAAGAGCTATAATCCAAAAGGTCCAAAAAGGATAGCCTATTCGTTTGATGTTTTGGGGCTTTTGATTCTGCCATTTGATTAGGGACTTTCCGTTTTGAATGGTCCTCGGAGTTTATTTTGTTTGTGGCTTTACATTTGATAACCTTCAACAGAGCGACGGAACTTTAAACTTTACTAAGAAATTTATATTTTGGGACTTTAAATAAGGTTGCCTATTTATTTTTCTAATCGTGCAATAACATTTATACTGCAGATATCTTAACTTGTTTTGGAAAAAAATAAGATATGGTAGACTATTAAACAAGGACAATGTTCAATTTTAGATAAATAACTTAATCATTTCTAAATGAATTATCAAAGATATGTCCATATTTCGGTAAAACAAATTAAATGTTTGTGTATTTGTATTTTTAAATTTTTTGTGATATCAGATCTTTTCCAATGATTGCTTGATTATTCCAACTGTGCAACGTCTACCTTTTTGTCGAGCCTTCGACTTTAGTCGAAAAAGCGAGACTAAGCGATCCTACATTCCGTCGTCGTCGGCGTCCACAGATATTCACTCTGTGGTTAAAGTTTTTTGAAATTTTAATAACTTTCTTAAACTATACTGAATTTCTACCAAACTTGGACAGAAGCTTGTTTCTTATCATAAGAAAGTATCCAGAAGTAAATTTTGTAAAAATAAAATTCCATTTTTTCCGTTTTTTACTTATAAATGGACTTAGTTTTTCTGGATTTCTACCAAACTTAGACAAAAGCTTGTTTCTGATCATAAGATATTATTCAGAAGTAAATTTTGTAAAACAAAAATCACTTTTTCCGTATTTTACTTATTTTTCTGCCAGTTAACATTACATACAGTCTGCAGTTAAAGTTTATAAATCATTTATTAGATTCATAAACTATCCTGGATTTTTTTCCCAAACTTGGAAGCTTCTTTCAGTCAAAAGACAGTATCGAGAGGGAAATTTTTATTGATTTTTTTCCTCATTTTTGTTGAGTCTGCGATTAACAGCAAAAGTAGGCGAGACACTGGGTTTCGTGGAACCCTTACAAATTTTTATTATTTATTATTTTGTTTTTGTTCTGACAAATTTTCCTCAGGATGTTAGGAAAGCAACTTGGTCGATTTCGTTCCTCAAAGGAATAGCAGAGTCACCCGAGGATTGCCGATTGCAACCGACCAATTGACGAAACGAACAACGGCAGAAAAGTCAAAACTGAGAGACGATGATCTGTTACGGATGTTCGATCATCTAGTTGTGGAATTTTTGCCAGATATTCGGAATTCGAAATGCAAATGTCTAAACATTGATAAGCAAGAACCTCTGCCTAGCCGTTCACCAAACAGATACATTCGGCAATCCTCGGTAGAATCCGCTACTCTCGTACGGAATCGGCCGAGTTGAGACGAATGCAAACAGATATTCATGGTCAAAGTATCCGCGAAAATAAGTTTAAGGTATTTAAATTAAAAAAAGGAAGGGGAATGTAATAGTTATTTGTTCTTGTTTTTTTATACCCTATAGGGTATGGGTAAAATCGAAATTCCGAATATGATTTGTCATCACATAAGGGGTCAGAATAATTTTAGTAAAATCAGACTCCACCCCGTTGACGGTCCTCCCAAAACAACGTCTTGCGTTCAAAAGTGTGTTTTTGTTTGAAACCTTAATAGCATTCCCCCATTGTGATTTGACCAAGACATCCGCCAATCCAACTATCTAGTTAAACCTCTCCCCACCCCTTTTGAAGTAAAATAGTTGCTCCCTTTGTAATTATTTGTTACAGTATTACTTACATATAAATGGCAACAATAACAAGCCCAACAACGATGACAATCCAGCTCCCAAGCCGGCGCCAAGACCTCCGCCGCCGCCATTTCCGACACCAACACCATTATCTATTATTCCATTGTCTTGGACAAGTAATACTTCACTGTCATCCGTATTAAAATCCGTTTCAGCTGGAAAAAATCTGCTAAATTGTTGTCCTATTCCCGATGGTTGTAGAAATCCCGGTGGAAATCCTGTTCCCGGTCCTGGTGGAAATCCTGTTCCCGGTCCTGGTGGAAATCCTGTTCCCAGTCCTGGTGGAAATCCTGTTCCCAGTCCTGATGGAAATCCTATTCCCGGTCCTGGTGGAAATCCTGTTCCCGGTCCTGGTGGAAATCCTGTTCCCAGTCCTGGTGGAAATCCTGTTCCCAGTCCTGGTGGAAATCCTATTCCCGGTCCTGGTGGAAATCCTATTCCCGGTCCTGGTGGGGGAAATGTTAGACAGCTAACATGCGTAAATCCAATGAAAGTCTTGATGACAAGAATGGTCAGTTTGAAATACGCCATCTATTTACAACAATAACTACTTTTCATTAATGTTACGTTACCGCAATAATAAAAAGTAAGCGGATATGAATACAAACAAAATGTATTCAATAATGTACTTAATAGGTAAATCTAAAAAAAAAGACATCAAGAATTTGAAATTGTTTTTATAAGTCAGAAGACCTTCAGTTGAGAAACAGAATAAGCCAAAAATGATTTTATAAATTGGTCAAGAGACTCCGTTTTGAGATATTTACTAATAAAAATGTAGTGAAAAAATCCAACTAGGACTTTTACTTTTTTGTGTAACAAACTCATCATAGATACCAGGATAAAATTTTATATTTACGCCAGACGCGCGTTTCGTCTACAAAAGACAAAGCATTGATTACGTAAATTTTTTGCTAAATTACAACTGATGTAATATATTCTTGAGGAAGAAAAATCTTAGTATTAATTTAATAAAACATTTTTTTTTTTGTAAACAGTTTATTTATAAAAATGACAATATTCATATTAGTTATTGAAGTTTGTCTTTGAAAACGGGTGATAGTGGGCAATATTCTATACCTTGTATCATAGAACAAAAAACAAAGAAAACAATATCTGACCAAAAATTGTGGATTTAACACGTCTTCTGATTGGTTGGCAGTGCTGTCTATCAGCTCATAGAATTAATTTTGTCATGTTACCGTAACGTCATAAACATTGTTCCGTGATTTTCCCCGATTTTAAATGGAATTTAGAATTAAATTAAAAGGAATAACTGTAATATTTTTTCTGTATAGGAAGAAACAACATAAAAAGAATGTGGTGAACACTGAATAACAATAACCTACTACTCCTTAAGGTGGTACCTAACACTACAAAGAAATAACTCTGTAAAATCAGCAGAACGTTTTAATGACGTTGTGTTCATAAGTTAATATTAAGCTTCTCAATGATCAAAATAAGTGTTTGTCAAACTGCTATATAACCAGTGTAATTTTTCTGATTAAACGGTTGGTTCAAATTTTTTGAAATTTTTATATTTTTGTCAAAGGGTCAAAGTAAATACTTTGTCAAAATTTTAAGAAAATTAAACGAGCCAAATTAATCTTAGTTAAAGTGTTAGGTACCACCTTAAATAACCCTCACTTATGTTTATTCTCAAATTGTGTGTATCTTGTTTCAGTATTTAATACCTTTGCTTTTTAAACACGTTTTTTAGAAATGAAAGAATTTGTTCTTAGTTTCAATTACAAGTAAGATCGTCTAAATTTACAATTGTAAACTGTAAACCTACTTATTTTCGCGGATGCTTTAGTTCGCGTTTTACTCTTTTTAGTCCACTTCGCGGTTATTTCTTTTCGCTATTTTCTTAATTACTTGATGTTATTTGATAAGAAAAGATCAAAGTCTTCTTAATTCGTGAAGATTTATATTCGCGTTATTTTTCTACTCTCGCAGGTCGCGAAAATAAATCGCTTGCGAAAATAAATGAATAAGTTGGTTTACAGTATTGCAGAATAATATTTCCTTACCTTTGTTGTCGCCTGTTTTTCCGTCTATAAACATATCCGTTCCCGATCCTTATATATACTAGCTGATTATTTTTTTTATTATTATTCTTTAGTAAGGATACTTATACATAATTTATTTTGATGTTCTGTTATATCCTTAAGGCCGTAGTTTCAACTACATTCAAGTTACCTATGATTCTACCATGTTGGCTTTAGTACAAATAGGAACGAAACATTTACACCTTATTCACCGTTTCAGAATCGAATGCATCCTGTGTAATATATTCAAAAGTGTACACCAAAACGTCTTGATTGATTAAAAATGTCATAAACAATGGAAATTTAACCAATGACATAACGTTATTTTTATTTTGAGGTACGAACAATGGAATTAACCATGATGCTTTAGATTCTGAAACGGTAAATTGACATGCCTATGGTACATAACTTATCAACCACTAATGTCACCATCCTTTAGAATACCATGATGTTTTCCTATTTGCTGCTGACACAGTATGCTTATGTTTTTGAGTGTATTTTGTTTTTTCGGGGGAGAAGCCACTTACTGATGGTTTGTTTATCTATACATATATATGGCTATCTATGTTTGACTGGTTTTTGTTTGTATCAACCACACGTGCATACTAATATAATTTTCTATATATATTTTTTAATTAAGAACATACATTTTTCTTTATTATTTTTCTTAGTTGTTTATCTCATTGTTTGTGTTGTATCGTTAAATTAATGATACTGTTATATGTATGCCCATGATAGGAAATGAAATGTCTCCTATTCATCGTTTATATTAATATCAATAATGTGGTCATTTTTATACATTTTCTGTTTACAAAACTTTGATTTTTTCGAAAAACTAAGGATTTTCTTCTCCCAGGCATAGATTACCTTAGCCGTATTTGGCACAACTTTTTTTGGAATTTTGGATCCTCAATGCACTTCAACTTTATACTTGTTTGGCTTTATAAATATTTTGATATGAACGACACTGATGAGTCTTATGTAGACAAAACGCGCGTCTTGCGTACTAAATTATAATCATGTAAACTATATTCTATGATTAAGAAAAAAATCCTTGGAATATCCTACTAGATGATAGCATCGTTGTAAATATGACGGAATTTGATGAGACTGTCGTACAAGTGAGAAGTTTAGCGCTATAAAACCATTTAAATCCCCCATTTTCTTCATTTGCCTGTATCAAGTCAGGAATATGACAGATGTTGTCCATTCGTTTGTTGTGTTTTTTCATGTGATTTTGCCATCTGATTAGGGACTTTTCGATTGAATTTTCCTCTGAGTTAAGTATTTTTGTGATTTTACTTTTTACTCTTGTTAACATAGTTTCAAAATATGTTCCATTGTACGTACCACACATTATAAATGAAAGTTATTGAAATGGAAAGCATATTATAGTTAGTAAATATGAGGCGCGTATCATGGCTAAAAAAGAAAAAGACCCAAGGATAACTATCAGTATACACACCACCGGTATTATAAAGTAAATGAGAGGTGCATATCATGGCTAAAAAAGAAAAACACCTAAGATATACATCAGTATACACACCACCGGTATTATAAAGTAAATGTGAGGTGCATATCATGGCTGAAAAAGAAAAACACCAAAGATATACATCAGTATACACACCACCGGTATTAGATAGTAAATGAGAGGAGCATATCATGGGAAAAAAAGACATAAAGATGTACATCAGTTTACACACCACCGGTATTTAATAGTAAATGTGAGGTGCGTATCATGGCTAAAAAAGAAAAGACCCACAGACATACATCAGTGTACACACCGTCATATAGACTGAGCAATATGAATCCCATTTAAACTGGAAATCATTACAGGTTCTCCAGAAGGGCAAGCAAATCCTGATAAAACAAATTGATACAATAAGTTGGAAGAGCATTAATCATGTTAGTTAAGTAACGAAATATGCCAAAATATATAAAAGAGCTTGTTTTTGAGATATTTGATTTGACGGGAAAGATGTGACTCAAATTTTTACCTTTTATTTGCATTGGTATCAGTCGAGACTCAAATTGAAAGAAACAAATTTAGAATCTGTGTACATTTTAGTAAATGGCCCGTTATATTCTGTGAATTTCTGATATGAACAGAAACATGAGTGAGAGATAAGATCTGTGATTTCTCACAAATGAACAAACACGCATGCGTAGACTTAGTATTAATAAAGACATCAAACATGTGCAGGTGTTATGCTGCGTATGAAAGGAGAAACATTAATATGTAATTTATCAAGCACTCTGTGTATCAGTTATCTGAAAATAACGACCTTGATGTTGTTGTTGTTTGTCAGATATATATCCACCAGCTTAATGTCTAGTCAGGGGCGTAAAGGGGGTATCTGCACGGAGGAACGCAAAAACAAATAGCCTTTTTACGATGAACGAACAATTACAAAAATCTTGCACGTTGATCTTTTTATCTAATTCACAAAGCACGGTTAATAACGAACCTTTTTCAATGCTGCACGTAAAATAAAAATGGCAAAACATGTTGCATGAAAATAACACTGTGCACCTCTCTGGTATATTATGTAAATGACACATATTTTAAGAAACTACTACTACAAGTAAAGGTAAAGATTTTCAGAAACTTCCTGTACTGGAAGTTGTCGTGATGGTTCATCAGACTTGTCTCTTAGCGTTTTGTCTGATGAATTTCCGAAATGACACACATTCTTAGCTGAACATTAAGGAAGGGGTATTAAACATGAACGTTTTCATACAATCTTCATACTTATGTCATATGCAGATCACAAAACCAAGGTTGTCGTCGTGGTTTGTAATTCATACCCAACAGCGTATTGAATGGTGTATTTCTTATATAACATATCTTCTCTTATTTTACCTCAGGTATCTTTTTCTACTTGTATATGAAATAAGTAAACAATATTTTACATTTTCAAATTGCATGTGTTGAGCCATTGGACCGGTCAATAGTTTGGTTTAAACATATTCATTTAAAGTGGATAGGGAAACAAGTTATTGCAACTTATATAAATCTCTTCCCACTTTGCGGGTGTGAATGCTGCCTTGTAGCGGCATGAGCATGCCGGTTTTTGAAATTTACAAGGGCGTCTTTTACGCGCACGAGATATGGCTCTCTGTTAACGCGGGTCAGACATATATCGTCCCCTTCCAACGAAATATCATCGATTCCTCGAGACCATACTCGCAAATGGTGGCAAGGGAGAGTCGGAACATGAATCGAACAAGGAACCTTTGTGTTAGTAGTCTGATGCACTAACCACTAAACCACGGCTCTCTCTCAATGGTTTCCAACTATTGGCCCTCGATGAAACTGTTTGAACGCAAATGTCATTATCTTTTGCGGAATTTCAAATGCAGCTACGGGATTGGAAAATTTTGAAATTACCGCGGTAGTTACGACGTCACATTTTACCTATATATCTAGTTGTCGTCAGTGCAGGATGTAGCCATAGCTTTTTAGAATAGTTAAGAAGTAAACGTTTAAAAATATGGCTGGGTTGCTGCTGGTTATAATACGATAGTTGATTTATAATCGCCAGTTTATTATCTGGTTTTTTTTTCGATATAATAAAACACCAACTAGTATTGCGCTCGGCTAAGTCTTAGTGCAATAGTTGCACCTCGGGGACAATAAACTAACTATCACACTCATACCCAGTCAATAAGAATACACTATTCAATTCATAATACTGCTTGCACTTAAAAGAGTTTTTAAGAATTTTGTTGCCATCTTGATAAAAATGTATTTTCAACATTACATTAAAATAAGAATGTGTTGCAGTGGTTTTTGATTTTGTTGTAAATTCGTTTTACTCTTTTTGGGTATGTCCTTTTGGTTTTTGTTAATCACTTTAAGAATTTTCATATGATATTGTAATGTTATCTTATATCTAGATCAACTTTATTTTGTAGGGCCAACTCAGATTTTTATTTAATTACTAGAACACACCCGTGATATCACGGGTCCGTGACTGAATTAAAGTATATAACTATGCGCAAGCCTTATTTTAGTATTGGTATTGTTATTTGATAAAGTCATACCGATTATAAGATACACAGTTTTTCTCTCCTTTCAAATCTTTCTGTTTAAACCCGTCGAACTGGAACTTATCAATTATTGGTAATATTAATTATTTGGAAAACAAAAGGTCCTGGAATGGATTATTTCTTAATCAACAACATTGTCCTTTATTAGTTATAAATAAAGTTGAATGCTTTGATTCGTTGTTTTACGTCATGACCACTAACAAATTGAAAACTGTACTTAACGCCTTATTTTTAGTCAAGATTTTAAGTATTCGTATTGTTATCTTAGAAAGCCTTACTGGTTAAAATACTACAATAGGTAACAATTTGACAATTTAGTAGTGTCAACCCTGTGATTATGACCCGTGTATATAGTATATTAATCCTGAATACACCGTTTGGTGGTGCGCCTGTCAGATGCGGAACGTGCAGATAAGGTAACAGGTAACAGGTGAATATACTTTTGTATCGGTATTGGACTCGACCCGAACCCCGGAAAACAAAAGGGCCTGGAGTGGTGTAATTTTCAATCTACACCTTTGTACTATATTAGTTATATATAAAGCTGAATTCTGTCGTTCGTCGTTTCTGCGTGATGACGGCTGACAAATTGGACCTCGTAATTTTAGTATTATAGATATATAATTAACTACTTACAGTTGTATACAACTATTCTTATAACTGTGCATTTTATAAATCGTTTGAACAAATTAGATACAGATAGAAGGATACGATTTTTTTCCATTTGACTTGGTTATCCATAAAAATTAATTCTGGAATTATCATTATATACGATGCGTACAAAGTAATTTATACTTTTACAATATTCTTGAAGTTTCACTTTTACAGTTTTCCATGATATATCCTATGTACATTTTGAATGACTTCTCGGCTATTTCAACATGTTCGACATAACGTGCCTACTTTGTTATCATTTTCCGCAAAACATTTGACCCCTCTGGTCAAAAACCTCGTATTATATTATTTTCAAATTAGGTCAGATTCTTTTAAACATATGTATTTGCTTTGTAAATGCATGCTTAACAAACAACAATTCAACAGTTTTTCTATTTATTATATTTAATGATAAGTTGTATTTCAAACTTGTATATCGCTTCTCTTGTTGACTATTAAACTTGGATTCTCAGAAAACTCTACAGTTTTTCCATTCGCCTTTTCAAGATCTAAAGAACTATAGGTAAATTCATTGTTCGTTCACCAAAATGAAAACAAAGTTATGTCATTGGATGGATTTCCTGATAAGAACATTTTAAACCAATCACAACGTGTTGGTGTACGCTTTTGAAAATATTACCCATACTTCATTAGATTCTGAAACGGCGAATTGAACTTTTATTTTTCGAATAACATCTCACAAGATTATAAAATACACAAAAATATTTTTGACATATATATATAAATAATACATGATTCATTTACGGTAGAGACAAGAATTTCGGATGAAGAAAGGCAAAAGGATGCCGTTAATATCAAATTGGCATTTCAATATTTATATGTTTTCCTGTAAAATTATATAATGAGTTTTGTTGTTTCTTAGTAATGATTTTTGTTTACTACAACTTAAAGGTGATTTATGACCGTAACATTAGTTGTTGGTTCAACCGTGAGAACTTTTTCTTAAATTGAAAAATTGTACTTATTTTTATCAGATTATATTTTTTAGTATATATGTTAAAACAAATTATATTTTTTTTTGTAATACACCATCATTCATATGAAAAGCTCTGTCCTATATCAGGAAGTAGACAGTTGTTTTCCATTCAGTTTATGTGTTTTTACTTTTTATTTTGTCGTTTTGATTAAGGACTTTCCGTTTCAAGAAATTCCTCTGCGTTCGGTTTTTTGTTAATTTTCTTTTTAGTTGACATAAAATTTTTAGAATGCTCTCGAATATTAGATAAAACATACTGCTGCTATCAAATTAAGACGGCTTAGATCAGATCATAAATTTGGATAAAAACAATAGGAAAAACAAGAAAGACAGTCAGAACCTGATATGAGTGAAAGGTTACAGAAAAAATAAAAATTAAGATAGAACAACACTACATTTGAGTAAAAATCAGAAAAATAAAGAGGCAGCAAAGACATTTGGTTCTCATAATGTCTAGAAAAATAAAAACCAAAAAAAAACAATAGTTTTGTTTATTCCAGGTTTGAAAAAAATTCTCAAAATTTTTAATTACTAAAGCTCTTGGATAAAAAAATGCTGTAATGCCACTTCAAAATATATATACATCTCTATCTTCAAAAAAAAAGTTATAACTTTGACACAGTAAAGTTTTGAAAGCTTTTGAGCTAGTGCCATAATCATATAAACATACATTTACGTCTTATAAAACACAAATCTTAAATCACAAACTTTTGCTGAATTTCCTTTCATCAAAGGAGACAATTGATGTGTTGCTTAGTTGAAAAAATTGATCCTAAAACACAAATTTATGGTATTTGTTTAAATATTCTGGATACTGCTATAAATCAGCAAGTTTTTTTCATGTAAAAAAACATTCTAACTAATAAAAGTGCACATCTGTCTACAAATTTGCAGATTTAGTCAAATAACTAGACTGCTCATGCACTGCGATAGTACAATCCACGATGGCGGTATACCATGAATCTATCTTAGACGATTCCAAGCAGTGTGTTCATTTGATCTTACAAAATAGATATAGGAAGATGTGGTATGAGTGCCAATGAGACAACTCTCCATCCAAATAACAATTTAAAAATTAAACCATTATAGATTAAAGTACGGCCTTCAACACGGAGCCTTGGCTCACACCGAACAACAAGCTATAAAGGGCCCCAAAATTACTAGTGTAAAACCATTCAAACGGGAAAACCAACGGTCTAATCTATATAAACAAAACGAGAAACGAGAAACACGTATATATTACATAAACAAACGACAACTAATGTACATCAGATTCCTGACTTAGGACAGGTGCAAACATTTGCAGCGGGATTAAACGTTTTAATGGGCCCAAACCTTAAAAGCACATTTAGATAACCGAACTGTGGAGTCTTAGACGTCAGTAACGTGTGCTTTATATTATACAATTTGTTTTCCCTTATGGCTGATTGTTTAAAACTCAAGAAGAAGATGATACCAATATTGTAATTAGATCTTAGACTATAGTTTACATAGGCACAAATATTGGTTTTGTAATCAGCAAATTAAAACATAACTAAATTTGTATTTTTTTCATTTTTTGGGGATTTATAAATACATAGCCAAGTTCATTTTTTTCGATAGCGAGACATAGGGATCCATCCTTTCTGTCGGCAATTTGCACAAATATTCACCCTGCGATTAAAGTTTTTGAAAATTTAATAACTTTCTTACACTCTACCAGATTTCTACCAAACTAAAGCAGCAGCTTGTTAACGATCATAAGGTAATATTCAGTAATAAATTTTGTAAAAGATAAATCCTGTTTTTCGAATTTTACCTATACATGGACTTGGTTATTTACCAGTTAACTTTACATTCACTCTGTGGTTATAATTTTAAGTATGTTTACGACTTTCTCAAACTATCCAGGATTTTTACCAAACTTGGAAAGAAGCTTGTGTATGATCGGAAGATTGTACCAGAAGTAAATTTTGAAAAAAAAATCTTTTATCCGTATTTGACTAACAAAAAAACTTTGTTTTTTGCCAGTTAACATTACATTCACTCTTTGGTAAAGTTTTAAAATTTTTAATTTTCTTTCTAAAACTATCTTTGATTTCTACCAAACTTGCACAAAAGCTTGTTTATGAACAGAAGATCGTATCCGAGAAGTAAATTTCGTGGAACTCTTATACATTTTCTATTTTATATATTATTATATCTATGTATATCAATATACTTATTTATTAAAAGGTTTACTCTTAACCATCTTACTGCCTGTCGATACTTTTTCGTTTGGTGCACCGCAAGTTATGTCTTCTAAAATACTGTAATCCCTGGAATTTGTTTTGGCAAATTTTCGTCTCTGACAATGTCTGATGTATGATTTTTAATTGTCCTGTACAAAGTCAGGAATGTGACAGTTGTTATCAAATAGTCAATTTCTATCTAGTGGAGCATTTGATCCGTTTTCCTATCATAGTTGATGTGTTTATCTCGGTTTTAATGTGTGACCCGGATTTGATTTCGATTAATCTATTAATGACTATTGACCATCGGAAAAACTACTGTTGCCTTTTTTGTAACTATCAACCAATTGTTTAGTGTTATTACTTTACTAGTAATTCTTTGAAAACATGTGTATCTAAATGTATCACACATTGTATAAAATATATTTACAAACTACGAGATTTATGTTTTAGACTCAGTTTGTTACCAGGTTTAATACTTGACTCGTGTTTTATAATAACATTAATGGTATTAATTTTCCTGCACATGATGCGCATTTCAACAATACATGTCTCCTAAGTGATGCTCGTGGCCAAAATAATCCAAAGCTTATATAAAAGGTGAAGAGCTATAAAAGGTCTAAAGAGAATAGTCAAATTTGTGAAAGGATATAACATGTATAGAATAATGCCACTAGACGTTAAGCAACCAACCATCAACAATTCAACAAATATAGAATTTATGGCTGAGTTTGGATAATTTAATTGTGTTTACGCTATACCCAAATTCAATTCATTCTACACCATGACCAGCGGGTAAACTGATGTATTAATAAGAAATGGGCGCAAAATAACAAGAGGTAATTCAAATTCAACGTTGTGTTATCGGTGTTTTTCATTGTTGAAAGCCTTACGGTTCGATATAACTGGTAACAATCACCTCATTTGCACTTTGATGGATAGTTATCCCTTTTTGAAGTCATACCACATCTTAAGTTTGTTACATTTTTACCTATTACGTCTGTTTGTTTTGTTTACGCAAAGTTGTCAATGTAATGGAATTTTATGCGACTGTCATACCATTGAGATGAGCTAGTTATAAAACAAGATTCAATCCACAATTTTCTACATAAGGAAATTCCTGTACAAAGTCAGGAATATGACAGTTGTTATCCATTCTTTTGATATGTATGAGCTTTTGATTTCGCCATTTAATTCGAGACTTTCCGTTTAGATTTTTTCTCGGAGTTAATTGTTTTTATTATTTTACTTTTTAAAACTACAGAACTCTAAAAAGATCGTAGTCAGATGCGTCCATATGATTGTTTTCTCCTGTAAAGCTCGAGTCACCAGCTTTGCACATCCGCACTTCAATTTCACTACCATTTCACAATCAGGAAAAAAAATGGTAAATTTACTGATTAAGCAACTTAAGTGGCATCTATAAGACCACAAAGTGTTAAGTGTTAAGTGTTAAACCGATACATCGTATTAGTGAAATACGTTGTGATTGTGATAGTTATACTATGTAATCGAAGTTCATAACATCAAATAATTTATGACTTTTATTAAAGCAAATCATTACAAAAAGGTTATACAATTTTAACAGCAATAAAATATATTATACATAAATGTTTTTTTGGATTTCCACATGATGCTTTATTCCATTTTAATCACAAAACTATTTAAATCAATTCATAAATTTCATTTCATATCTAATGTAACCCTATAAAAATATAAAAATCAAATAGGAAATAAAACGTTCAAAAAAGCAGAATATATGATATTTCATTTTCCATCATTCTTTTTCTCCCTTGAATTAAATATCCCACAACATTATGATTTTTATTTTAACAGTGCAAAATAAACATTTGTATAGACACTGATGTACTATTGCAGATTCATTTGAGCCTTATTGGTGAATTTTCAAAAACTGTCTCCATTGGCTAATGTTTAAGAATACAACTTACAATAATCGAATTACCAGAAGACAGTTGCTCAATGTAATATATTCAGAAAATATATGATGAAAAACTTCATTTGATAAAATACTCTAAATCTAAAATAACATTTTTGAATAAATTATGATATTTTTTTACTGCATGTCCGCAATTACATTATCAGGGTGAAAAATGATTTCTTATGTATAAAAGTTATTTCTGTAAATTTTCTAAACTTTTCTTTTTTTTAAAGATGGACTTGGGTCATGTTTTGAAATTTGTGTCAGACTTTCGGATTCCTTGGTGTTTTCCCTGCGTTACAGGGTAAACTATTTTGCTCCATAATCCCATTTTTCAAATCATATAAGGCTGCAGTAGCTTATGAAGGATCATTTACCAAACTAAGTAAGAAATATCCATGATATCATAATATACATCATTACCTAACAATGAGTTTACATAATGTTGGCATTGCTACAAGTCATGCTTAAAATGAAAAGATACGTTTAAAGACGCCAGGCCTGAGTATTGAGACTATTTCTTTATAAAACATCAAATACAAAATATTTTGTTAAGAAATAATCGATTTTTTATTTCACCGTTAATGAGTTTAAAGAATAAATATTATTTACAGAATCACCTCCTAAATGTTTACTAAATGATTTGTTCCAACATATCAATATAACACAAAAGTGTTCAACTCTTATCAAACTAATCAAAACAAATCAAATATATAACTGGTTAAATATAATATTTTGTAACAATAATAAAACAGTTAAATATAACAGTTCAGAGTCACGTTTACATTATATGATTAATTGATCAAAGAAGACAAATTTTAAAAAAAAATACACAGATTATTTCTCTCTCTCTCTCTCTCTCCTCTCTCTCTCTCTCTCTCTCTCTCTCTCTCTCTCTCTCTCTCTCTCTCTCTCTCTCTCTCTCAAACTGAATGGGATTATAAACAAATTAATCAAGTTAACAAAATAAGGAATTCCAATCTTTATGAAACATTCAACTGTCAAAAGGTGCGTTATATATTTCTTAAACAATTGAAATGATTGAGCTGTTGATGGGGAAATTCACATCGAAAATGTTAATTGTTATTCCCTGACAGAAGATATATACAAATTATGACATATACATATACATTTATAAAAATAATTACAAAAAGGCATGTATTTATAAATTTACTATAAAAAGGCAGATAATTTTAACATTTAATGAAAAAAGGCAGACATTTTTTCCTATATATAAAATCTACTGATGTTGATTGAAGATTTAGCATTTGATGCACACTAAGTTAATATTGTTACATGATAAGATATTGCAGAAATAAGATGGGTCTTATCAAATATTAAGTCTCTTTTCTCACCTGTTTCATCAATTGTGAAATTGCTCAGGTGGAAATATGATTTTGTTGTATAAATAGGACTCACCTTTTGTTGTTCGGCACGACCGATCGACCTTTGATAAACTGAATTATAGTATCTTTTTGAAATTAATTTAAAAAAAATAAAAAAAAATAACGTTGTTTGATGATCTTTGATGTCAACTTACCTCTATCACTTTCATTTTACCAATTCTGTTTTGTTAAACATTATTTCATGATGACTACATTACTTTACTTTTTCACTCATACTTTGTTGTTACAAATCAGTAACACATTACCAGAATCTTACCATTTTTTCATCCATACTTTGTAAAGTATGAATATACAGTAAAAAATGCCAATCTTTTTTCTAAACGATGAAACTTTGAAAGTAATTTATTATTTTCAAAGATTTGTTATACATTTTGAAATTTTGATTAAAATTTAAAAGTGAGACCCTTAGTAGCATACGAAGGTTATTTCTATTACATATTTGAATTTCCTAGGTAAAACATAGCTTGTATGCATGTGTTCGTAAAACCTCACAGTGGGATCAAAACTGTATCGTTTACCCTTAAATGGGTATGCGAAAAAAGAAAGTAAAACAAAAGTTCTTATATAATGCAACAACAAAGGTGATTTCTCTTTTTTATTTATTTATGCTATTGCGATTCATATAGTATTGAGTATTACGAAAAACAAATTAAAAACAACATGTTTCCGGATCCAAAGACTATTTTTCTGAAATTACTTCGGTCATATATGGTTCCAATTCGGTCTGCAATATAATACTCATAGAAGACCTATTGACACCTACGAATTCCATCACGGAGTCGGTCTTTGTCATACAATCCATCCATCTTTCTATGTACTGCTGTAACATATCATCAGGTATAACAATACCAAAACTTTCGAATCGATAATAAGCGTGTTCACTGACTACGTCATTCTCCATTAGAACAAACATTGTATTGAGGAAGTCACTACTACCAGTGCGAATAAGGCTTTCGATTTCGTCTGTGTCAAGTAGGCTCATGTATGTATGAAGTGCAGTCCGGAAGGAAGCATTCGTTAAAAGCCTATTAGCATTCATATATACCTTCACCGAGTTGGCCTCTGTCACACTTTTGAACCATCTTTCTATGTATTGCTGTAACAGAAGAAGATCATCAGGAATTACAATACCAAACCATTCATATCGATTAGCACCGTCGTCTACAATGTCATCATGTGTCATGATAAACATTGTATTTAGAAAATCTATGCTTCCTGCCTGAATGAAATAGGCAATCTGTTCTCTGTTTAACTGTTTGATGAAGTTTCGAAAGGCAGTACAAAATGTAACATTCATCAAAAGTCTGTTTCTATCCAAAAAACTCTTTGTCTGGGGTCTATCTAACAAATGGATAAACCATCTGTCAATGTATTGCTGTAAAATATCATCAGGAATAACAATACCAAATCGTTCGTATAGGTTTACAGCGTTATCATTGATGTCACCATCTGTCATGACAAACATTTTATTAAGAAAATCCGCATCAACTTTCAAAATAAAAGAAGCAATTTTTTCTGTGTTAAGTTGTTTGAAGTAGGTACACAAGGCATTACGAAATTTGGCGGTCTTCAAAGGTCTATTTGTATCTATAAATTTCTCAAACTCATTGGTTATAGTTAAGCCTACAACCCACTTCTCAATGTATTGCTGTAGTAGATCTTGAGGAATTTCGATGCCAACATTTGCTGCATAACTGGTTTCGCCGTTGTCTTTTATTTCATCTGTTGTCATGACAAACATTGTATTGATGAAATCTGTGCTTCCAGTCTGAATCAGATTAGCAATTGTTTCGGTGTTTGTCTTATCCATTATATTTTGAAATGCACTCTGAAATAAAGCGTTCTTCAATGGTCTATTTTCATCAATGCTTTTCTGTAACTTCTTTGTTTTAGTCAAACGTTTTAACCATCTCTCAATGTAAAGCTTTATCAGATTAGCAGGAATAGCAATACCAAAACATTCATATCGGTTTTCAGTGTTATCTTTGATGTCATCTTTTGTCATGACAAACCTTTTGTTGAGAAAATCATCATTGGCATCCCTAATTAAAGTAGCGATCTTTTCTGTAGTTAACTTTCTCATGTGATCACAAAAGGAAGTACGAAATGTTTCATTCTTCAATAGTCTATTTTCATGTATGCATTTCTCTAAATCACTGGTGTCAGTGAAACAGTTCAAACATCTGTTAACGTACTCCTGCAGTAGATCATCAGGAATAACAATACCAAAACATTCATATAGGATTTCAGCGCCGTCTTTGATGTCCTCCTTTGTCATGACAAACATTTTATTTAAAAAATCATCTTTGGCATCCCTAATTAAAGTAGCAATCTTTTCTGTAGTTAACTGTCTCATGTGATCACAAAAGGAAGTACGAAATGTATCATTCTTCAAAGGTCTATTTTCATGTATGCATTTCTCTAAATTACTCGTTTTAGACAAACGTTTTAACCATCTTTCAATGTAATGCTGAAGTAAATTATCAGGAATTACAATACCAAAAAAATAATAGGAATTCTCAATGTTGTCTTTTATGTCATCCTCTGTCATGACAAACATTTTATTGAAAAACTCATCTTCTGTGTCCAAAATGAGTGAAGCGATTGTTTTGGTGTTCAGTTGTCTCATGTAGTTACACAAGGCAAAACGGAATGTAGTGTTCTTAAAAAGTCTATTTCCATCTATGCATTTCTCTAAATCACGGGTGTTAGTTAAACATTTCAACCATCTGTCAATGTACTGCTGTAGAAGATCATCAGGAATAGCAATACCAAAACATTCATATTGGTTCTCACCGCTGTCTTTTCTGTCTTCCTCTGTCATGACAAACATTTTGTTGACAAAATCATCATTGGCTTTCAATATTAGAGGAGCGATCTTTTCTGTATTTAACTGTCTCATGTAATCACATAAGCCAGTACGAAATGTATCATTCTTCAAAGGTCTATTTTCATGTATGCATTTCTCTAAATTACACGTTTTAGACAAAAGTTTTAACCATCTTTCAATGTAATGCTGAAGTAAATTATCAGGAATTACAATACCAAAAAAATCATAGTAGTTCTCAATGTTGTCTTTTATGTCATCCTCTGTCATGACAAACATTTTATTGAGAAACTCATCATCTGTGTCCAAAATGAGTGAAGCGATTGTTTTGGTGTTCAGTTGTCTCATGTAGTTACACAAGGCAAAACGGAATGTAGTGTTCTTAAAAAGTCTATTTCCATCTATGCATTTCTCTAAATCACTGGTGTTAGTCAAACATTTCAACCATCTGTCAATGTACTGCTGAAGAAGATCATCAGGAATAACAATGCCAACACATTCATATCGGTTCTGAGCGTTGCATGTGATGTCCTCCTCTGTCATGACAAACATTCTGTTAAAAAATTCATCTTTGGAATCCCAAATTAAATATGCAATCTCTTCTGTATTCCACTGTCTCATGTAATCACATAAGGACGTACGAAATGTATCATTTTTTAAAGGTCTATTTTCCTCTATGTATCGCTCTATCCAAATGGTTTTATTCAAACATTTGAACCATCTCTCAATGTAAAGCTGAAGTAAACTATCAGGAATAACAATACCAAAACATTTATATTGGTTCTCAGCGCTGTCTTCTATGTCCTCATCTGTCATGACAAACATTTTATTGAAAACATCTTCCTTTGCGTCCGAAATGAGTGAAGCGATTGTTTTTGTGTTCAGTTGTCTCATGTAGTTACACAAAGCAGAACGAAATGTAACATTCTGCAATGGTCTATTTCTATCTATGAATATTTCTACATCATAAGATTCAGTTAAACCTTTAAACAATCTCTCAATGTAAAGCTGAAGTAAATCATCAGGAATAACAATACCAAAACATTTATATTGGTTCTCAGCGCTGTCTTCTATGTCCTCATCTGTCATGACAAACATTTTATTGAGAACATCTTTCTTTGCGTCCGAAATGAGTGAAGCGATTGTTTTTGTGTTTAGTTGTCTCATGTAGTAACACAAAGCAGAACGAAATGTAACATTCTGCAATGGTCTATTTCTATCTATGAATATTTCTACATCATAGGATTCAGTTAAACATTTAATTCTCTCAGGAATAACAATACCAAAGCATTCATATTGTTCCTTTGCAAAATCTTTGATATCATGTTCTGTTTTGACAAACATTGTGTTGAGGAAATCCTTACTTCCAGTTCGAATGATAGAGCCAACCGTCTCTTGGTTTATTTGTCGCATAAAGGAGTTTAAAGCAATACGGAATGTTACATTTTTTAAAAGCCTATTATCCTTAAAATGTGCCTTCGTGGAATTAGATTTCGTCAAATCACCAAACCACCTGTAAATGTATTGTTGTACTAAATCATCAGGTAGAATAATTGAAAAACTTTGGTATTCCCTAAACCTATTTTCAACCTCGTCGTTGATGTCTGTTTCTAGCATGACAAACATTACATTTACGAAATTTGTGCTCGCTGTCTCCAATAAGGCAATTATTTCATGATTATTAAGATTTCTCATTAAGTCACGGAGCATAGTGCGTAATTTGATGTTCTTTAAATTCACATTTTCTTCTATGTTATGATTAACATCACGTGAACTTACCATATCTTCAAAAACCCGTTTTATGTACATCTGCAAATTGTCATCAGATAAAGGTATTACATGAAATTCATTTTCGATGTCTTTTGTAACAGAAAATCTTTCCCGAACAAATCTAGGTTCGGCATACTTTATCAAAATGCTTATAAGTTCTTCTTGCGTTCCAAAATAAACAGCCAAAAAATCAAACAGCTTGTCGTGAATGGTTTTGTAAATGCCGTCATCATAAGTCACAAACGTGCCAGTCAGTATTTCAAGTTGGGACTTGAGTTTCCTACCTGTTATATTTTCGTCTATTTCACATACGTCTATGATGACATCAATAATCTCTTTAATTTTAAGATCCTTACCTGTGAGATGTTTTTCCTCTAACTTGTTGTTGAATATAACCAACAAAAGTAGAGCACAGTATTTGTACTTACCTTCCGCACAGTCATTATACATGCTACGCAACTCTTTTTGGTAAAATGAAAATGGATCATTCAAAAAAAATTGGACATTAAATTCTGGATTGTTTCTCTGTACATAATATAATTTACATAAAAATGGAAGAAACTCATATTCACTCAAACGTTCAAATGCTTCTACTGCATGCTCCTTAAAATACTCTGCAGTCAATTTTTCCTTTTCTTCAGATGATAAAGATAATCTATGTGACCTCAGGTTACATACACATGTTTTGAAGATTTCTAAATATGTAAACCCTTTATCTTGAAAAACTTGAAGTCTACATGTTAAAATCAACTTACAATTACCATTTTCAAGAATACCCTTAATGTCCTTTATTGATTTCTTCAATTCTTCTATCCGACTTTGGCTGGCTGTAAAATTTCCACACATATCGTCAACAACATACAACGTTTTTCTGTCTGATTTGTATAGATCTTTTACTTCTTTTGCATCACTCACAGTTAGTATTGTGTATCCAAGTCTTTCCATTTGGAGAGCTACGTGTCTAGCGATTGCAGTTTTTCCACTTCCCGCTGATCCTATGACACTCACACAGTTGTTGCTGTTGATACTTGCAAGCACATGATCAGTCGCTCTTGTTTCGACGTACATTTTGCTCTCAATCTTCCATTTCTCTATTTGATCGACCATAAGATCTTAAGAAAATTAAAGTTAAGTTACTTGTTTATATTTTGATTGTTTATAAACAGAGAATGTGTCATTTATACTCTATTCTTAAGAAGATAAACATATATTTGAACATACAGATAAGAAAAAAATTCGTTCACATTGTTGAACAAGCACCAATATTTAGATAGAGCCTCATTTAGGTCTAACTATTAGAACAATCACGTTAAGCTTTAGAAATTTAAAATGGCGGCCATTCTATGTTAAAATATCTGTTTTTATTATTCTTCTTGACATGAAGTTACCAACCGGAAACATTTTAAAAATGCGACCAGTTTTGTTTAGGATAGATTTTATGCTATGTGACTTTAACTGTTTATTTCTTAACTTGACATGAAAAACCAAACAGAATAGCTTTAATTCTTTAGTAATATGTGTATTTGTCTAAGCGATTCAATAATTTAGAACCAAACAGTAAGAACTATGTCAAAAGTTAAACACTGTACGTTGACCTATTAAAAAGTTTGTCCGTTGTGAAGGTTGGTAGCAGTTTAATTCAAGTATTTCATAAATTTAAATTAGTTCATAAGAAGTCAATAGATTTAACAAGGCCAAACTAACCTCTATCATCTTTACAAATCTTCAAACACAGTTTTTCTCTTTAGTTTACATTGTATTGATTTTATCAATATTGGTACAATATATATATTTACCACTCATTCCATTTCTTTTTCGTTCTCTAATTCTGTTCCCTGCAATAGAATTACATGATATATTTATATACTTATATATAAGTAGTTCCAAACTATACACTGTAATAAAAAGTACACGTAACGTCATTGGTTAATTATCCATTTTCAAGAAGTTTTAACCAATCATAACGTTTCGGTTACTCTTTTGAACCTATTAACCTTAATACTTCACATTCTAAAACGTTGTATAGACGAAATGTTGTCCATTCGTTTTTGATGTGTTTTGTCATTTAAATTTTGCCTTGATTAGGAACGTTCCGATTTGATTTTTCTCTGAGTTCAGTACTTTTTGTGATTTTACTTTTTACAATTTAAATTAAAAAAAACATGACTAATTGTGGATCTTAAAAAGCGATCTGTTATATTGTCACAAATTGTATATTATTATGATACATATTCAAAATGTTTATAACTTACCAATACTCAATAATTCTAAGTCGTTCTGTGTTACATGTGTTTCCTCTATTTTGTCGGCAAAATCCTTATAACAGCTATCTTCTCTCAGAACTTCAAGGAATATTGGAAAGGCAGAGGAAATATTTTTTCTTACAAGTATTCCCAAAAGTCTTCTATTTTTCTCATGTGAAGTCATCTTTACTGATGAAAGTTTTTCATAAACCTCACGGTCTATCACATCTTGAGTAAAAAGCTTGTCTAGAATTCCAGTTTTGTCGATGTTAATTTCATGAACTATAGTTTTATACCATTTGATTAATTTAACAGCATCATTTATCCCTGAAATATATAAGTTTGCAATATTAACTTGATTGAAAGCAAATGTTTACGAAAGGATATGATTTTCTTGCTTTAAGAAATATAACGCAAAAAGTGAAAAATCGATTATGTTTTATTACAGTGAAACCTGTTTAAACCGAACCTTTTCGGGACTTCAGATTTTTTTCGGTTTTGACCGATGTTCGGTGTTATCAGGTTCACAACGCATAAAGCTGATACGACGGTGCTTCAGAACATGTTTGGTTTATACAGGTTATTGGTTTATGCAGAATTCGGTTTAGTCAGGTTTCACTGTGATAAGCATCTTTTAATGTAGTAAACTAACAGAATTGGAGATAAGCAACTATAAGTCACGGTTATTCAGTGAATTCATTTAAGAAATGTCATTGGCTCTTATAACAAACAAGCTGTTAAACGGAAATAAAAACGAATTTAAAGAGCATGAGACAACAAATTGTAAAAGTGTGGATACAAATCCGTCTAAGTCAATCTAGGATTGGGTTATTACAAAAACAAGGCGTAAGACACGTATTTTATATTACCGGTTGTTTCATCTGTGAGTTGTGCTTTCTGTAAAGTCATGTCTTTGTCCAAGACCTTGACCTCCATTCTTGCAATAAGAGCAGTGTGACACTTTTGATCAGAATTTTTTATCGCTTCAACAAAATCAGAAAATGTATTGTATGGTCGATGCATCAGTATTTCTAAGAGTTTCTGGTTGCGATTTGATAGGTCTGAAAGGCTGTCAATCTCCTCTCTATCGTCAAGAGTTAGAATGCACTTTGAAATTAAGTTATCTAAAACATCCGTATCAAGTATTGTTGACTGTATGAGGTCAACCTTGAATTCTTGGTAAGCGCCTGAAATTAAAAAAGATGATACATGATGTGTGCTATATTAGAGAAATTCATCGATAGTCGCATCCTTTTTTACATATCTTATCTTACAAAAAAACATACAGGTTATACATGTGTAAGGACGATGAATTATGATTAAATTGGATTATGCCCCCTTTTCTGGTCAAAGTATGTCTGATAAATCCTATACCTCAGTCAAGAATGACTTATGTGTAAAATCTGGAGATCTCGTATGTGTCTTCCTATTGCAGTTATTTCAAAAATCCTTAATCCTTTGAAAATTGTACCAATAATGAATGTATAGCATAATATGAATGTGTCTTATTTGGGCAGAACAGTTATTGTGTGTTTTACCAAAAAGGAACTGGTCGCTGTAATTGATTTAATCTATTTAGGGATACATTTCATTACAACTTAAAATAAGTAGAATAACTAGGTGGTTACTTTTCGGTCATCAATAATATCACATGATGAAAATTTACTATGATCATCGTTAACTTCTCTAACTAACTTTTTGCAATTTATCTTTTTTAATCGATCGTCACTGATGAGTTTTTGTAACAGAAATATGTACACTTACCTCTATCGTGAGGCTCCATGATTTTTGCTATTATAGTCGTTCTACAACAACAAAAAGTGATGTGATACGTGTATTGCGTATTGAAGGAGGCTCAAGGGCACAAAAATTTCAGAAAAAAATCAAACTTTTGTTTTTCATTACAATGTTTTTTTATTACTTTATTCCTTGTTATCTTATAATATGTACAAAAATCAACAAAACAAATCAATTCGTTTTGGCCTCAGATGACTTTTCAAATGTATATATCATTGAAAAAGCTGCAAATTATCTCCCTTTGGTGCAAAAATGCAATGTTTTGGCATTACAATTGAAATATCTTTTTTAACTCATCGGTAACCTATATTTTTTTTATGTTTTTTTAAAGCTGTACATAGTTATAGGAAGATGTGGTATGAGTGCCCATGAGATAACTTTTCATGCAAATTAATGAAAACAATTAATTCAATCCGAACAACAAGCTATACAGGGCCCCAAAATGACAAATGTAAAACCATTCAAACGGGTAAAAACAACGGTCTAATCTATCTAAAAAACGAGAAACGAGAAACATATATAAATTACATAAACAAACGACAACTACTGTTCATCAGATTTAAAACAAACAATTGTAAAATGTAAGCTTTTTACTGTAGTTAAGTTCTTTTTTATTTCGATATTACCTCTCTTTATCCTATTGGTTAAACAGAAAAAAAATGACCATAACAAATATGAATGCTTCTTTTGAAGCCAGATTGTGAGCTTAAATGAACGGTGACCCCATTTTTTTTTAATTCTATTTTTCTATTATATATGATGCGATTCTTTTATAGAAAAATATAGCGAAATCATACCTAAAAAAATATTGATTTTTACCGTCGAGCCCCCTTAACAATATTAATGTTTTCACTATAGTTCAACAGTGTTTTTAAACCGTGCTTAAAACTAGTTGATTTATTACAAATTGATGGGTTTTTTTAAATGACAAAATAACAATCAATATATAACAGTCGATAGAAAATGTTAGTTAAAAAAGGTGAAAAACAAAACATTGTAACAAGAAGATGAAGTGAACTTTGTTTTTTTTCCGTTCTGTATAAAACTTAAGTATTTATATCCGTCCTTGTAATATTTAATTTTATGTTCATCCCTTAAATACGTATTGTTGTTTCATATTTTAAATGTTTTATCAAATATATTAAAAAAATCTTCTTTTATGAGTTGAAAAGTGTTCAAAATTCACTTGTTTATCAGAATTAGAATATAATCCACTTATTTCGACACGTCACAATCCACACACCACATAGGCTTCACTTCTTTTAAACGTAATTTCCATCATTTTTGCCCATATAATGTGTCGTAAAATAAAATTATGGTAGTTTGCATGTTTTTCCTAGCTTTTCTTTACAGGACAAACAAAAATGGTTTAAAACAATTTACCAAGTATCATTTTATATACAACAGAAACATCTTAACCTTGAAATTTTAATATTCAACTAGCAAAACACTCAGTGTCGTTAAGCATATTCAAAATTTCTAGAAAAAGCATTTGAAAATCATTGGCAGATAATTGTATTGAGTTTGATTGAACAATCTATATGTTGAAAATAATAACACATATGACCCCTTAATTTCATTTCCTATTGCGGAAGTATTTAAGAAAAGAACAATAATCTGATTGATATTAAACATTACTTTTGTTTTAATGTTCCCTTAATAAGGAAAAATTAAGCTTACCGTATGATTCATTTAAAATAACTGTAATTGTGTTACTTTTAATGTATATAATCGAACAAAAACAAGGTCCGTGACCTTCGTTTTAATTATTTGAAAGTACTAGTACTCTCACCAGGGAGTCTTTTACAGAAGTTTAAGACAAGTTTATAACAACTATGAAAGGAAGTATAGAATGTTTTACAATATAATTGCTATATTTCAACCAATTGATGTACATCTTATATATCTACCTACATATATAATTGTATTTTATATCGTTTTATATTGAATGGATTTTTTATAACAAAAAGTCGATTAAACTTTAAACCTCAATTTATCAATGTTTTGATATAATTTTATCAACAGTATATATAGCAGTCGACGGAATATATGATTTTTATCAAATGTATAAAAACGATGTTTTTAAAATTATAATTGTACAAAAAATTATAATGAACACTATATTTATCAAAAAGGGACCTTCTTTCTCGAAATCACTTGTAAAAATGTCTGCATTAGAGGATACATAAACTAAACATACCTCCAATTTTAACGGAATTGCCATTCAGTTTATCACATTAGATTTCACAGAGAAAAAAAATAAAGATAACTTTTTTATGCCCCATTTATAGGCAGTATGTTTTCTGGACCGTGCGTCCTTCCGTCCGGCCGTTCGTTCGTCCGTCAGTTCATCTGTTTGTTAGAGTTCAATCAACTTGACACTTAATAAACATGTTACCTATGATATGATCTTTCTAATTAAAATGCCAAATTAGAGATTTTATCCAATTTTTACGGTCCACTAAACATAGAAAATTATAGTGCGGATGGGGCATCTATGTACTTAGGACACATTCTTGTTTGTAATAAAAACAATTCTGTAAGAATTTAATGTTTACGTTGAGGAGATCTTCTGTAAGTCTTTTTTGTTCAAAATGTATATAACAGTCGACAGAATATACAAGTTTTATCAAAAGTAAAAAACGATCTTTTTACTTTAAAGGTTTAACTAATGTTGCAAGTATTTTTTCCGTTTTGAATGCATCATAAGTATTTGTATCCGTCCTTGTTATATTTCATCTTAAATTCATAACAATTAGAAATACGTATTGGCTGTATTTATTTTGTTTATATAAATCAGATGAATTAGGAATCTCCCATTTCAATTTTAAAAAGACTTGAATTATGCAATGATGTTCGAATACCACAACTAAACCATATTAAAATCGTGCAGAACCCGGAGGCAGATACATGAAACATTTTTGAATATTCATAAAGGGCATGTATACTCCAAAAGACTCGAACACTCTTATCGCAATTTTATACTGATACTTCTTATTATAAAGAATCGTTGACTTTGATTACTGACTTTGATGTTTCTTTTGATTTTTTTTGTTTTTATTGTTTAAAAAGGCTTAACTCATCATATGATTACAAATAGAAATGCATTAAATAGAAATACAGAGTAGACGTTGACGGGTACTTGTACATTACAACAACACAAATACACTAATAATAGACCTAAAAGTACTTTCAGTTACTGACAACTAACATGACTAACTAAAAGTTAATAACAACTATTAAAAAAAAATATGTATTTTAGATTAACTTTGCATCTTTAATATATCAACTATCAAAAAATAAAATCTCAAAAATACTTAACTCCGGGGAAAACTCAAAGTGAAAAGTCCCTCATCAAATGACAAAATCGGAAACTAAAAACCATTAAACGATAACCATGTTTTTCTGACTTGTCTTCACACGAACGAATGTATCTTTTTGTTTGATATCGCTGATCAATGGCTTAATATTAAACTGTTGGAATACCAGATCAAATATGAAATTTAAAAGCACTGATAACCTAATAAATATTTATTTTTAAATAGCTCATTGCACAAAATTGTCGTTAAATCAATCAAAAGATACTATTCTATTCAAAAGTTTTGAGACGAATGGTGATGCCAGGCATCGCATTATTATTATTTTTTTTAACAGAACGCCTCTATTTCAGAAGTAAATGTTAACATCTAACATTGATAGATAGTCACGTCTTGTTTATGATTATTACCGATTTCATTATACAAAAGTGTTATTTACCTTATCTTATTCATGCACAATGCACTGTTATAAAGTTGAAAATTTAACAAAGGCTTGTACTCATTTGGACAAATTTGAAAATACTTTTTGAACTGTATATAACCAATTTGTATGTAAACGAAACATTTCAGGAATAACCTTTGTCAGTTATGCTCACGCATCGTTGTAAAAAAAAACATTTGATGCGACTCTCATACAAGCGAGAGGTTTAGCGCTATAAAACCAGGTTCAATCCACCATTTTCTACATTTGAAAATGCCTGTACCAAGTCAGTTGTCAATTCGTTTGATGTTTTTGATAAGGGACTTCCCGTTTTGAATTTTCTTCGGAGTTCAGTATTTTTGAAATTTTATTTTTTACATTCTGCAATAAATATTGTATAAAGTGTTTGGAATCATCTCAAATAAAAGACACAATATTTCTTCTTGACAATGATATCATCTGTGATTAAGAGAGTTCATGGAATGTATTAATTGTAAAATAAAAACACAACATTTCAAATATCAACATTCCTAAGATATTTTATATCTTTTAAATTATTGATTATTCAACCATAGCCAAACATAATGATATTTTCATTATTAACCTGTTTTTATAATAATTATTAACTATATATTTATTTATTTTTACAGATACAATCACTTTCTGAGTAAATATGGTGGCATTTTGACATTAATGAAGAATTGATAACTTTGTAAGTTGTAAAAGTTAACTCTTGAAAGGAAAACGGAAGTATATATATTTTAAAAATGTTTGTCAAATGATCAGTTTTGGGATCGACTATGAATGAAATATCTATACTTACATGTTTCCAACTTTTCAAGTTCTTGTAATATCTATAGATTATAACATACACTTTTACATATTGGGTCTGGTATCATCCTGAGACTCCCATTTCAGCTGACCGAGATATTGTAGCATGCAGATTACCACATCTACAGTTTACAATGTGAAGGCTATTGAACATGTATGTATACATATATATATATATACGAGAGTTACAGGAAATGATGACACAATAGTATAAGCGATATGTGTATATTTCAGTATTTTCGAATTCATTGAAAGAAAATGTGGGCGTACACGTTAAGAGAAGACTCATCAACATTTATAAAAACTGAAGATTTTGTGCATGTAAAAGGTTATTGTCAACTCGTTTAAGCAGATTTTGTTTGTAGTTGCTAATACCTCAGAGCATTATGGAATACTAAGTAAAATCAAAATTCGGGATATTATGACTAAGCATAGCAATATGTCTACCCATAACTTTAAAAACGGTTAACATTGAAGGTGCGACTCTGACTGTCAGTGTACTAGGAAAATTACAATAGAAAAATTATATTGCTATATAATTCTTCAAGATTCTAGTCAAAATTAGAATAAAACAGAGTACACCTACTTCTCAAGAATAATAAAAATATGTAGAAACACAGGGTAAGCAACTACATGTACCAATCATGTTACAGGTTTTACTCAATACTTTGTATTTAGTTACTGGTACCCACAAAGAGTATTGCGTTAAACCAAAAGTCGAAATAACGTGCCTAAGTATAGAAATATATCTACCCTTGACTCAAAAAAGGGTTAACGTTGAAGGTTGAAGCAATTCTGACTGTCAGTATAGTAGGAAAATAACAATACATATACTTTATTGTCATATAATTCTTTAAGATTGGCGACAAAGTTTAAATGATACACATTAAATAAAGAATATCAAAATCCCCACAACAATACGAGGAAAAACGTGTAAGCGTAACCGGAACATGTATACATTTAAAAACAAAGAACCTGTCCATACATATGATATAAATGAATTAAGAGTCCTTTTCCTCAGCTATGATAAAGGAACATAAGTCTGTTATTTCTTTTGAGGTTGATAGACAAGACAACTTTTAAAAAATAGATGACAAATACTAAAACCACTTTCGAACATAAACTGGTGACGCCATGAAAAGTAAAAAAACCAGACCAAAGTCAAACAACAGAAAACAAAACAAAACGTAGAAAACATGAGAAGACGACCACCTAAAACGGGAGCTGATCTCAGGTGCACCGGGAGGATATTCCGATCCTGCTCAACATGTTGCACCTGCCTTGTTGAGCCTGCAAACCCAAATTCCTTATTATATCTATTTGAATTTTAAGTGTTAGTTTTGATTAATTTTTGCACAACAGAGAACATTAGCATGCTGCTCTGTAGGGCATGATCATTGTTTCTATATAACACACTCAGGGTGTCAGGATTGCCAAGGAAAGACCGTCTTTCATCATATTTTCCCTGACTTTCCTCTAAGCGTTATACGACAAGATAAACATTAAAATATGTATTAACTAGAATAAATAATTTGGATTAGTTTATTGATATAAAATTCATTAGAAAAATCTATTTATAAAGTTATATGAGATTCTTTAATGCTATTAGGTTTCCATTGACATATTCTAAACTGTGATTTGATTTAAAGAATCGTCAGATTTATTCTATGTCGGTAAAGTGTATCCGGGAAAAGAATTATACCTAAGTTAACTTTAAAGTAATCTTCCTACTGTTACGGAGCATAATATCACCTCTGGGCTTCGATGATTTCGTATTAATCACTTTTTAGTTTTCAATGTACTGTTTTCTAGACTGGTGTTTTTTGTCATTTGTCGTTTTTTTTGCTATGTCAATATTAGTTTGTTTTTTACTTATGAGTTTCAGTATTCCTTTGGTCTTCCACATCTATTTTATAATGATGAGAAGATGTCGTTGTTTTTGCTTATGCGACAACTACCCATTACGGACTAGGTGAAGTAGAAGAAAGCATGATGTTTGGTGCATATTACGTATATACAGTTCATGCATGACATCATTCACAGAAAAGCTATTCGTATATATTTTTTAAGAGTGGTATGAACTAATAAGCAGAAGAATGATATTTTAAGAACCCAATATAACATATTTTCGTTTGTATGACGGAGCAACAGAATTATTGCGAACCTCTGTTTGGTCTTTTTTTCGTACATTTGCAATTGACTTATCACCCAGGGTTTTCTTGAATTTAAAAATATCGCACATTTGGTGGAAATAATATATCGTAGTCTGAAAGTCGATTCAAAATGATTAAATAACGCTTTAGTATTAATAGTTTTATTCAATCCGTTAGTCTTGAAATGTAGTCATATACTGACCGACTTTAGAAACGCAGCACTATTTTTTTTTGTAATTCTCATTTTGCAAATATTCATTTTTTTGTGAACAAACGTATGTACAGAAGATTCTTTCATTACTTAAATGTTTGAAAAAAATGCAAGGTCGAAAGTTGAATTGAGTACGTCATTTTCAACGTTCAAATGTTGTGGTATACACTGAAACTCTTTTTTTGCTTTATTAATGAACGTGTAACAGTCAAAAGCAATGACTGCATGTAACAAATGCCAAAATGATTATCAAAAAGGTCAACCAGTTCTTTTTGGTACGTTTTGGGTTCTGTTTTTCACCTTCTGATTTTAACGTTCTTCCACTCATTACAATGGGTTTTGGTAATTTTGCAATTGAACTTTAAGGCTTCAAATATTTTTCTGCAGTCGATTCTTTGGCAGTTCAGTTAATGGGAAACATTTATGGCATAAACCTGTGCAAAATGGCGTTCAGCAATTTGATTAGCAGTTGACGTTGCGGCCGAAGGTCTGTCTCGCAAATGACGTTGAGTAATCAAATTCTATCGATGTTGCATTGTCACTACATCTTGATCTTGGCATTGATGATCTTCAACAAATCCCTTCTATCGGTATCATTGTCAAAAGGACAGTAAGACGAGTTTCTGACGTCAAATTGTCTAGTTGCAGTACGTTTACGTTTTCCTGTTTGCAGTATTCTAATGGATTGATTCAGTTTTTCATTCCTCAGTCTTGGCAATATGGAGATGTAACATTTTTAACTGATTTGAGTGTTGCCAGAGATTGGAAGAACTGTTTTACAAAGTAAAAAAAATGAAAAAAAATCTTTTATTGGTTCGAAATTTTGCTTTCTTAAATTCGTGCGATCTCTATAATGCGGTAGGTTTAATAACCATAGGTAAGCCAGATGTTGATTTTTTCGAAAAAGAAAGAAGTATGATAAGCATGAAAAGTAGTTGTTAGAGGATCAAACATGATTTGGTAGAAAAAACTACAAAATGTAAAGTCGGTCAGTATATATGGTTTCGCAAAAAACCAGTTGTGACACACTACGAGAGTAATAATGAACATTTTTTGTAATAAAACACAGTTTTCGACACAATAACTAACTTACCTTATATACCCTCGTATATTACATGTAATTGTAATGTATCTCGTTCACATCTTACAAGGAAATAAGCCTGTTTGTTTAGATATTTGATCATATCCACTTAAAAAAAAGACTCACTCAATCAATAAAAAAGATATCACTCAAAAGAACATTATACCAGCCGGACACTTTAACTATGTAAAAAATAAGGAGATGTGGTATGATTGCCAAAGAGACATCTACATAAATGTACATAAGAAAATAGCTGTTCCAAGTCAAGAATTAATTTCAAACACAATTTAAATGTGTTTGAGAAACTTAAAACATCAAAAAATGTAATAATGAGACATGAACCATGACCGTGTTGTCAAGGTCAGAAGAATCCTGCCAGTAGGACCTGTTCATCTTACGATTGTCACATGTACTAATTACAGTTGGACTGCTGCTGGACCAACGACGCTTACGACGAAATTTTGGATCACGATGTCGCGACAGAATTTACAAATAGAGAATATCATATGGCTTTTTCAATATCTCATATGTATCAACATGACATATCAATATGATCGCAAGAACTCTTATGGAAGGGATTTATGGATTTTTGGTTGATATGGTGTGTAATATTCTAAAAGCCATATCATATTCACTTTTTCATAGACCTTAAGTAGACTTTTTTATGTGACATGACATTATATAGACTAGAGGTGTGACTGATATCGATGACGTGACGTCATGCAGATTAACGTTGTGATAAAGCCTTTGCAACTGTGACTAATATCGTGATTATCACTAATGGCTGATACAGCACTATTGACGATGACCGTATAACACATACAATGTATCTGCATTTACTACTAAGTATATAATTAAAAAAAAAATATATAGCATTTTCTTATTAAAGTGGTGTTCATCAAACATTTTGGAAACTGTATGTCGTCTGTTTAAGTTTGGTTAAAATTTGTTTTTTATTAACTTTAAATAAAGTTCTCGAATGGTGTAAAACTTCCCCTAAAACCAAACACATTTAATTGTAGAATTACACAAATACTTAAGTAATGGTTGTATAATCTATATCTGCATATTGCAATTTGTTTTGTATATTCTGTTCCAGAGATTTTCGAAGGAGTTTGTGTACATGATGACTTTCTTAGAAAAATTTGGGACGAAAGATACAGTACGAGGGGACAGTCAAACTCAAAATTGAAAATAAACTGACAACGCCTGGCTAAAAATTAAAGAAAACAAACAGATAAAATATTTGCTGAAAAACGATGCGATCTGTATATACGTAATACGTATCAGATTTTTTTTTTTTAAATAAAGGCAAGAACACAGAATATTGGTGAAATCGTCATTAAGGTCAATAAGCAGACGAACAATATCGAATATGTTGACTTTTTTGAAGATATTTTCTTGTTTATCAGTGTTATGTTTTACCAATGTTAACTTATTTCTATACATTATCATATATTATCCCTTTTGAGTTATGACTTTCACGAATATCATGAACACACACATAACAAGTAAAATGGGTATCACCAGTAAGTGTTCAAATTGTGTTCATAGAAGTGACTACTCTTGTTTATCTCTCTACATGTACAACACACACTCTTAAAACGATTTATCACCGGTAAGTGTTCTGATTGTGTCATTTTATGTGGCAGAGTCATATATGTGCATCGAATTAGTAATCAAAGGATTTATCGTAGTTTCACTTTCATTGTTGACATTCTTTTTCTTTAAATAACCAGTACACGTACAGTGCATGCGTTGTCAATCTCTAGATAGGGGTTAAACTGAAATTGACATGAATACGGATTTAAAGAGGTCGACTCATTCACTTGCAAGTGAATTACTAATTATCAATGTTTCTTAGCGTAATTTGACAAAATTGAACCTTTTTGGCTGCAAACAGCGAATTGTTATTTCACTATTTCACTTTCATTATTGATTGAACAGAAAAAAATCAAACTTTGATTTTTTATATATCTCGTAGCTAGTGCCCCTTTAAACACTTTAATATAAAACATTCTAGTACTTTGAATATTATAAACATCATTAAAAGTAATAAATAGATAAATTTGGTATTTGAATAATACAGAAATCTGAAACTACATATTTAAGATGTAGTTGTGTATTTTATTTAATTGGTGAAATAGTCCTGTCAAAGGACTTATGAATGTTATATTTTTATTTATTCAGGATATGGATAAATACCTTGTCTAGTTGTCATATGAGTAGTGCTCAGTTTTATTTGAGTAATATATAGATATTTAAGGAATAAGTATGAATTGTAGTTATTCCCCTTTGCCCATATGTTACATGTACTGTCTTGTAATGTGAATATTTATTATTTGTTATCATATGTTGTAGGGTCTAAATATTGTGTATTAAAAAAAAGAACTCTAGATCATCGTTTGCGTTGTATTTGCCTAGAAAATACCTCGTTACATTGATGTGACTACTCTTACTTATCTCTGTACTACACAAACCATCTTAAAACGATTAAGCACCGGTAAGCGTTCTAATTATGTCCCTTAAGGTGACTATTCTTACTTATCTCTCTACAACACAAACCATCCTTACACGATTAATCACTGACATGCGTTCTAGTTATGTCCTTTAAGGTGACTATTCTTACTTATCTCTCTACAACACATACCATCCTTACACGATTAATCACTGACATGTGTTCTAATTGTGTCCCTTTGGGTGACTACTCTTACTTATTTATGTACAACACAAACCATTTTAAAACGATTTATCAAAATTATTTTTTTCTCATAAGAAAGGTTAGTTCTATCAACCAATAATGGTGCCCTAAATATTAGCTTTAAAATCAAATGAATTACAAAAAAAGCACAGTAAATGATTAGAATGATTAAAATAAATTTAAACAAAAAACAAAGTAACATAATTAAAAACCATTTATTGACAAAACATAAACTTATTTTGAAAGCCACTGTGACCTGGGGAAATTACAGAATGGTATAGTCTTAGGTCTATGGGAGATAAATCCAGATCGATTTTGTTATATTTTTTTCTATTTTATCAAAATACATTTATATTTTCTAAGAGTTTGTTCTTATATGTTTGTTTATAGGAATAAGTGCCTGATAAGACTATGCGAATTTTGTCAGTAAATACGCACCCCTGTTCAAAACCTTGTATCCGTTCCTATGAAAACTATTTACACGATATGTTCCCATAGTTCTAACATTTTAGTATATAAATCACATTTATGAGGTTTTCTTATTTATTAATTTAAGGTAATCCACAGATAGGTTGATGGCATACACGAAATTATAAAAATAATAAAGCAAGAATAATACAAATGCAAAGAACAAAATACAAGTGCATGTATCATATATTGTCCATTTACCTTAACGATCATTTTAAATGTATTACAGTACTGTAAACTCAGAAATAATTGCGATGCTTTTATAATTGGAGAAAAGGCGACAGAGTTATAACCGCAATATATTAAACTCGAATTTTGAAGTTTTGTATCTTGATTAAACAGGATTTTTCTGAATATCGCAACAATGTAAATCTCGTTTAAGTCTTAAATGTAAAAATCGCAATAATAAATGCATGTCCTAATTTCCGAATTAATAGCAGCATAAAGCAAATAAACAAAAATACCTAAGCTTTACAAAATTCCGTACAAAAAACGGTACATTGCCGGTTCATCTGTATTTTCTACTAAAGAATTGTCCATTAGACGGACTAAAGTTTTTTCCGCAGTAAAAGAGAGTTTTCAGAAATACTGTGAAACTGTTTATTCGCGTAGTGGTATTAACCATATGTGGATTCTTAAAAATTCTAAAGAACTTCTAGATGATTTTTAATCTTGTTCTTTTTCTGAAATTAGTTCTATCAAAACTTTTGATTTTTCAAACCTGTATACCACTATTCCCAATGTGAAATTGAAAAATCGCCTGAAAAATAATCCACAATGCCTTTCAACATTAAAATGGTAGCAGACACTATAAATTTATTACCTTGGGATATCATAAGGCATATTTTGTTAATAGTGAACAAAAGGGTAAAATATGCTACACAGAGGAACAAGTGATCAGTATGCTGGAGTTTCTTATCGACAACATATTTGTTGAATTTGGAGGTAGACTCTTGTCAAAAACAAAAAGATCAAAGAAGCCAGATTATTTAATTTCATTTCAGATATATTGATAATGTTCTTTCAACTAACAATCCGATCTTTTCTGATTGGGTTCCATTAATATACACATGGAAAAAAGTATTGCAACAAATTTAAATTAAAAACAACACGCTCTATTGTTTTAAGTTATAATTTATTGATATAGAACTAGGTAAACATTATTTATATCTCGCCTGAGTTTAATCAAGAAATAACGACTCGATAAGTTCTAATCTCCACATGCAGCTACTGTACCCGTAAACCACAAAACAGGTGTTTTTATCCTCATCGTTTTCAACTCTCAAATAACTAAGTTTGTAAAGTTAAGTGATTGAGACCATGTAATGGGTCCTCCGCAACTCTCAAATGCCGCAAGATGACAGATTATCAGCACGAGAGGAGCAGGAATGTCCTGCGACAAATTATACATATTGTTGGTCATCTTTATTCCTCTATAAGTCGTTTTGTGGATAAAAATCAGGCAAAAAATGGTGTTAAAGACCTATTGAGATGAGGAAGACCCTCTTAAACATCAGCTAAGGAAAACCAAGCCTAAGAGTAAAGGTAGGCCAAAGAGAAACCATTTGCAAACAGTACAATCCTAAAAAAGGAGTTGTTGCCATAAAAGCAATCTTAAAAAAGAACTGTTCGTAATCGATTCATAGCTTCTGGTTATCGTGCGAGAAGACAATTTTGGATACCTTTGCTTATGAACAGACATACAGTGACCCGTATACAATGTCGCAGAACTCACCAACGTTGGAAATTAGCGTCTTGGAGGGAGATTAATTGGTCCAATGAATGTCGGTTTATCTTCCCTGGCCTTTTCGTGGTCCGGATTTGAACCATTTTAAGCATATATGAGTCATTATTCGGCGTAAAGTGTATCAGAGGACACTCCAGTTTACACGCTTCATGGAATAACAATGCCCGTCACCAGGAATGGTTGCAATTAACGCAGCAACACATTCGTAGACTAGTGGCAGTAAAAGTTGTAAAATGCAATGAACAAAAATTACTTCATTTTGGTATCAAAATTGTGTATAATTAAAACATCGTTTTTGAAACAATTTTTAATTCCTTTTAGTGAAAACGTTATCATTAACAATGTTTCAATATTATTATACAAGTATTTTATCATATTCCATCCAAAAAAAGAAGCTGATTTTCCAAGGTTTAAAAAATTCAGGTGTTGCAATACTTTTTCCCATGTGTATATATTCCCCAGAACTAGAAATTAAAGAAAACAACAAACACGATTTACTCCGCATCATTTTTAGACTTATATCTCGAATTTGACATAAACAGTCATCTAAGTACCAGAATCCATGACAAACGATACGATTTTAATTATATACATCCCAACAATGTGATTGTATTATCTTTCAGTTTCATTTTTGCTGCTGTGTTTTGTATATGCGACTTTTGTGTTTCTTTGGGTCTTATAACGTGACTCTGTACTTTTAAAGAGACCGTCATTATGTTATTGTTCTATTGTGAATTCGATGGTACTTTAAACGACAAAATTAGTTTACTCGCGTAGTAGTATTAACCATATAAAAATTGAGAAATATATGATTAATACTACTACCCGAGTAAAATAATGCATATATGGATTCTTAAAACTTCTAAAAAAAACTCTTGGACAATTTTAAATTTTGGTCTGTTTCTGAAATAAATTCTAACATAACTTTTGATTTTTAAACCCTGCATATCATTATTCCCAATGAGAATTTATAATTGTTTTGTATGAACATTGAAAGACAATATTTCTCCCCATGTGACGTTTGCATTTTTGAAGCCAAACACGCGAAACAAGAATGTGTTTCTTTAATTTGATAGATGCTTTTGTGCATTTTCATAAATGTTTGTTTTGAGATTGTAACACAGTGATGGCTTCTGTAACCATATTTTGACTATTTTACCGATTTTGTCTGTTTTATTCACGCATCGTTATGAAAATAACGGAAATTAATGCGACTGTCATACAAATGAGAGGTAAAGCGCTTTAAAACAAGGTTCAATCCACCATTTTTTACATTTTAAAATGACTCTTCCAAGTCAGGAATATGACAGTTGTTGTCCATTCGTTTGATGTGTTTTATCATTTGATTTTGCCATTTTTTAGGGACTTTCCGTTATGAATATTCCTTGAATATGGTACTTCGTATCTTGCATTAGCATAAATATTTTGTTTAACGAATTAGCAGTGAGGAAACCGATTGAACAAAAGAAATATATATAATGCGTATCTAGCTCTTATTATTTGTAAAATAAAAGGCGAAAGTTATCAGAAGTGTTACTCTAAGTCGTAGATCATAAATAAACTGACAACTCCATTGCTAAAAAATTAAAAAGATAAACAGACAAATAGTACGCAATACACAACATAAAAAAGTAAAGACTAATCAACACGAACCCCACAAAAAACTAGGATGCTATTGCTCCTTTATCTTGTTTTTACGTTGATGAACCAACTCTATAACGTTCTATGTCAAGTTTGATTTTGTACTTCATAATTGTCAAGCATCGGTGAATAAATAGATTGTTTGGTAACTGATTTTACTGCTGACATTTTTTGTCTCAAATTCGTCAGTCCGAGTGGAGTATTAAGCACACAATTTAATTCAATTCTTACACATAACGCCCTTTGTGAAGTTCTTGTCCATAAATAAAGAGACTCCAGTTACTGTTTGTTTTACCTTTTTTATCTACTGATGTGGCATTGTTTAAAGATTTCTATCACAGTTAGTTATATTCGTGATGTTTATAAAACGGTATGGACTCATTTCTACAGTTCAAACTAAAATTGAACAAAAATTCAGATATAAGCAAACTAAATCCAAAATTTAAACAACTTTATCGCAAAATCAAATGAAAACTATTTTTCAAAATAAAACAGATACTCCGGAAGGGTAAACATTCCTCTCTAATTGTTTCACTCGTCTTGTATGTAGTAAATATATGTAGTTTGACACATGATTGAATCTATAAGCAGCGAAAATGTTTACTTAATCGAACAGGTTAAAAATTTGCGAATTTAGACAGAAAAACGTGATCTCCTTATAAATTGAGAACACATATACATGCGATGGTAGTTTACTTGTGTTTAAATATCGTATTAAATAGACTAAGAAGAGAGAAGTCATGGCAACACTTTAACACTGAGGGAATTGCAAGAACCTGTTAAGAGTGTAACCAAGTGTGATGGCCGGGTAAGCATCTCATGCTATGTATGAACTACCCGTTCTGCACATATTTTCACAATTCGAAATAAGATATAATCGGTAAAGACGAGAACTCTAATTTCTGATGGTCACATTAAAGCATAAAATACAAGTCCATGGCATAAAAATTTTATCATTCATCATTTTATTTTTATTTCATCAAATTATTACAAAAAGGTTATATAATTTCATAAGCAATAGAAATAATTACACATTTCTTTTCTGTAGGTTGACAACATGTTATTTTGTTTGTTTTATTTCATTCCAGTCACAATTTTATTAAATCTAAAATCAAAACCATACTGAAATAAAATCTGAGATAATGCGACTAACTGTGCACCACTTATTGCGGACCTCTTTTTGTATTGTTATGAGTTACAATTTATGACAAAAATAAGCAAAGACCCATCAAAACAACATCTGATAAACAAATTTAATAATACTTTTAGATATTTGGATGATATTTTGGCTCTCAATAATGACGACTTCAGTATGTATATTAATGAAATTTATCCTGCTGAACTTACTTTAAATAAAGCTAATACTAACAATGACCATTGCCCTTTCCTCGATCTTGATATCTATATAACTTACGGAAAGCTGAATACTAAAATTTATGATAAAAGGGATGATTTTTCATTTCCTATCGTTAATTATCCGTTTTTAGATGGTGACGTTCCCTTGTCACCATCTTACGGTGTTTATATATCTCAACTTGTACGATTCGCTCGTGTATGTAACAATGTTTTAGATTTTAACGAGAGAAATTTATGTATTACTGAAAAATTATTACACCAGGGTTTTCGATATCACAAACTAGTCAAAACATTTACTAAATTTTATCATCGGTATAAAGACATCATTCGTAAATATAGCTCAACATGCAGACGTCTTATACGTTCAGGTATTTCACATCCAATTTTTTATGGAAATATTCTTTATAAAGCACAAAGGTGTCAGTATTCACCTCAGAAACTTAAAAAACCTTTGAATAGACTTATTAAGAAGGGATATAATTACGATACTGTTGTCAAGTCATTAAAGATTGCATATTTTGGCGTTAATATTGAGTCACTGATAAGGTCTTTGCGTCGGAACTAAACACATTATTCTAAAAACAGTTGTTGGCATGACACGGGTTATGTTCTTCTCATATATGTTATGATGGTATGATACTAAACCCCTAACGGGAAGGATTGTGCCTGATGTACATATGATGAAATCATAATCTTTCAGTCAGTTTAATTGAAGTCTGGAGCTGGCATGTCAGTTAACTGCTAGTAGTCTGTTGTTATTTATGTATTATTGTCATTTTGTTTATTTTCTTTGGTTACATCTTCTGACATCAGACTCGGACTTCTCTTGAACTGAATTTTAATGTGCGTATTGTTATGCGTTTACTTTTCTACATTGGTTAGAGGTATAGGGGGAGGGTTGAGATCTCACAAACATGTTTAACCCCGCCGCATTTTTGCGCCTGTCCCAAGTCAGGAGCCTCTGGGATTTGTTAGTCTTGTATTATTTTAATTTTAGTTTCTTATGTACAATTTGGAAATTAGTATGGCGTTCATTATCACTGAACTAGTATATATTTGTTTAGGGGCCAGCTGAAGGACGCCTCCGGGTGCGGGAATTTCTCGCTACATTGAAGACCTGTTGGTGACCTTCTGCTGTTGTTTTTTATTTGGTCGGGTTGCTGTCTCTTTGACACATTCCCCATTTCCATTCTCAATTTTATTTGATAACAAGAAAGAAAGTATGATATTGTATTGTCCCATCCATTCTCGTCAATTGTTTAAACAAGGCAGTTAAAAAAAACTAGATTTGCCATTGCAAGCAATAGCGGATGACACCTTCCCCCATTGCCAGAATAACGGCAGATATTTTGAAATTTCCAATGTCAAAGAGCGTATCTATACATGCACATTATCATGTTGGTAAGGTTTCGTTCAGTTTGGAGCATTTTGAATTTTCAAACTTCGAAATGCAACTCGGCCTATGCCAGTTACAATTTCAGTAAAGTTTCATCAAGTTTACAGGACTTTCTTTTTTTTTTTGGAATTTTTGACATTTTGGCTGTTTACAGTAGATAACACCAAAATTAAAAACATCTCATTGCCATGTGTCATGTTATATATCAATACAGTAACATTGACGTTGGAGAAACATTGTTTTAGAAAATGATTGATGGCTTTCGGCTGTTATCTGCTCGTTGGTCGGGGTGTTGTCTCTTTGACATGTTTTCCATATCCATTCCATTTTATTAAGTTATCTTAAAAAACATTTATTGTTTAAAGTATCATGAGTATGTTGGTATTTGTCTAACTAGTGCTAATGGATATTACATATATTAAAAGATGATATATATTACAATATTGTTTATGTAAGACAAGGTCTATTGAATTAAAATTATATTGGAATCTTTAGATATCATAATTTATGAGTATTTAGAATGTTAAATATTTACAAGGGCATCTTCTCTTCAAATCCAAGAAAATTTCTTATAACTTATATCAATAAAATATCTATTATAAAAATAAATACAATCTGCATCACAAGCATAGTATAGCTTAAAACATAAACAATTATCCATTTTGTTTCAAACATATCTTGTAAAAAAATAACTATATACAAATAAAGATATACACTTTTTAATACTTTCATAAAAACAAATGTACAACTCGTTATTATCAACATACATTTAAATGAAAAGCATCAGTATGATTTCAAAATTGGAAATAATGATCACATATAATGTTTAAAATAACAAAACACCCAATCAAGTCTCTCTCTCTCTCTCTCTCTCTCTCTCTCTCTCTCTCTCTCTCTCTCTCTCTCTCTCTCTCTCTCTCTCTCTCTCTCTCTCTCTCTCTCTCTCTCTCATGAACAAGTTAATTTAATTACGAAAATGAATTAAGTTTCCTGGTTTCGACCAAAGTTATCATCTAAAGGAGATAGATGTCAGGTACGTGTATGATATAAACTCGAACTCGGTGGAAACCGATGGATGTTAAATTTAGATAACATTTTTGTAATGCACAATTAACTCAAGTTTGTTGATACATTATGATACATTGCTGACATAATATCTATTAGAGATCCAAATTTTTTAAACAAATACAAATATATCAGATTACAACTTGTGTTCTATATTTGTACAAACGAACAAAACAAAAACTAATACGCAAAATAAAAAACAAAGATAAAAAAAGCATAAAACAACAATCGGTATAAATAATTTAAATTTTTTTTCTATATTCCACAAGATACAAATACGTGCAATCGTGGTAATCAAAACATAAACGTTATCTACTAAGCATTGATGATATCATACATATATTTCTTTCTCATCCTATTCAGACATTTTAGAATATTGTGTATATATAACTAACATCAGCACACCTGCAAAACTTCATTTTTTTCTATCCATATTAAATGCTTTATATTCAATTAACATCAACATACCTCTGTTTCGTTCATGTTTCTTTCCACACGCTTGAAATTATGACTATTTTACCATTAGTATCAACCTACCGTTATTTATTTTATTTTCTATCCTAACGTTGCAAGTTTTTTTAGGAGTGGTAAATCAGTATAAACATACCTTTAGTACTGTCTGCCATTCATATCTATAAGGCATGTTCCATGGTAATTTTTCTTGTCATAACAAGTTGCTATTAGTACAATTTAATAAGAATTTAATATGTTAAATGGTAATCAATAACCTGCCAGTCTGTTAGTTGAACCATATTAAAAAAAAATTGATCACGTGTTATGAGGAATTTACACCCAGAAACTGTATTATTGAATTTATCTTGTTTACGTATGCTTCCACTTTGGTCTACAAGTAAACATTGGTAGATGACCTATTGACACCTACAAATTCGATAATCTTTCTTTGTATTGCAATCAATCAATCTCCTTGTGTATTGCTGTAATACATCATCAGGAATCTTAATACCTGCACATTAATATGGATTCTCAACGTTGTCTTTGACTGTTATATTTTCTGTTTTGACAAAAATCATATTGAGGAAATCAATACCCAAAGTCTGAAAAAAGATGTCGATTTCTTCTGAGTCTAGTTGTCTAATGTTGGTACGTTGTGCAGATAGGAACGGAACATTCATTAAAGACCTACTATTATATATACATTTGATCACCGAATTTGTGTTTGTCACAACCAGTTTTCTATGTATTGATGTAACACATAGAGACCAGCAGAAATTAAGATAATTAAAAATTGAAGTATTAAACAATAATTTAATTTCAATTTTCGCCGGTCTTTGATTTCATCATCTCTCATAAATCTATTGAGTAAATCTTCGCTTAGAGTCTGAATAATGGAATCGTGTTTTTTTTTGTCTAACTGTCTCATGTATGTACGCAATGCAGTCCGAAATGTAACATTCATCAATGGTCTATTGGTATATATAAATGTCTCCACCTCATCAGTTCTAGACAAACATTCAAACCATCTCTCAATGTATTGATGTAGTAGATCATTCGGAATAATAATACCAAAGCATTCATATCGGTTCTCAGCGTTATCTTTTAAGTCCTCCTCTTTCATGACAAACATTGTATTAATGAATTCATCCTTTACTGTCCGAATGAGTGAAGCAATTGTTTTTGTGGTTAGTTGTCTTATGAGGTTGAGTAAGGCAGTACGAAATGTAACATTCATCAAAGGTCTATTGGTATCTATGAATGTCTGCAACTCATCAGTTCTAGTCAAACAATTTAACCACCTCTGAATGTATTGCTGTAGTAGATTATCGGGAATAACAATACCAAAGCATTCGTATCGGTTCTCAGCGTTGTCTTTTATGTCCTCCTCTGTCATAACAAACATTATATTAATGAATTCATCCTCTGCTGTCTGAATGAGTGAACCAATTCTCTGTGTAGTTAGTTGTCTCAAGTAGGTGAGGAAAGCAGTACGAAAAGACACATTCGTCAATGGTTTATTTTCAGCAATGGTTTCCATTACGGAAAAGGATTTTGTTAAATCGTGAAACCACCTTCTAATGTACTGCTGTAAAAGATCATCAGGAATGACAATACAAAAACATTCATATCGGTTCTTAGAATTTTCATTGATGTCCTCTTCTGCGATCTCATCGTGTGTCATCACAAACATTGTATTGATGAAGTTATCATTCGCTGTCTGAATGAATGAAGCTATTTTGTCTATGGTTAGTTGTCTTATGTAAGAACGAAAAGTGGTACGAAATGTAACATTCATCAATGGCCTATTTTCTTTCAAAATGTTTTCAAACCAAAGGGATTCTGTCAAAATATTCCACAACCTCTTACAGTATTGCTGTAACAGATCATCAGGAATGACAATACAAAAACATTCATATCGGTTCTTAGAATTTTCATTGGTGTCCTCTTCTGCGATCTCATCGTGTGTCATCACAAACATTGTATTGATGAAGTTATCATCCGCTGTCTGAATGAATGAAGCTATTTTTTCTATGGTTAGTTGTCTTATATAAGAACGACAAGCGGTGCGAAATGTAACATTCGTCAATGGTCTATTTTTAAATATATCTTCCATCATTGTCCCACAGTTATCGGTCAAATAATCGAACAACCTCTCAATGTACTGCTGTAACAGATCATCAGGAATAACAATACCAAAACATTCATATCGGTTCTCAGCATTTTCGTCGATGTCCTCTTCGGTCATGACAAACATTTTTATTATGAAATTATCCGTTGCTATGTGAATGAGTGAAGCGACTTTTGATGTGGCTAGTTGATTAAAATAGGTATGCAGAGCACGTCTCAAAGTAAAATTCTTCAATGACCTTGTTCGATTGATGAATGTATCAAGGTATAAGGTTCTGGTAAAACAATCAAACAATCTCTCTATGTATTTGTGTAATTTATCATTGGGAATAACAATACCAAACCATTCATATCGATTTTTTGCGTTTTCTTCTATGCCCTCCTCTGCCATAACAAACATTTCAGTGATAAAATCATCCTCTGATGTCTGAATGAGTGAATCAATTTTTTCCGTGGTTAGATTTCTAATGTAGGCACGAAAGAAAGTGCAAAATGTATCACTTGACAATGGTCTATTTATTGCTATGGCGTCTTTAACCGAATGGGTTTTAGTTAAATAATCAAACCACCTCTCTGTATATTGCTTAACCAAATTACCAGGAATGGCAATACTAAAACATGCATTTCGGTTTTCCGCGTTTTCTTTGTCGTCATCGTCTGTCATGATAAACATAGTATTGATATTATCATGCTCTGCTGTCTGAATTAGTGCAGCAATTCTTTCTGTAGTTAGTTGTCTTCGGTAGCTAAGAAATGCAGTACGAAATGTATCATTCCTTAATAACCTATTTGTAACAAACAATTTCAAATTATCACACAACCTCTCAATGTATTGTTGTAACAGATCATCGGGAATGACGATACGCAAACATCCGAATCCATCCGTATCGTCTTCTTCTGTTATGACAAACATATCATTGATGAATTGATAATCTGCTGTCTGAATAAAATAAGCGATTTTTTCTTTGCTTAGTTTACTCATGTATGTACGAAAAGCAGTACAAAATGTATCATTCCTCAATGGGTTGTTTGTAGATATTTGGTACAATGCAGGGCACCCTTTCCCTTTGTTTTTTGTCAACCTGTTAAACAACCTCTGAATATATTGCTGTAACAGATCATTAGGAATAACAATACCAAAACATTTAATTCCGTACTGAACGTTAAATGGTATGTCATCCTCTGTCATGTAAAACATTTGATCGATGAAATAATCCTCTGCTGTCTGAATGAGTGAAGCTATGTTTTCTTTGGTAAGTTGTCTTATGAAAGTAAGAAAAGCAGTGCGAAATGAAGCATTCTTCATCGGTCTATTTTTACGTATGTTGTCCGCTAAACAACCTAATGATTTGGTGAAATCATCGAACACCCTCTTGATATATTGGTGTAAAATATCATCAGAAATAACTATACCAAAACATTTATATCGATTCTTAGCATAGTCTTTGATATCGTGTTCAGTTATGACAAACATTGTATTTATAAAATCCTCGCTCCCTGTCTTAATGTAAAGAGCGACGCTCTCTGGGCGTAGTTGTTTCATAAATAATTTCAAGGCATTGCAGAAAATAGCACATGTCAAAAGCTTATTTTTTTCCATAAATATCTCTATGGAATAGGTCTTAATCAAGCATTCAAACCATTTCTCAATGTAAGGCTGCAACATAGCATCAGCCAAAATAAATTTATAACAGATAAATTCATCAAACCGATCTCTTACATTGTCTTTTATGTCCGTCTTTCTCATAACAAACATGATATTTAAAAAACTTGAGTTTGCTCTTTCGACGAGGGCAGATATTTTCTGTTTTGAAAGATTGTCCATGAAGTGAACGAGCATGTTGCGGAATTTAACATTCTCAAGATTTTTATTTTCCGCGACGTCGATATGCACATTACGCGAACAGACAAGATCGTCAAACACCCTTTTCGTGTACAACTGCAATTTGTCATTAGGGATTGGTATTAAATAGTTGATACTTTTATTATCATTTGTAACTATAAATCTCTCACGAATAAATCTGTCTTTGGCATGTTTTAGCAATATGTCTATAACTTGTTTTTGTTTCCCAAAATGTAAAGCTAGGAAATCAAACAGCTGGTCATGGATAGTTTTGTAAATGCCTTTATCATACGTCACAAACGTCCCTATCAGTATTTGCAATTGAGTCTTGAATGTCCTACCTGTTATATTTTCATCTATGTCAAATACATCTTTTATGGCTTCTATTATTTCTTTAATATTAGGATCCTTACCTGAAAGATGGTTCATTTCTAACTCGTTGTTGTGTATAACTAACAATAACAGAGCACAGTATTTGTAAATACCTTCTTTACAATCGTTAAACATGAGATTCAGATCTTTTATGTAAAATGAAAACGGGTCATTGAAAAACAATTCCAATTCAAATTGAGGATTTGATATTTCAACATGATATAATTTACATAAAAGGGGAAGAAACTCATATCCACCTAAATGTTTGAGTGCAGCGGATGCATGTTCTTCAAAATATGCAACAGTCATTTGTTCTTTTTCATGGGATGATAAAGTTAAATTCTGAGTCCTTAAATTACACTCACATGTTTTGAAAATTTCTAAATTTCCAAACCCCTTATCTTGAAAAACTTGTAGTCTACATGTTAAAATCAACTTATATTTACTGTTGTTTAAGATACTCTGTATATCATTCATTGATTTCTTCCATTCTTCTATCCGACTTTGGTTTGCTGTAAAATTTCCACACATATCGTCCACGATATACAATGTTTTTCTGTCAGATTTATAATTATCTTTTAATTCTTTTGCATCTACAATTGGAAGGATTGTGTATCCATCTGTTTCCATTTGAAGAGCAACATGTCTTACCAGGGCAGTTTTCCCAATACCAGATGGTCCTGTCACACTTACACATTTGTGTTTGTTGATACAGGTAAACACATGCTCGGTGGCTCTTCTGTGTATGTAAAGACTGTCATCCATCTCCCATGTCTCTATCTTATCGATCATGAAATCTAATGTGTAGATTTAAAATATGCATATTTTTTTTTTATTTTTGCTTTTATAGAACGTATCAGTTGGAATTATTTCAGATAGTAAAACTTAGTTTCATTCATAATATACACGTATTGGTTGATATGTCTGGTCAACAAATAAATACTATGTTTTTCAATATGGTGATGTATACGTACTGTACTGACTGGTTCTTCCCGTTGGCAAAGAAAAAAAATGAAAGTTAAGATGTACTGTCATTAAGACAAAAGAGGGTGTACATGCTGAAATTCTTATGCCGGTTTTACTTATCTTTGGAAAAACATCTATAATATGAAAGTTTTTCTATTATTGTCACATCAACTTTTCATTATCAAGGTTTTATCATTTCAATCACTTAATAGAGTTTACCTGTTGCTCATTTGAATGCAAATGTCAGACAATACCTGCTAAAAAGACATGTACACCTTAAAATAATTCCAAACACAAAAAAACTGACCTATTACTATTACAATGTATTATACAAATCCTATGAAGTAGAGATAAAAGGCTGATTGACAATATACATATTTGTGAAGCCAGTAGTTCAGTGTTTGTTGTTAATACTTGTTTGTCATCCTTTTACCATGCTAAAATATTTTGTAATAAATAAGGTTAGTGTTCCTCATTCAAGTGTTTTATATTTTCTTGCCGAGGATTTTGACAGCCGACATATTGTTATGGGTTTTTTTCAAGGCCATATCGATACCTATAACTGCTAACATTCCTTTCTTTTGAACAAAAGTGGATAGTTCTAAGTAATTATATTTACCAGTCATTCCATTTCTTTTTCTTGTTTTTCTTCGTTTCTTCTTATTTTTTCCGTCTCTAATCGTTCTTCCTAAAGGGCAACTGACATATATTAAAGATAATAGAAAGAATTCTTATTGCTATGAACTTTTCGTGATCAATGTAGCTATACAAATGCATCAATAACTCTTACATTTTTGTACTTGTTTTATAAAAAAAAGACCTCTAATTGTATGGTGTTTTATATACCACAGGGTTTTATTTTAAATATTAGGATCCTTTACAATCATGTCGAGAATTGAAAATTGTGTCTCAATTGCAATCATACTACATCATATTTTATTTTGCATGTGAACATGTTACAACTAATCAAATGGCAAATTCAAAGTTCAAATCCATCAAAAGAAATGATATAAATTATCAAATTCCTGACTTACTTAATAACAATTATCAATTATCAATTTTCAAAAATATTCATATAAGAATCATACGGAGATATAATGCACATTTCATCATCGCTTCTCATAATCGGTAGTCTGATTTTTATCGACAAAAACTAGTTATTCATGAGAATAAAAAGGTTGAAAGTGGTTCAGTTCTGGTTTTGGGAGATTAAATAGGTAAAATCCTGTTTGAAGTTGTATATATTCCAAAAAACCTTATGCTGATATTCGATGTATTCTTTGATCATATGCCCGTATCCATGTAGTTGCAATGGAATGTTCTATGTCTTGAATTGAACAAAGTTGGTATAGTTCGTTGGACACAGAAATCCATCCACGAAAACCAAAAAAAAATACACTGAACGAATAAAAGTATTTTTCATAGCATAGGTTTTGTTATGAGTGATTTATTTTTTATAACATACCAATATACAGTAATTCGAGGTCACGCTGTGTCACATCGGTTTCCTCTATTTTGGTAGCATATTCCTGATAGCAGCTATCTTGTTGAAGAACTTCAAGGAAGATTGTAGGGGCAGATAAAACATTTCTTCTAATTATATTCTCTAAAATTTTTCTTGTTTTCTCTTGTTTGGTATTTTTTTCTGATTCAAGTTTTGTATAATCCTCCAAACTTATAACCCCTCTTTTGGAAAGTTTGTCTACTATTCCATTTTTGTCTAAATCAATTTCATTTACTAAAATTTTATACCATTTGATTAATTTAACAGTCTGCTTCTCTGCATCTGTAACATATCAAATTTTCATTATAATCATAATTGTACAAAGATTGCAAGTCCTTCTTTTAAAAGACGGATTTTTTGATTACTTGTTACAATTAGTTACAACAGTACAAATATTTATGAACCGATTATTTATTGCACATTTCGACAAATAATAGTAATTGAAGCTTGGTAAACTGGTTTACCTCAACAAAAATATGTTTGGATGTTGTTCGTTAATTTTGAAACTTTGTTTTATTACAGACAATGTCAAAAGAATAATATAAAGACTCTAATAAAATATATAATTCTCTACATATATATATATAGATACAAAAATTTCCGAAAGCAATTTACAGATCTAACATTGTTGGGTTGATGTTAGATGAGTTGTATATACATAATGTACACATAATGTGCTGGTGATCCGATGGATAAATCTGTTGTAGAGTTGTCACTGACTCAGACGTACTTATAAATATAATTATTTTCTATGACTGTATCTTGCATTAATTTGTAGAATCCTTTACTATAGATAATTGAGCTAATCTCTAACAAAAAAATCTCCATGCCTTATATATTATGTACTGTATTACGACGCTAGATTAAAACTGACGAGGAAAAGTAACACACGGCCACCGAAATCTTTATTATTGTGAAATCAAAGTGGTCGTGTGGTCTAGCGCACCGATACAGTGCAGGCGATTTGGTGTCACGATATATCAGTAGCATGGGTTCGAATCCCGGCGAGGGAAGAACAAAAATGTGCTTTCGTTACAGATCTAACATTGTTGGATTGATGTTTAGACGAGTTGTATATACATTATGTACACAGCCATGTATCACCATCATTGCTGGTGATCCGATGGATAAATCTGTTGTAGAGTTGTCACTGACTCAGACGTACTTATAAATATAATTATTTTCTATGACTGTATCTTGCATTAATTTGTAGGATCCTTTACTATAGATAATTGAGCTGATCTCTAACAAAAACATCTCCATGCCTTATATATCATGTACTGTTTTACGACGCTACATTAAAACTGACGAGGAAAAGTAACACACGGCCACCGAAATCTTTATTATTGTGAAGTCAAGGTGGTCGTGTGGTCTAGCGCACCGGATACAGTGCAGGCGATTTGGTGTCACGATATCTCAGTAGCATGGGTTCGAATCCCGTCAAGGGAAGAACAAAAAATTTGCTTTCGTTACAGATCTAACATTGGTGGGTTGATGTTTAGACGAGTTGTATATACATTATGTACACAGCCATGTATCACCATCATTGCATAGATTACCTTAGCTGTATTTGGCAAAACTTTTAGGACTTTTGGTCCTCAATGCTCTTCAACTTTGTACTTTATTTTACTTTTTTTAACTGTTTTGTTTTTGAGCGTCACTGATGAGTCTTTTGTAGACGAAACGCGTTTCTGGCGTACATACAAAATTCAGTACTGGTATCTATGATGAGTTTATTGGACATTTATATCGCGAGTCATATGCTATGATACCACTATGTATCTAGGATACATCGATTAACTGTTTGAACTAGAGTTGATAACCGACGGTAAACATGTGTTTACTATCAACAAATATAGAAGAGTCTTATTTCACGTAACGTAGAGGTAAACTTTAAAATATTTACTAAAATAATGCAGTTAACATCGTGTTAACGTGGTGTTTACTTGAAGGAACAACGAATTAGCCTTTGCATCCTGTTTCCATGTAATGTTTGGTCTACAGTCAACTATATTTTGACTGAAAAAAACATATTTCTATAACATAACTTCTATATAAAATATACTCATCATAGATACCAGGACTAAATTAAGAGTATACGCCAGACGCGCGTTTCGTCTACAAAAGACTCATCAGTGACGCTCGAATCCCAAAAAGTTAAAAATGCCAAATAAAGTACGAAGTTGATATATATGTGTGTTTGTTGCACCTGATTGAATTATTTGAATATTCACCATACAGATTCACAAAGTAGATCCATCCTGGTTTATAAAACCATCATATGTTACGTCAAATCCTCAAATCTTAATCTTTTTAAAAGTACATTGATAAAGATATTGGCTTACACATGGTATCTGTATAAAAACTTATGGTGCAGAATAAGTAATTGTTACTTTTTTACATTTTTTCTTATATGTTTCAAATAAATACATAGGAATCGTATATTTCTTTTTATAATTCCAGCACTTAAGCAAGATACTATTTTACTTAAACAAATAATACCTGCCAGTCACTACCTTTTTTAATTGAGTAGAAATAGAGTACCTGTAATGTTCTCGTTGTGCTGTTCCTTCATTGAAGAAGAAGCCTTATCGGTTAACTGTGCCTTCATATTTACAACAAGTGAAGTGTGGCACTTTTGATCAGATTCTTTCATCACTTCGACAAACATATCAAAGGTATTGTATGGTCGCTGCATAAGTATTTCTAAAAGCTTGTTATTACGAGATGATTGGTCTTCAAAGCTAGATATTTCCTCTTTGTCGTCTAGTGTCAGAACACAATTAGAAATGAGGCTATCCAAAACCTCTTTGTCGAGTATTGTTGAATTGATGAGCCCATCTTTGAATTCTTTTAAAGCATCTAAAAATGAGGTGTAATGCTTTTACAATAATATTATTGTGTCCTCTTAAAACAATGTTTAATATACAAAACATAACATTTTATCAATGAATTTTACAAAAAAAAACCAGGAAAATAAATGTTGAGAGAGCTAGTGAACTTCATTAAAACAGGCAATCCTAGTCGACACAAATCGGTGTCGAACACATGTTCCCCTGAGATGTGTAGAAACTCATTTCCCATTGTTGACAAGCTAGGGTTCACTCTAGATTGAAACATAACCTAGTTCACTCGGCCAATGACGCCCCTTCAAAAAAACTATTTAGGGAAATTCACGCTTATTTTGTTTAGAAAATAGCGTGTTTTTTTTATCAAAATGTCAGAATACTACCAAATAAAAAGATTTATAATTGACGGACAACAAGATAATGTAGTAGAGAATTGATGGAAGCAGTGGATTCGTAAAGAATAATCAACGAGCGACCTCAGTCGCGAGGTGATTACCGTTTACGTATTCACTACTTCTTATCAATTCTCTAGATTAGCCCATTTCTCGCAAAACGACTATCTGTTTCGTGATTTGAGAATGAATAAACGGAAATTCAAGAAAAAATTTCGTATTTTGTATTTTTTATATTATAATAGCTGGAAATGATTAGATCAACACGGTTCATATTTATATTTAAGTTAACAAAGGGTCAATTTAACTTAAATTGGTTTTTAATACCAGATTTTGTATTTGTAAAAACATATTTCCTTCAATGTTTAATCATTACAAATTATTTATATTAAATAGATTTTAGGATTTATAATTTTTTCAAAAAGAAATATAATTAATATATAGATCTTGTTGATCTTTTTTGAAAAGTAAAATTTTATTTAAAAAATACCCAAAATTTAGAAACCTTTACCATTCACACATATAGTATTTAGTGAGCCAGGCACTTGTTAATGATAGTGCTAATAACACATATACAGGATTCTAAAACATTTAAAATTTAAATGAAGTTATACCACTTCACAAGGCTCCAGTTGATGATAACATAAATAAAATTATTGGTTTAAATTTTAAACAATTATACATAAATTTTGTGTAAACTGTTTCCCTTATATTATGTTTAGATTATTTTAACGTTATTACATTTGGCATTCATCGTCAATCAGTCAATAAAATAATATTATTTGTAGTCGGCATTCTGAAGCCAAAGCAAATTTGCTCCTGATAAAGATGTACAATATATAGAATTATGTCAATTTTGAAATTTAACATGTAAGCAGTTCATAGTCGTGATCGTCTAGTCGTTGGCATCGAATGAAATAACTGAGATATTAACAGTACCAAGTTCAAACCTTCTACCAGGAATGATTTTTTTTTATTGTATTTTTTTTTCTCTACCAAAATATTGTTTTAATCTTAGAGGTATTTTATATTTCTTTTTTTATATAAAGTTGATGATTTTGCTTCTGGTTTTACAGTCAAAGAAGTAGTTTAATGGGCGTAGTTTATCACACTTTATTCACATTAGGGTCGGTTCAATTTTGATTTATATTTGGACCATGTATAATCAAACAAAGAAAAACTTATTAATAGTATGATATCAGTATAATACTAAAAGTAAGCATTTGCTATGATGAAAAAGAAGAGTCCTTGTACGTTAAAACTGACAAGTGTAATGTGTATATGGAGGTTTATTTTATTAAGGAATTGTACTAATAAGTAATATATACAATTCCTTGATTCTATAGTGTTTATATATTTTATTAGATAACAAGAAGACAGAAATACAGTTTGTTGACCTGTATTGACAGATATACGCTATAAGAGTGTTCTTTAGATAATAATTTATATTAGCAATCGTTGTCTAGTGGTATCATGCATAGACTACAGACTTCACTGACGAAAATTTGCGCGAGATCGAACCTTACATTTGAGCAATAGACTGACGTCAGAGAAATGGGTTAAACAAAGAATTGCAAGTTTTAAAAATACAGCTGAAAATACGTTCACCTTATTAACCAAACAAGATTCAATTATTTTTCGAAAATTCACAAAACGTCCCAGTTTGTTATAATAAATCGTAAACATGACAAACATAATTATTGTGCAGTCATTGACGATCAAATACTGTTAAGCAATGACGATTTCTGTCCATTCGAATAAACTCGGCCGCTTCCCAGTATTACGAAATATATCAATAGTACTGTACTGATCAAGATAGACATTTACATCAGAGATATTAGCTATTTACAGACATGTGTTTCGAGCACTTGATAATAAATAGTAAAATTCGAGTGTGCTTATAATGCACTAAGATCGCTTTGAAAAAATATGACCAATCACCTTTTTCCATACTTTCGACAGTTGTTTCCAGTTTTGCAATTCTTTTCGTGTGGTCAGCTAGTTTATGGCTATGGTCTGTTAATCTTATTTGATTACGCTCAATACTGTCACCAAGATTCACGAGTTCTTTAAGTGCTTTGTAGTCTAGACATTTAGATTTTTTTGCATCAGCTGCATCTGTTACATCTTGCTGGTTTCCCAAACGATTGATCGCCTTAAACAGATATAAATAAAAATCAGGCAAATGATGCTTTTTTAAATCAAAATCCCAGTGTGAATTTGATTTAGGAAGTGTTGACCCCTTGGTGAGTTGTTTTGTAAAACCAAAAGTGGATCAAATTGTCACATGTAATTTCCCTTCAAATGTATTTGAGATATCATGAAAAACATATTTTCTACCCTACTGCTTTAACCATACCGTAGGAATAAAAACAAGGTTTTGTTGATAAGGCAACCCTATATAAGATAAATGAATACTTTATTCTCTTAAAACAAGTTTACAAATCAACTTATAAATAAAATACAGTATTTTGTTTTATAAAACTAGAAGAGTTATGATAAGCAATGAAACATTATCAACGGTAACGAAATGACGTTGATGAACTAAGTCACCAATCGATCTTCAACAATTAGCAAATCATATACCTTATCTGAAAGTCCTTGTTTGTTTTTCAATATTCTAACTATAACACTATTGAGCGTCATATTTGTCTAATTGTATTCTTTTTTGTCTCTATAGAATAAGAAATGTTTACAATGGCTACCAATAATTCACGAGAATTTACATGATTTGAATGTATTCAAGTAAATTGCATCGTACGGTTTTCAACAATGAACAAATCATCTAATGTATAGTCTTTTTGTGTTAATTATTCTTGTTTGTTAGTTGCTTGTTTATACCCACTTAAAACAATAATGCTCATACCATTTCCAAATCGATCCATATTTTATTGAAATCTGTATCCGATAGCTTGCCATCTTTTGAATGCGATACAATGAAATTTTTATAATACTTTATCCGTGCTATGTGGGCACCATCAGACAAATCATTTGACCTCGGTAAAGCATCAAATCCCAATGCTGGTGGTGAGACACTTGGTGGCAGATTTCGAAGAAGACAAACCATTAATGTGACATCTAAATCGGCAGAGGAAACTACGGGTGGCCCTACAAAAAGGTGTGAAAATAAAATAAGATCTCCTTTTTACATTTTTCTCTTTTAAACGGTTATGGGACTACACGACGAGCTAAATATTCAGTTACTTGATTTACATTTTATTACCGATCTTATAGTCCGTTATGAAACTTTGCACAGTGTTAGTTATGATGCTTATAAACATTTTTGGATATGGAGCCATAAAAAAAAAAAATCCACAATGGCCGTCAATTTCAAAATGGCTGCCAACAGTCATAAAGCAGAGTCCAAAAATGCAGTATAATTTATCATTTGAAAATTAAAGCACAAAACTTTGTATATTGCTAGTTATGATGGTAATTAATATTTTCTGAATATGGAAAAATAAAAAAATAATTCCATAATGGCTGCCAATTTCAAAATGGCCGCCCTACATTCATGAGGCAGAGTCCAAAAATAAGGTATAATCTATCAATTGAAAATAAAAGCACAACACTTTGTATATTGATAGTTATGGTGCACATAAATCTTTTACGAATATGGAACAATAAAAAAAATCCCATAATGGCCGACAAATTCATAATGGCGGCCTACAGTCATTTGGCAGAGTAAAAAAAAATGGTATAATTGAACATTTGAAAATAATAGCACAAAACTTTGCATATTGTTAAATATGATGCTAATTAATCTTTTCACGTCCTGCAAAGAAAACGTCTACGACAGATCACAAGCTAATGGCTTTGAAAAGCAATTGTTCTTTATTTTCAAGATTGTATATTGCTTGTCAATCAAGAGATGGAAACCTTGACGACTTCTTCATACATGAGAATCATGCTTTCCCTCCATCGCTCAGTCAAAATGGTACTATACGTCTAGGAACAAAAGCTGACCTTCTACCGAAATGTCTGGAGAGTTTATCCCCTCCAACAGATGTTCAATCTGTAGTGTCTTCTATTATTTTTGATGGATCTGCAGTTGTTAATATGCTTAAGCCGGTCAATATCAAATCATTTAATGAGTTCAAAAGTGTTTATACCGTATATTCAGAATATTGGAAAAGATGTACACAGAATTGACATTGTATTTGACACATACATTGACAATAGCTTTAAAGCGTCTACTCGAGGAAAACGTGGGAAAGGTATTCGAAGACGAGTTCCAGATGAAACGAATGTACCAGGAAATTGGCAGGAATTTTTGCGCCTAGACGAAAATATTTTTTTTTTTTTTTTCATTTTCTCGCTGATAAAATAACCAGTGCTGGTATCGACAATGAGATCATAGTAACTGACAAGAACAACGCCCTTGAAAATACTGCAGAACACAGCTTTTAACTGTTAAGCCCATGTTCACACGAGGAAGCTGATACTAGAATGTTGTTGCATGCCTTATATGCTTCCCAGAAAGGCCACAGCAGAATACTGATCAGAACAGTTGACACAGATGTTGTTGTATTGTCTGTCTCTTGTTTCAACAGACTGCAAATTGAACAGCTGGGGATAGGTTTTGGCACTGGAAAGAACTTCCGATATATTTCAGTTCATGGATTGTGCCTTGCTCTAGGACCATTGAAATCGAAAGTCTTTCCACTGTGCCATGCCTTTACCGGTTGTGACACAGTCTCAGCTTTTTCTGGGAAAGGTAATAAATCAGCTTGGGACGCATGGTCCGTTTATGAGGAGTTGTCAGAAGCATTTCTGCAGGTTATTGAGAATCCAAATGAAGTTGAAATTTTAAAAGTGTTGAAAGTAATAGAACGGTATGTTGTTCTTTTGTATGGTCGGTCGAGTACAGCTAATACGGTGAATGAGTTAAGAAACCAGTTATTCACACAGAAGACAAGAAAAATTGACAATATTCTTCCAACAAGAGATGCACTTCTTCAACATACGAAACGTGCAGTTTACCAAGGTAGTGTTATTTGTTTAGTTGCAACTCCAAGTATGCCATCACCAGATTTATTTGGTTGGCAAAAACTTGATGGTACTTGGGTACCATTCTGGTCTGTGCTTGCTGAAGCTTCAATGTCATGCCAAGAGCTCATCCACTGTGGCTGTGAGAAAGGATGTCGAGGAGCATGTAAATGCTTGAAAGCAGCATTATGCAACTGCCCACCGGACTGTGAAAGAGAAACTGATTGAGACTCTGCATTATTTTGTTTTTTCTTCATTTGGATTCATTATTTTTTAATCATTTCATAGTATATTTGAAAAAAAAATTGAAAAATTTTGACATGTTAAACGTTGCCATTTTGAATATTGTCGCCATTTTCAAAATATTATCTATGTACCCAGGTGTTAATGGTGCATTGACGGCCTTTGTCGATACCAAATGATCAGTTTCAAGGCTTTGGTAACTTTCTATCACACAATGATGGTGTATACATTATAATACTGTAAAACTTAGAAGTTTTGACGCGCCATTTTGAATTTGAATGCCATTTTGATGAATTCTGTACTATAAGGTTAACAAAAATTATAAATCACATATCTGAATTGTATTTCCTTAAGTTTCTGACATCTTCGGAACGCATTAGAATTGGAAGACTTCATTAAGTGAATGATGTTATACTTATGTCGGCCATCTTGAATTTGGCGGCCATATGGGATTTTTTTTTCGTGGCTCCATATCTGAATTTTGTCTATACCCTTTAATCTTTCACTATGCCAAGTTTCATGCTTTTACCATAAAGTGATCAATTATTCTGATATCTACTGGACTAATATAAGAATGCTACGCTGTATCACCCACCTCTACTAAATAAGAAATAAAATTGCGTATCACAACGGGTCATTGTGTTTCGATAGTCAAAATAAAGTAATAGTCTCATAACTGCTATCGAAAATTGAAGGCAAATGAATGCAAAATATGCAATACGATCAATTTTACTAGAATATGAGCTTTAGTGGCAAATGATATAAGAGGCAATTACAAATGGTAAAAAATTCACAGAAGAGTTGCGTTTATAAAGTGGTTTTTTTGCAACAATATAAGAAATATTATCAAAGTATCTTAACTCCTGCAAAAATTGACAAATCAAACTTAGAATATAGAACAGTATTTAAAGAACTGACAAAAAACAATTGTACAAAGTAGTATGTTTTTATGTAGAAAGATTTTTTGGGCTTAAATGTGCTTAATACGAGATAACAAACCGACGAAGACCATTGCCATATCCCCTGTGGCACATAAAGATCCTTTGAGATTAGATATATAGTTTGTGCAGTTTTTCACATCAAATCGTGCATACAAAATGAAAGAGGAGACACCCTTTAATGTTATCATTATATTTTTGATGAAAATCCAAAAATTAAATATTAAAAAACTCCCAGGAAACTCATAACGAAAATCCCTTTACAAATGGCAAAATCAAACGCTTAAACACAATAAACGAAAGAAAAATAACTGTATTATTCCTGACTAATTACAGGCTTTTCTTTATTCAGAAAATTTTAGACTTAATCTGGTTTTATAGCTAGTAATAATTACCGTAATATGTAGTGGCTATGGATAAATATGTGGGTTTATCGGTAATTCGTATATTTTCCCTTTGATTTTACTGCCTAAAATTTTCGAGTATCAACGTACTGGCTGTATCACTGAAAATATTAGGCAATACATTGTGTGGCGTCATAATTACCGATAAACAGAATTATAGGTAGTTTCGTTTTTGATACTGACTATATCATGTGGAATATCTGGACGAGCCCGTTAGGGTGAGTTAAGATATTCCACATGATATAGTCAGTATCAAAACGAAACTACCTATTATTCTATATTTATTTTTATTTCTTTTAACTACCATTGTTAAATACACTCATGATATTCTGTACCCCAGCAGATCAGAATTAAATTAGTCTTACATTTATCGTACATTGTTGCAAAATGTGAATTTCTAGTTAAGTATAAGAACTTCAAGTTTACATGGACTTACTTTAATATTCAAATGTTTTATTACATTACGACAAATTGCACAGGAAAAGTGTCGCTGTTGAATGTCGAAATGCTTTCTGTGTTCTTGCGTGATTTCAAATTAAATTGTTGCTTTCTTGAATATGTTTATGTTGAATTTGTAATGATATTATTCTAACAAGTTTTTTCATAAAAGTCATCGTGATGACTTACTTATCTAGTAACATCACCTTTGTTCTTCTATGCCACGCTTCATTTAATTCATATTGTAAAAGGAATTAAGAATTACCTGAGGTTGGATATAATATATTCCATTGCTCTGGGTATAATATTTTCCTTTGTCCTCTAGGTGGTTTGTACAGGTTTAAAAGTATTGATTTATTTGTTGGAGATGACAAATCTGAAGGCAAATTAGGATGAAGTCTGTCAAAAAACCTCCTGAGCGCTGTTGTTCCTACTCGGTAATTTAGGTAAACCATGCGAAGAAAATTATCTTCTTCCTTGGTTGCCATGACCACCTGAGCAAGTGTTAAAATCGACTTATTCTTTGTATATAAATTCCCTTTGCTTATTTCATATAGTCGTCATTCAACTGTTTATCGATGCTTTCTGGAATAAATATTAGTCTCTATAATGAAGAAGTTATCTTTCCAAAACATGCATTTTGAATATTTAGATGGAGTACACTCCTTGAAAAAATAGTCATCATGTTACTTTGACTCAAGTATAAAGGTTGTGTCGTAATGTACAATTTTGACAAAACACATATAATACGTTAGGATGTCAAGCCCCCGCAAGTAGTTGAGATCGATTGTTTGTTTTTATGTTGTGCTGTACCACCTTTGTCTTAGGTTTCGGGAGGGAATGTAGTTTGTGTTTTTCTTTATATTGAATTCCATACAGTTGCCTTTAAATTAATTACATCCACTGCATTTGAACTTGGGTGGATAGTTGTCTCACTTGCAATCATACAACACATCTTATAAGTTATTTGTATTTTAGCAGTTGCAATAATAAGCTTAATTCATAATTTAGACCATAGCTTGCACATCTATGCTCAAATTTATTTTCATGTATTACCCAACAACCTCATATTAAAGACCAATAGGTCTATGTAATTTGCGGTTAAACAGTTACACAGACATTTATAACATATTCAAAAATATAGGAGGTAATACTTTACGACAGAGGCAGGTTTTCACTATTTACCAATGTATCTTGAAATACAGAAGTATTTCAGTAGTCAGTACATCAGTGCTGAAATGATTTGTTACAAAGCTTTCTAAATTTATCCGTTAAGAATTTAAATTATTTAGACGCTTATGTTTCAACTCCCTCAGGCAAAGTTTGCCATAGATGAAATCGGTTATTTTTGGGATATTTTTTTTTTTTTTTTGGCATATAGCTCTTTAACTGTTTCGGTTCTTGTACATTCTCGGCTTTCAAATATTCGGCTTTGAGCGTTCTTGGTGAAGGTAAATCCAGAAAAGCGATTCGGACGCTTGACAATATTAAACGTGTTGTTTTCATTTTTTCAGCACTGGGTCAATAACTCTGCTTGGAGTGTATCAGCCCCTGAAAGTATCATCAACTAAGTAGTCAGTAAATCGGTTCTGACATGATTTATAACAATTATTTCCGAAATCATAAGTCGATACATTTTGAGATTATGAAATAGGTAAGGTTTCAACTCCTTCAGGCAAAATTGACCTTGATGAATTTGGCTATTTTCAGTGTATTTTTTTTTAACATATTCTTTAATTCTTTTAGTTCTTCCACAGCCTCGGCCATTACGAACCTGATGTAGGTAAATCAAAATATGCGTATCGGACGCATGAAATTATTTAACGTTTTATTTTAATTTTTTACTCATATGTTTTGAACATTTTCTGTCACTGCTGTATAATACCCAATTGTATCCTATTCGTGAAGCTTGAAAATTTTATATTATATCATTTACTAGAAATATACATATAGGTAAAATACAAATGATGTGAATTTTGTCATTATAACGTATATGCGTTAAAATAATAACATAGTGAAATGCTTCTTTAATTATCTAAACTCACGCAGTAATGTTAAGGCAGACTTCAATAGTTATTTCGATGCGACGTCATTGCTGTCAATTTTACTGTTCACTGCTATATATATCTTACTCTCGACGTCATTTTAAAGCTTGACATGGCATCAAAACAAACAAATGATGGTCATCAACTGTTCACGAGGTTTTGAAACAATTCTGTTTTGTTCTGTCTGAAAACAATACTAATCATTTTTATGATTCTTCAAATGTAAATGCAATATCCCTGTGAATCTATTTTTGTCCTCAAACGATGTATTTAATTTGTTGAGTAAGAAAAAACTACCCTAACACAACATTTGTTAACGCTAGATTTTATGTTTAAAAAGTTTTTTAATAGAGGGAGGTTTTGCGATTAACAACTTGCCCTTTTAGATTTGATTATAAACATTACCTTAAACATGTTATATGAAAGTTAGCCCAGCAGTATCAATCCCTCAGTTTTATTCCTAAGTGTTTTTAGTACATTCATAGAAGTAAAATAACGTTCAAATACCTTAAACGTTTAACAGATTTGTTTTTACTTTAGATTTCAATTTCTATAGATTACCGGCGTGAATTTCATTTATATTTTCATTTCAAATATTTTGATTTAAAGATTGTAAGGGAACATGCATTCAATAATATGAATATAAAAACTTTACAATTCAACAAAATGCATCAACTTAGTTATATTTCTAACCTCTACCTCATGTAGTAATTACATAATAAAATGTATGGCATGTAAACATTATGAAAATATGACTTGCATATGAGCATTTATGTTTTAGAAAACTTTTAATACAATAAATATGTTTTGATAATTTAAATTTGCACATCAAATTGTAAACAAAAAGTATCATCCTAGTTTGTTGGTAGCTGGTTTCACAACATTTATTTAAATATTAATTGATTATGTGTTTTGCTTCTTCATTGACTGTAGGGGCGATTCGAAGCTTTAAAGACAGCATGATGGAGATTCATAACACAATTCGTTAACAAATAACTTATTGGTGCATGCACCAAATGCTAAAGCAAAAAATTTTGTTTTAAAGACAGCGTATACAAAAGCTAGAATTTGTTTAAAGACTTGAGTGTTCTACAAAATAGCAACATTCTGCATGTGCCAGTTTTTAGTATTGGGCCTAATATCAGAAATAGTCGTTAGTTCCTGTATGTCATATTTGTTTTTTGTTAATTGTTTTGTTATAATTGAGGCCGTTTTGGCTTGAATTGCATTACATTTTGCTATTTCAGGTACATTAATGCGAAAAGTTTTTTTATTGTAGAAGTTATACGATAATTTATAGGCATTTACATATACGTCATTTGAATTTGGTTAGCAGTTGTTTTTTGTCAATCATTCTCTATATATTTCGTCATATGAATATGAAAATTTAAAGGATCTTTGTATATTTAACAAAGAATGTGATCGTGCTTTTATTTATCAGGAAGTGCAAATTTATTCTTTATATTGGATATTAACTGGGTTTAATTCACTAGATTACGGATAAAATAACCAAATTAACATTATTTTTATGTTTCGAAACCATATAAGTATAAGTGAAAATTAGTATGCAACTTATACAATACATATCATACAAAAGAAAATACGGATTACAACGTCTAAAACGATTGTTTTCTCACTTTTAAGGGATTTTACTTTTTACTTTAACATGCATATATTCAAACTAACAGACAATAATAAAATTTGGAATGGAAATATTTGATTAAATTTAATGTTATAATAAGTAAACTGATGTAAATTTAATAATAAATATCTTTCGTCTCCCTTATAAATCACGACTAAAACCTGAAATATTCTTGTGACGTCTCATTTTAAAAAGAACAAAAACAACTGTCCAAAGTTTTTCGGAGGGTTGAGCGCTTTAAAAGACGGTGAATCGCGCCACATTCTCTATATCCCATTCTTTCGTCTGTAATTCGGTTGTTGTCGTTTGTTCCTAATTGTCATGTATGTTTTACTTTGATTGTTTTGCATCAAGCCATTACAACATGTAACGGCCGTCTGTGGCTAAATATTCGGTATAGGTATTACTCATATTGACAAATATACCATTGTCTATAGCTGAACTCTGTAAGATACAAGAAGTATTCGTTTTTGGCAATCGTACCATACCCTATTGTTCTATACTGCGTGACTCCTGTCATTTTTCTAAATCACTTTCGATATAATTTGATAATACATTATATGGAACATTACAAATATTTAGATAATGGACGAAATTGAATGTCATTTTAATATCTGAACGTATATTTGCTTTTTAAATTAAGGGTCAGATGTAATATATACATTTATATGTCTTGTCTTGGTACATCTTCTATAATCTACCACTGAAAATCCTAAATTTACTTTGCATATTTTTCTATCAGCACAAAACATTTAAATACAAATCGATTTTTTTTAATAATTACCTTTTTTTTTAAAAGTCCCCATAAAATAACATGGCCCTCAAGAAATTACACCTTTAAAGTTTAAACTGCGTAGATAGTTTCAGGTTGTTATTATAATATATAAAATGACGAGGTAATTAGTTGTGTGATTGAAATCATACAATGTCTCAATATCTTTTATATAGATGATTCACATCATTTAACAATTGAACACGTTATCATTAAATCTATTTTTAACAAAGGAGTAGGTCCGGTAAGGGCCAAAATTTTGGCCCCCAAATTTCAGTTTCATCTAACGAGATATTTAGGACACTTTTTAAACACTTAAGGGTCTATTTCAATTGATTCGATTAGTTTATGTAAAAGATTTTAACTGATTCAGTCATTAAAAACGCTCCGATTGAAGCTTAAATATGAAAAATCTATCAAATATGCCATAAAACGTCACTTTTCAGATGGTTTTCGTCAAAAAATGAAAGTGGCCGCATCCGTGTTCATCCTCAACCTTTATATATGTTATGTATTATCATCAAATACAACTTACATTTCAATATTATGAATGAACACGAATGCGGCCACTTTCATTTAAGACGGAAACTGTCTAAAATTTAACTAAAATGCTATAATTGTGAAGCTTTCAGTAATTTAGCATGACTTTATGATGCTAGTACACGATATATGTGCATTGTATTGTCAAAAACAGCACATATTTATGTAGCAGAAGCATTCTACTTTCCAAAAAATAGCTTAAAGATTACATCTTCACAATTTTGCAAAACTGCTTAATTTTGGGGCCAAAAAGGGGTCTTACTGAACCTACTCCTTTATTCACAACATGATAGAGCCGATTTGCATACCTTCATTCATTAACCTGTATCGGTAGTTGATTACAAATATGAATAAATATTGAATCGATTAACCTATCCTGATGTAATCCTGAAATGACTCAAACTACATTTACTTATTGTTCTACATTCACAAAATGTTTGAAAAAAACCCTGCTAGATTCGTTTGTGCAATAATCCGATTATTATTTTTTTTAATAAAACACATTTTCAGGCCCGTTTGCATTTCACTTAATTAATAATCCAAATAATTAACATATTTGGGTAGAATCCGACACTAATACCAATAGTATATGTCACCTGTCACCTAAATTGTACGTTCCGACTTTGTAAGCCGGTCCACCAAACGGTGTGTTTGGGATTTGCTATATACACGGGTCATAATCACATTTGAACTTCGTTATTAAACATGAATTAACCCTATTAAAATCAATCATTGTCACATGTACGTTCCAGTTGTTGTAAAAACACCAGGACGGGTTCAAACAAACAAAAAATTTCAACAGAGAAAACTGTACACCTTTAAATCAGCATGACTTTATCAGATGACAAAACGAATACAAAAATTCCAGGGAAAAGTAAAGTTAAGGTACTGTTATTCAATCCGGAATTCGCGATATAGCGGATGTGTTCAAGTTTTTTTAAACATCTCGTTTGATATGATTTGATACTAAATCAAAATGGCCGATTGATGTCTACAGAAATTAAGACAATTGAAAAAAAGCGGAATGGTATTTATTATACCTAAACGTATATTTTTTGTTTTATTCATGGGGTCAGAAATTATTTATACATTACTTAAATCGTATCTAGATTCATCTTCTGTAATGTACCAATTAAATAACATAAAACTACTTTTATTATGTTTTCTGCAATCAGAAATATTTTGTTCGCATAACTTACCAAATACATTTTACTTTCTATTCAATTAAACAACATTGAGCTCAACCAGTTCACATCTAAAGTTTGAAGTTGTAGACAGTTTCAGGTTTCATAATTAATATATCTGAAAGGACAAGGTGGATAGTTATTTCATAGCAATCTTACCTTATCGACATAGTTTTTAATTAGGTGATTCTTATCACTCAAGATATAAATACGTTATTATTAAATTCCTTTTGGCATATTCATATGCAACAAAATAGGATCAAATGACATACCCTCATACATTAAAATTGAGAATGGAAATGGGGAATGTGTCAAAGAGACAACAACCCGACAAAATAAAAATCAACAGCAGAGGGTCACCAACAGGTCTTCAATGTAGCGAGAAATTCCCGCACCCGGAGGCGTCCTTCAGCTGGCCCCTAAACGAATATATACTAGTCCAGTGATAATGAACGCCATACTAATTTCCAAATTGTACACAAGAAACTAAAATTAAAATAATACAAGACTAACAAAGGCCAGCGGCGGGGTTAAACATGTTTGTGAGATCTCAACCCTCCCCCTATACCTCTAACCAATGTAGAAAAGTAAACGCATAACAATACGCACATTAAAATTCAGTTCAAGAGAAGTCCGAGTCTGATGTCAGAAGATGTAACCAAAGACAATTAACAAAATGACAATAATACATGAATAACAACAAACTACTAGCAGTTAACTGACATGCCAGCTCCAGACTTCAATTAAACTGACTGAAAGATTATGATTTCATCATATGAACATCAGGCACAATCCTTCCCGTTAGGGGTTTAGTATCATATCATCATAACATATATGAGAAGAACATAACCCGTGTCATGCCAACAACTGTTTTTAGAATAAATGTGTTTAGTTCCGATGCAAAGACCTTATCAGTGACTCAATATTAACGCCAAAATATGCAATCTTTAATGACTTGACAACAGTATCGTAATTATATCCCTTCTTAATAAGTCTATTCAAAGATTTTGTAAGTTTCTGAGGTGAATACTGACATCTTTGTGCTTTATAAAGAATATTTCCATAAAAAATTGGATGTGAAATACCTGAACGTATTAGAGTCTGCATGTTGAGCTATATTTACGAATGATGTCTTTATACCGATGATAAAATTTAGTAAATGTTTTGACTAGTTTGTGATATCGTAAACCCTGGTGTAACAATTTTTCAGTAATACATAAATTTCTCTCGTTAAAATCTAAAACATTGTTACATACACGAGCGGATCGTACAAGTTGAGATATATAAACACCGTAAGATGGTGAGAAGGGAACGTCACCATCTAAAAACGGATAATTAACGATAGAAAATGAAAAATTATCCCTTTTATCATAAATTTTAGTATTCAGCTTTCCATTAGTGATATAAATATCAAGATCGAGAAAAGGGCAGTGGTCATTGTTAGTATTAGCTTTATTTAAAGTAAGTTCAACAGGATAAATTTCATTAATATACATACTGAAGTCGTCATTATTGAGAGCCAAAATAACATCCAAATATCTAAAAGTATTATTAAATTTGTTTATCAGATGTTGTTTCGATGGGTCTTTGCTTATTTTTGTCATAAATTGTAACTCATAACAATACAAAAACAGGTCCGCAATAAGTGGTGCACAGTTAGTCCCATTGGAATTCCGATAATCTGACGATATACGGAATCCCCAAAGCGAACAAAAATGTTATCTAGTAAAAATTCAAGGGCATATATAGTATCAAAGCATGTCCAATTGACATAGTTTTTTTGTTTATTGCTACTAAAAAATGACCTAAAAGAGTTTGAACATATATATTCACATTCTGATTTTTTGAATGCCCATTTAATTAGGTGTGTGAATTTTTTTCTTAATGAGAATGTGAGGCAATGTGGTATACAGGGTAGAAAAATCAAAACTTTGAACAGATTCAAAATTACCAATATAAGCATGCAATTTATCAAGTACTTCCAACGAGTTCTTGACACTCCAAAAGTAATTTATTCCACTATTTACGAAGGCCTTATTTGAACAATTTATCATCAGGTTTTTAATTGTACCAAGTGTGCTGGTAAGAGGAATAGACAATTTAGTAGTTGAACAATGGCTTGAAGACGAAATAAATCTATATTTGTAAGGGGTTTAGTGTAGCTTCGGAAGCCAATACATAGTTGGGACTTTCATTGTATTTGGCTCTGCTTGTAAAGCGGTGGCTAAAAGTTTATGTTTGTTACAGATTTCGTTTTCTGAAAATGGATTAACCTGTTTTTGGTAATCATGAATATAAAATTGAGAATGGAAATGCATGAATATTTACTATTTATCTCAATCTTATCAAATTGATGAACTACTGAAATGTCTGCATTTACATATTTTTCTATATTCAAACAACGTTTAAAACCAAATAAATTTTTGTATCCCTTACCCTATAGTTTCACAAGTCCTCCACGAAACAACAAGGCGCTCAATATAATACACATTTCAAGTTTGAACTGAGTAGATGGTTTCAAGTTTCATTAATACTATGTTTAAAGGACAAAGTTAATATTAATTTAATTGCAATCATACCATATCTTTATACTTTGTATATGGTGATTCACGTCATTTAACATATGAATACGCTATTTCTTTTAACATTTGCATTAACAACAGGGTAAGGCCGAATGACATACCTTCATACATTAACCTGTTTAGGTAGTTGAAAATGAATATGCATGAATATTGACTAGATTAATCTATTTTGATGGGCTTCTGAAATGTCTCATACAACATTTACATATTGTTTATATTAAAAAATCGTTAAAATTAAATAAATTGGAGTTTAACTTACCCTATAATACAAGTCCGCCACGTAACAACATGGTGCTTAACAATACTTAATGAAATACACAGTTAAAGTTTAAACTGCGAAGATAGTTTTAGGTTTCATTTATAATTTGTTAAAATGACAAGGTAAATAGTTGTGTTATGGCAACCATACAATGTCTCAATGCCTCTTTATAAAGGTGATTCACATAATTTAACGTTATTGTTATATATATTTAAACATATTTGTTAACAATAAAATAGGTTCGACCGACATACACGTACATGTACCTTTGTACATTAACAAGTGTCGGTAGTTGATCATGAATATGCATGAATATTTACTAGATAAATGTATCCAGATGTTTTTATATAAATGTCTCAAATTACATTAACTTATTTATCTACATTCAGAAAATGTTTGAAAAAAATAGTGTTTGTTGAATTACTAACCTTATACTTTTAGAAGTTTTCCATAACACAAAATGGCGCTAAACGAAATTCAAATTTAAAGGTTAAACTTTGGACATGGTTGTATGTTTCATTCATGCTGAATTTGAATGGAAGTAATTTTTTTAAACACAATGAAATCAATATGTGTTAGTCAATTCTTTATGTTTGATGTTTCCTGGGGTTTTTTCTTCTATTTTCTTTGTTATAAACGATAGATTAATAAAATCCATATTACCATTAAATGTAAGTTCCGACCATAACATCTTGTACAAGTACTATTTGATAATACATTATATGGAACATTACAAATATTTAGATAATGGACGAAATTGAATGTCATTTTAATATCTGAACGTATATTTGCTTTTTAAATTAAGGGTCAGATGTAATATATACATTTATATGTCTTGTCTTGGTACATCTTCTATAATCTACCACTGAAAATCCTAAATTGACTTTGCATATTTTTCTATCAGCACAAAACATTTAAATACAAATCGTTTTTTTTTTAATAATTACCTTTTGTTTTTAAAAGTCCCCATAAAATAACATGGCCCTCAAGAAATTACACCTTTAAAGTTTAAACTGCGTAGATAGTTTAAGGTTGTTATTATAATATATAAAATGACGAGGTAATTAGTTGTGTGGTTGAAATCATACAATGTCTCAATATCTTTTATATAGGCGATTCACATCATTTAACAATAGAACACGTTATCATTAAATCTATTTTAACAAAGGAGTAGGTCCGGTAAGGGCCAATTTTGGCCCCAAATTTCAGTTTCATCTAACGAGATATTTAAGACACTTTGTAAACACTTAAGGGTCTATTTCAATTGATTCGATTAGTTTATGTAAAAGATTTTAACTGATTCAGTCATTAAAAACGCTCCGATTGAAGCTTAAATATGAAAAATCTATCAAATATGCCAAAAAACGTCACTTTTCAGATGGTTTTCGTCAAAAATGAAAGTGGCCGCATCCGTGTTCATCCTCAACCTTTATATATGTTATGTATTATCATCAAATACAACATGTACAACTTACATTTCAATATTATGAATGAATACGAATGCGGCCACTTTCATTTAAGACGGAAACTGTCTAAAATTTAACTAAAATGCTATAATTGTGAAGCTTTCAGTAATTTAGCATGACTTTATGATGCTAGTACACGATATATGTGCATTGTATTGTCAAAAACAGCACATATTTATGTAGCAGAAGCATTCTACTTTCCAAAAAATAGCTTAAAGATTACATCTTCACAATTTTGCAAAACTGCTTAATTTTGGGGCCAAAAAGGGGTCTTACTGAACCTACTCCTTTATTCACAACATGATAGAGCCGATTTGCATACCTTCATTCATTAACCTGTATCGGTAGTTGATTACAAATATGAATAAATATTGAATCGATTAACCTATCCTGATGTAATCCTGAAATGACTCAAACTACATTTACTTATTGTTCTACATTCACAAAATGTTTGAAAAAAACCCTGCTAGATTCGTTTGTGCAATAATCCGATTATTATTTTTTTTAATAAAACACATTTCCAGGCCCGTTTGCATTTCACTTAATTAATAATCCAAATAATTAACATATTTGGGTCGAATCCGACATTAATACCAATAGTATATGTCACCTGTCACCTAAATTGTACGTTCCGACTTTGTAAGCCGGTCCACCAAACGGTGTGTTTGGGATTTGCTATATACACGGGTCATAATCACATTTGAACTTCGTTATTAAACATGAATTGACCCTATTAAAATCAATCATTGTCACATGTACGTTCCAGTTGTTGTAAAAACACCAGGACGGGTTCAAACAAAAACAAATTTTCAACAGAGAAAACTGTACACCTTTAAATCAGCATGACTTTATCAGATGACAAAACGAATACTTAAATTCCAGGGAAAAGTAAAGTTAAGGTACTGTTATTCAATCCGGAATTCGCGATGTAGCGGATGTGTTCAAGTTTTTTTAACATCTCGTTTGATATGATTTGATACTAAATCAAAATGGCCGATTGATGTCTTCAGAAATTAAGACGATTGAAAAAAGCGGAATAGTATTTTTTATATCTAAACGTATATTTTTTGTTTTATTCATGGGGTCAGAAATTATTTATACATTACTTAAATCGTATCTAGATTCATCTTCTGTAATGTACCAATTAAAAAACCTTAAACTACTTTTATTATGTTTTCTGCAATCAGAAATATTTTGTTCACATAACTTACCAAATACATTTTACTTTCTATTCAACTAAACAACATTGAGCTCAACCAGTTCACATCTAAAGTTTGAAGTTGTAGACAGTTTCAGGTTTCATAATTAATATATCTGAAAGGACAAGGTGGATAGTTATTTCATAGCAATCTTACCTTATCGACATAGTTTTTAATTAGGTGATTCTTATCACTCAAGATATAAATACGTAATTATTAAATTCCTTTTGGCATGTTCATATGCAACAAAATTGGATCAAATGACATACCTTCATACATTAACCTGTTTTGGTAATCATGAATATGCATGAATATTTACTATTCATTTCAATCTTATCAAATTGATGAACTACTGAAATATCTACATTTACATATTTTTCTATATTCAAACAACGTTTAAAACCAAATAAATTTTTGTATCCCTTACTCTATAGTTTCACAAGTCCTCCACGAAACAACAAGGCGCTCAATATAATACACATTTCAAGTTTGAACTGAGTAGATGGTTTCAAGTTTCATTAATACTATGTTTAAAAGGACAAAGTTAATATTTATTTAATTGCAATCATACCGTATCTCCATACTTTATATATGGTGATTCACGTCATTTAACATATGAATACGTTATTTCTTTTAAAATTTGCATTAACAACAGGGTACGGACGAATGACAAACCTTCATACATTAACCTGTTTAGGTAGTTGAGAATGAATATGCATGAATATTGACTAGATTAATCTATTTTGATGGTCCTTCTGAAATGTCTCGTACAACATTTACATATTGTTTATATTAAAAAATCGTTAAAATTAAATAAATTAGAGTTTAACTTACCCTATAATAAAAGTCCGCCACGTAACAACATGGCGCTTAACAATACTTAATGAAATACACATTTAAAGTTTAAACTGCATAGATAGTTTTAGGTTTCATTTATAATTTGTTAAAATGACAAGGTAAATAGTTGTGTTATGGCAACCATACAATGTCTCAATGCCTCTTTATAAAGGTGATTCACATAATTTAACGTTATTGTTATATATATTTAATCATATTTGTTAACAAAAAAATAGGTTCGACCGACATACATGTACATGTACCTTTGTACATTAACAAGTGTCGGTAGTTGATCATGAATATGCATGAATATTTACTAGATAAATGTATCCAGATGTTCTTATATAAATGTCTCAAATTACATTAACTTATTTATCTACATTCAGAAAATGTTTGAAAAAAATAGTGTTTGTTGAATTACTAACCTTGTACTTTTAGAAGTTTTCCATAACACAAAATGGCGCTAAACGAAATTCACATTTAAAGGTTAAACTTTGGACATGGTTGTATGTTTCATTCATGCTAAATTTGAATGGAAGTACTTTTTTTAAACACAATGAAATCAATAATGTGTTTTGAATTTTAACAATTAACATGTGTTAGTCAATTCTTTATGTTTGATGTTTACTGGGGTTTTTTTCTATTTTCTTTGTTAAAAACGATATATTAATATAATCCATATTACAAATAAATGTAAGTTCCGACCATAACATCTTGTACAAGTACAAGATAAAAAATAAAAAATGAACATCGAATATGAGGACTCAGCGTTCAGAAACCCTCCATACATAAATATGTTTTGCTTAGATCTATCTTCCATATCAAACCACTTGAAATCCAAAATTATTTGTAGATGGTACAAGATTGTACTAATAACTCAAACACTTTCGCGGCATCCCGGATCCATGAATGAATTTAAATACTCATGCTTTTTTTCTAGACTGGATTTTTAGCAATCGTAATTTCGTCTGATAAAATCATGCCGATTTAAGGGACACAGTTTTTTCTGCTTCATAAATCTTTTTGCCTGAACCTGTCCTTGTTTTTGTAAGCATGTCCTTGTCGGTTTCCCATTCGTTGCCATAAGTTTTGAAAAAAAGTGATTTTATATTTTGCATTTTTTAAAGAGAGTGAGAGAATCAGATAATGTAAAAATAACCGAAATAAAATTTATGTTTTAACATTCACATCATGTAAAGATACTTGTGATCGACAATCAGTAAGCCATTCAAAGTGAATTACAGTCGACAAAAAATAAATAAAAAAGTAGCTTGTGTTATCTTTTAGACCTTAAACCTTTGATAAATATGGTAAGTATATTTATAGTTATGTTGAAATTGATGAAATTGATTTTCAGTGTTGAAACTTTAAATGCAAATCCTTTTCGTATATCTCGCCTCTCTTTTATTGTTTGTTCAATGTTTAATATATCTGCATTCATGTAACGTTGAAAGTTAGATATATTTTTTTCTAAATATTTGGTTGTAGTATAATTATGATTAAAATAATCACTTTTGAGAAACAACGCTTGTTTATGTTTTAGTTGATTCCGAAGGATAAGTTCATTCTTTGTGTCGAATATTTAGTTTCGTTAACATTAACGTTAACTACTTCATGTACAATTAACTTGTAGAATAAAACTTCTGACGCAAAGTACTATTCCTTAGTGTGTAATTCTGCAATTTCAAGAATCCATGGCATTTTTTTTTATCTCAATTAAAACTCATTTTGTCGTAAACATGTGTCCACTCTTCATATTTCTTTTTAGAAATGAAGAGTTATTTCATTTTTTCCAATGGACATTTTCCCATTCGGAAATATCAATTGGCACTTTCGTTAATAATGAGTACCCGATGAAGTAATTTTAAATTATAATCCTGGTACCTTTGATAACTATTTATTCTACTGGGTCGATTCCACTGCTGGTGGACGTTTCGTCCCCGAGAGTATCAGCAGCCTAGTGGTCAGCATTTCGATGTTGACATGAATATCAATTTTTTAAATGTTTTTATAAATTTCAAAACTTTAAATTTTTCGAAAAACTAAGGATTTTCTTATACCAAGAATAGATTACCTTAGCCGTATTTGTCACAAACTTTAGGAAATTTGGGTTTTCAATGCTCTTCAAATTTGTACTTGTTTGGCTTTATAACTATTTTGATCTGAGCGTCATTGATGAGTCTTTTGTAGACGAACACGCGTCTGGAGTATAAAATCATAAATCCTGGTACCTTTGATAACTATTAAAGGATGTAACGCAATATTGAATGAAGATGAAAACTTAGTAAAACGCCTGATCCCTTTTTTTACAATGTGCACTTATTATCCTAATATTAATTGCAATGTAACAACATCCGCAGTTCGTTTAAAGAAGAAGATCTTGGCTGAATTTCTGTCGCAGATACATTAAGTGATATATATCTTCTGTTATAACTGAATTGAATTCGTTTTGTAATATTGAACACATATATTGAACTAGGAAGTCTTCCTCTATCTTGGATTTTGAAATAGCAGATAACAGTCGGTCATGATAAAGAAATGTACAAATATTAAGGGTGCAGTTTGCAGTACACTACGACATAAACTCGTAGCATACACAAATTCTTCTTTTGCAGTTTGCATTGATTGATATCTATGACTTATCTACGAAAATGCTTAATTATTTTTCGTTGTAATGATTGATTGTTGATTTAAACGCCACTTTTAAGCGCCACGTTTCGGCTGTTTCGTAGTCTTATAATCGAGCATATAATTAATTAAATAACCTTGACCTAAATGTTCATACTTGGAAATTCATTCAAGCTGTTCTGTTTGATTCTTCTAGTCGATTCTGCATCATATATTTATCTAAATATTCGGGTGTTATCCTCCCGAATACAACTTAAAAACACAAATAAATATTCTTTCAACCCCAATACATCAGGGAGGTGTGTATCCGATGGCTAACAACATAAATACGGATGAATTTATTCAAGATATATTTCAGCTAACCAAAAAACCAGGTTCAACCACCATTTTTTCTTAAAGTTTCTCGTACCAAGTCAAGAAACGGGTAGTTGTTATCTTATAGTTCGTTTCTGTGTGTGTTGCATTGTCGTTTGGTTTTTTCTTGCACTATAGTATATCTGTTGTTTCGTTTGTTTCTTCTTATAGTTGATGTATTTCCCTCATTTTTAGTTGGTAACCCGGATTTGTTTTCTCTCAATCGATTTATGACTTTCGAACAGCAGTATACTACTGTTGTCTTTATTTACAGTATATGTGCAACTCTTTATAAAAACTTTGTTCAGTGAGTAGAGATGGTCAGCTTCATCTTAAGATTTGAATTTGGTTTATTGGGAACAGCACAGGAAAAATGAAAAGAAAACCAGGTTTAATCAACCATTTTCTACATAAAGAAATGTATGTTCCAGGACAGGAATATGATAGTTTCTTTCCTTTCGTTTGGTGTGTTTCAGCTTTTAATTTTGACATTGGGTTACGGACTTTTCGTCTTGAATTTACTATGAAGATCAGTAGTTTGGTTATTTTAATTTTGTCTATGACAAAACCGAACAAAAATCTTTAACATTTAGTACGCTGAAGATCTATTTTGAAATTTAAAGAGTACTTCAAGAAAGCGAATGTCATAATAACTGCCTTCTCGTTCATTATTAGTTAGTTATTTGGACCTTCTCTATTATATAAAGTGACAGTTATTACATTTCAAAACTATACTTGACTTGACTTGTGCAGAAAAATTCTATACACCTGTAAATGCATTTTAGAGCGTGTAGTGCAAAGACAGCTAGTTCTGATATTTGCAAGAAGGCTAATATGACCCCCACCCCCTCTTTCCCCTTTTCTGCATAATGACAATTCTTAGTATCTATGATGAGTTTGTAGAAATATATCTGGTTTTTTAAGTGTGTGGAGTCAATGTAAGCGTATTGTGCTATGTATGAATCACATTGATGTACAGTATCACATAGTCCTTTCACAATTGGAAATTAAACATGAAAGACAATTTTAAAGATAACATGACTTTTATTCACCATTTTCTACATAAGCAAATGCCTGTACCAAGTCAGGGATATGACTATTGTTATCCATTCGTTTGATGTGTTTCATATTTCGATATTGCCATTTGATAAGGGAAATTTCTTTTTGCATTTTCCACGGAGTTCAGTACTTTTGTGATTTTACTTTTTACGAGTATCTGCAGATCAAAGATCATGCAATATGTTCGGGAAATATGTCGATAAAAAGTGCAGCCATATCGTATCAGTCCATCAATTTGGACTGACCGTAAAATTGTTATATCCAAATCAAAAAACTAAATCTCATCAGTCTTCATTTTTTTATTAAGCAAATCATTATAAAAGGTTACATAACTTAATAAGCAATACATATTATCCTTTCTTTTCTTTTTAGGCTGACCACATGTTCTTGTGTTGTATAATTTTATTTTCATCACAATTTTATTTAAATTCATTCTCAAATTATATTTACAAATTAAGTGCATTCACTTAAAATTTAATTGAGAAAAAAAAAGGAAATAAAAGGTAAAATTAATAAATCCATTCTCAAATTGTATTTAAAAATTGTATTTAAAAATTAAATGCATTCATATATAATCTTAAAACAAAATGAAATAAAACTTTTATCAAAAAGGTACAAATATGCAATGAGCCTTGTTCTTTTTATCGATCTTCTTGAATTCATACATCACCCATCATAAAAAGTACTGTGGATTCATTTATTTTTGTGGGTACAAATTTTCGTGGATTGTGGAAACTTTTTTTGGATTGGTGAATTCGTGGTTTTGCCGAAGTCTGCATACAACCTGATAGAAATTTGTGTTAGTTGAACATTTAAATTTGTGGTTTGCCTGTACCCACAAAAACAACGAACATTTGTATCCAACGAATAACAATGAATCCACAGTATTACTTCAATAGTTACAAAATGAACTTCGGTCAAAACGCATTCGAATAAATGACATAGAAATGACACAATGAATGACATCAACTCGTCTAGTAAACATATTTGGAACTTTCAAAAGTTCCAATTCCCGGGTGAATAATCTTTTCCGCGTATAGCAAGTATTCATCGTAATAGTATGAAATCTCTTATTTTGATTGGTTGATGAGTGTTTTACACCGCAGGAGCACAAAGAAACAATTTTCGCGCCGAAACTCTACAAGCATGTATTTTTAAAACTCAATGTCAATAAAAATGGAAAAAATGTCTATAAGATATTGACAGAAGCACTAAAGTGTAAAATAAAACCGTTTTACAAAGAGTGTACAGTATATTGATATATGTTAACAATACCAATGGTAAAAATAATTTGAAAAATGAAATAGACGACATTTCTAAAAAAAAAAAAAATTTAAATTACAAATACAAAATATTTAAATGATGATTTTTTGTTTCAATGATAAATATTAATAAGAATGTTATTTATAGATACAGCTATCTTCTAAATGTAAATTCTAATGCAATTTGGATGTAACAATTTTTTTCATTGGCTAAAAGTTGCCGTCAAATCCAACTAAGGAGGGACTCGCCATTTTGAATTGATGAATCAACAAATGTTCGATTACTACTATATAATCGAAAATAAAACAACACCTACCTCGAATTCGCCGTTTTAATGTAATTTTATCCGAATTTGAAGCGTACAGGTAACGTAATAACCTCCAGTTTGTAAGTTTTCATTTGTATGACATCACGTTTAGCCATGACGTCTTTGTGCCAAAATCATTCATAAAGTTTCACGGATTTTTTTTATTTGACAAATTTAGACATTTTTACAAGTTTTATCGTATTTTTTCTTTTTGTAATGCATTAGAATCGGAATAACAGTACTGTAGTTGAAGAGTTGCCACCGTCAATTTTGATTTGACGGTCGCAAATCTCCGTTTTACTGTCTCCGCTACTCGTCGCCAGTAAAACTGCATTTGCAACCGTCAAATCTACAATTGACGGTGGCAACTCTTCAACTACAGTACTGTTATTCCTTAAATATATTTCTAGTCCAACCATGTTACAAGACAAACAATCAGTATAACTAACCACACATATTTACACAGAACAATACAACTTTTGTTAAAATATCAAGTTTTGTAAGGTTTTAAAAAACAACAGCGGAGGGTTATAGTCTTAATCATCAATACATGCAGATGATTTGTGTAAAACATACTTGCACTAACTTTGATTTTTAGCACAGATAGCATAAAGACTAAAAAAATGAAGAAAAAAAATGTGCAATAAAATAAAGAAATCAAAAACAAACTAAATCAATTATTTACACTACAAATCTATAAAAATTAAAAATGTGTATAATAAGATACAAAATAACGCATATTGCTCAAACAAATATTCTGATAACAAGGTATATTAAAAAAATATCGTAATGGATGTTATTGAGTAATAAGAGTATGTTAAAAAAATGTATGAGATGTTAGTGAAAAAGGGAATCTTTGAATCTGTCGTTTTTTGTAGACGAAAAGCGCGTTTTGCGTAAAAATACAATTTCAATCCTGGTATCTATGTTGAGTTTATTTTGTTGACTAAAGACACAACTATTGACTTGTACATATATTTTCATAATACTCCTTATAGAAAAGAGAAAAAAATCCCTAAATGTTTCAAACAGTCCTATAAATAAAGTCTAAGTTTAAGATACTCGTATAAAATAAATCCTTATGTGATGATAAGTTGACAAAATTAAGGACAAAAACGGTCACACCAATGTTAACGTTATATCTATCTTTATACATACTTTTGGTACTGAATTAAAGATGGAAAAACTATAATTTAGATATAACGAGTTTTTAAACATTAAAATTCAAATAACAACAATTTCTGTTATAAAAGAAAACAAACATCCTATACGAATATAACAACAACAACAAAAAACAATTAAACATACCATAAACAATGAAATAAACAACTAGAAGCCAAGTAAACTGAAAAATATTAATTGTTTATCATCAACATGTCAAACTACACCAAGCAAATTATTCCGAAAAAATCTCTAATACTGTGGAGTATGGGAGAAATGTCTTCAAAAGATTTTTCGCCATTTCCATTATTTTAGAACGGTGCACGTGGAATATATGCTTGCTGATAATAATATTTTCACAATATGGAACTTACTTTATCAATGATCTAAAGTATGCTACCTTTTGACATTCAACCTTGTTGCTCTTCACAAAAACACTAATTAATTTTTAATGAGGATATCATATATATATTGACTTTCGTCCTTTTCAAATCCATAGAAACACTTCATAGAATATGATTCCTTGCACGGATTTGGCTTTACTTTTTTGACCTTTTGGATTATAGCTCTTCATCTTTTATATAAGTTTTGGATTTCAAATATTTTGGCCACGAGCATCACTGAAGAGACATGTATTGTCGAAATGCGCATCTGGTGCAAGAAAATTGGTACCGTTAATGTTATTTTATACTTAATGAATATTAAAATATTTATATGACTTTTCCATCCATACTACATGCAATGTGTCTTTATCTACCATCAATATCATCATACCTATATGACTTTTATTTTTCCATCCATACTACATGCAATATGTCTTACTTACCATCAATTTCATCATACTTATATGAGTTTCATTTTTCCATCCATACTACATGCAATATGTCTTACTTACCATCAATTTCATCATACCTATATGACTTTTATTTTTCCATACATACTTTGTAGTATACGTTTTATATACTATCAGTATCATCTTACCTGAAGCTTGCATTTATTACTTTCATTTTTTCTAACTTTGTAAAATATGCATTTTGAACAATTAGTATCAAAATACCTATATAACTTGCATTTTTCTCTTCCTACATTGTAGAATATGTTCGAACAGCAGTATATTACTGTTGCCTTTTTATATACGATCAATATGACTTTCATAATTCAATCATACTAGTACTATGTTTTATATACTATCCATCTCCACAAATCTGTATAACATCTAGTTTTCCATCCATAATTTGTATAATATGCTTTGAATTCAATCTATATCAATATACATTCATTAATTTCATGTGTCCATCTATAATCCGTAGTATATGTTTTTTATATATATTTTCATTATCAGCATCAAAATACCTATATAATGAATTTTCATTATCTTAAAGAGGAATTTCACAGTTGCAATTTACATTAAGCCACTAATTCTCAATATGCCTTAAATAAAATGACTAATAGGACAAATTAGTCATATCAGGTGCTCCAGAAGGGTAAGCCTATAGAGCTCCAACATTTATTTTCGTATTAAAAAAAAATCAAAACCACCACACCATGTTTTATGGTTCACAGACTATTTGTCAGAATCCATCTGGTTCATATATGCTTCCCATTCGGTTTGCAATATAATGTTCATAGAAGACCTATTAACACCTACGAATTCCATCACGGAGTCAGTCTTTGTCATGCAATCTAACCATCTATCCATGTATTGCTGTAACATATCACCAGGAATAACAATACCGAAACATTCAAACCGATATTCACCATTGTCATTAACTATGTCATTTTCTGACAGGACAAACATTGTATTGAGGAAGTCACTAGTCCCAGTCTGAATAAGGGTTCTAATTACTTCATTGTCTAGTTGTCTCATGTGGGTACACAATGCAGTCCGAAATGTAGCATCCAACAGAGGGCGATTATGGTCCATATATTCCTTCACAGAAATGGATTCTTCTGTTACGCTATGAAACCATCTCGCAACGTATTGCTGTAATATATACAGATCATCAGGAATTACGATACCAAAACATTCATATCGATTCTCACTGTTGCCTTTGATATCATCCTCTGTCATTACAAACATTCTATTAAGAAAATCATTGCTTCCTGTCTGAATGAAAAAGGTGATTTGTCCTGTGTTTAAGTGTCTTATGAAAGTTTGCAATCCAGTACAAAAGGTAACATTCATTAAAAGTCTATTTTCATTCATGAACCTGTTTGTCTCAGGTCTCTTAGACAAATGAAGAAGCCATCTCTCGATGTATTGCTGTAAAATATCATCAGGAACTACTATACTAAAACAATCAATTTGATTTTCAGTGTTTTCTTTTATATCATCCTCTGTCATGACAAAAAGCGTGTTAAGGAAATCAGTACTTCCAGTCTGAATGAGTGAAGTAATTTCTGTTATGTTTAGTTGTTTCGTGTAGCTACGCAAACTTGTACGGAATAGTCCGTTGTTTAAAGGCCTACAATTATCCATAAATTCCTTCACGGACTTGGTATTCGCTAAATTATTAAACCACTTCTCAGTGTATTGCTGTAAAAGTTCATCTGGAATTACAATGCCAAAACATACATGTCCGTTTTCAGCGTTCTCTTTGATGTCATCACCTGCCATGACAAACATTAAATTGAGGAAATTCTCATTTGTTGTCTGAATGATTGAAGCGATATTTTCTGTAGTTAGTTGTTTCATGTGGGCACGTATAGCACTACGAAAAATATCATTTACTAATGGTCTATTTTTATCAATCACGTCCACTTCCGAATGAGCTTTGGTTAAATCATCAAACCACCTCTGAATGTAATCCTGTAACAAACCATCAGGAATGATAATACCATAACATTCATATCGGTTCTCAGTGTTCTCCTTTATGTCATCGTCTGTCAGAATAAACATTGCATTGACAAAATCAGCAGTAACTGTTGTAGTTTGAATGATTGAAGCGACGTTATCTTCAGTTATCTGTCTCATGTGTGTTCGAACAGCATTACGAAAATTAACATTTGTCACTGATCTATTCTTATTTAAGGTGGCCTCCACACACTTTGATTTTGTCAAATCATCAAACCACCGCTCAATGTATTGCTGTAACAGATCATCAGGAATTACAATTCCAAAACTTTGGTATTTGTTCTTCTCACTGGCTATGATGTCCTCCTCTGCCATAACAAACATCTGATTGACAAAGTTATCTTTTGCATTCCTAATTATTGAAACGATGTTTTTTGCGTTTAGTTGTCTCAAGAAGTTACTTAAGGCTTTACGAAATGTTTCATTTTTCAGTGGTCTACTTTGATCAATGAATTTTTCTAGTACATTGGTTTCGAGTAAGGAATTAACCCATCTCTTGATATATTCTTGTAACAGATTATCTGGAATAACAATACCAAAACAGTAATATCGATCAACAGCGTTTTCTTCTATTTCCTTATCTGTCATAACAAACATTTTATTGATAAAAATATCCTTTGCATATTTAATGATTGAAGCGATTTTTTCTGCGTTTAGTTGTCTCATAAATTTACACAAGGCAGTACGGAATGTAAAATTCTTTAATGGTCTGTTTTGATCTATGAATCTGTTGAACTCACTGGTTTTAATTAAACGTTCAAACCAATTACCAATGTATTTTTGTAGTAGGTCATTGGGAATTACAATACCAACTTGTTCACATCGGTTCTTAGCGTTGTCTTTTATGTCATCATTTGTTATGACAAACATGTTATTAACAAAATTATCATCTCTACTCTGAATAAGAGAAGTTATTGCTTCTGTGTTTAGCTGTCTCATGTAGGTTCGTAGAGCTTTGCGAAATTTAACATTCTTCCATGGTCTACTTCTATTTATTAATATTTCCACCCCACTGCTTGTAGTATAATATACAACAGACCTCTCATCTTCTATTGTGTTTTTTAATAAACTTCTTTCGTTCGTTGCCTCGAACCACCTTTGAACATATTGATGTAAAAGATCATCGGGAATTACAATACCAAACCATTCATATCGATTATCAGCGTTATCTTTGATGTCATCCTCTGTCATCACAAACATTAAATTTAGAAAATCTTCATGTGTACTCTCAATGATTGAAGCTATGTTTTCTGTGGTAAGTTGCTTCATATGGGCACGAATAGCCCTACGAAATGTAGCATTCATCAATGGTCTATTTTTATCTATCACGTCCTCTACCGAATCTGTGTTAGTTAAATCTTCAAACCACCTCTGAATGTATTGCTGCAACAGATCATCAGGAATAACAATTCCAAAACATTCATAACGGTTTTCAGCATTGTCTTTGATGTCATCGTCTGTCATAACAAATATCATATTGATGAAATCCTCATTTGTAGTCTGTATAATACCAGAGATCTCTTCGTTGGTTAACTCTCTCAGGTGGGAACGTACAGCACTACGAAATCGCACATTCATTAATGGTCTATTTTTACCTATGGGGGCCTCTATACATTGCAATTTTGTCAAATCATCAAACCATCTCTGAATGTATTCCTCTACCAGATCATCAGGAATGACAATACCAAAACATTCATATTGGTTCTTTTCGTTGTCTTTAATGTCTTCTTCTGTCATTACAAACATTTTATTAATGAAATCACCATTTGAAGTTTGAATTATTGAAGAGATATTAGCTGTGGTTAGTTGATTCATACAGGAACATACAGCGCTACGGAATGTAACATTTAACATAAGTCTATTTTTCTTTATGGCGCTAGCTACCCAATCTGTGCTTATCAAATCTTCAAACCACCGCTGAACGTATTGCTGTAACAAATCATCAGGAACAACAATACCAAAAGATTCATATCGGTTTTCACCGTGGTCCTTGATGTCTTCACCTTTCATGACAAACATTAAATTGATAAAATCCTCATGTGTATTCTGAATAATCGAAGCGATATTTTCTGTGGTTAGTTTTCTCATGTGAGTACGGGCAGCACTACGAAATCTAGCATTACTAAATGGCCTATTTTCACGTAAAGTGAACTCTACACCACACGTCTTGGTCAAATAATCAAACCACTTCTCAATATATTGCTGTAACAGATCATCTGGAATGACAATTCCAAAACATTCATATCGGTTTACCGCATTGTCGTTGGTGTCTTCGTCTGTCATGATAAACAATTTGTTGATAAAATCATCCTTTGTAGTTTGAATGATCAAAGCGATGTTCTCTGTGGTTAGTTGTGTCATGTGGGTACGGACAGCATTACGAAATTTGACATTAAGCAGTGGTCTATTTTGATTTATGGCGTCTTCTACAGAATGCGTTTTGGTCAATTCATCAAACCATCTCGTAATGTACTGCTGTAACATATCATCAGGAATAATAATACCAAAAGATTGATATTGATTATCAGCGCTATCGTGTATGTCCTCCTCTGTCATAACAAACATCGTGTTGAAAAAAATATGCACTGAATTCTGAATAAGTGAAGCAATTTCCTCTCTAGTAAGCTGTTTCATATGTGTACGTAGGGCATTGCGAACTTTTATGTTTTTCAATGCTCTGTTTTTATGTATATCTGTAACAATGCTATATACTTTTGTCATTCGATGAAAATACTTTTCAATATATTGCTGTAAAATTTCATCAGGAATAACAATTCCTAACCATTTATATCGACTCTCAGCATTGTCGTTGATATCCTCCTCTTCCATGACAAACATTGTATTGAGGAATGCGTCCTCTGCTGTATGAATGAGTGATTTAATTTTGTCTGCGCTAAGCTGCCTCATGTAGGTACGCAGGGCAATACGAAATGAAAGATGCATCAATGGCCTATTTTTGTCCATGAATTTATCAAGCATAATTGTTTTATGCGTACCTGAATGCAAGTAATCCATCCCACTATTATTCCTTAATATGTCACGCCCAACGTGTTTTGTCAAATCATCAAACCACCTGTCAATGTAAAGCTGTAATAAATTCTCAGGGATAACAATACCGAATCGTTCATTGTGTTCCTGGGCAAATTCGTGTGTATCATCTTCTGTTATGACAAACATTGTATTCAGAAAATCTGTACTCCCAGTCCGAATGGTGGAAGCGACGTTAATATGTTTCATGTAGAATTTCAAGGCAGAACGAAATGTGACACATTTGATGAGCCTATTCTCCTCCAAAAACTCCTTTGTGGAATTAGACCTTATCAAAGATTCAAACCATTTGTCAATATATTGCTTTAACATATCACCAGGTAAAATAATACCAAAACATTCATATTCCTGATTAACATCTCTTACCTTGTCTTTGATATCGGTCTGTTTCATGACAAACATGGTATTCAGAAAATGGTCGTTTGCCTTTTCCATGAAGACAGTAATTTCATGTTTGGAAAGATGTTTCATGAAAGTAAGGAGCATATTGCGGAATTTGTCATTCTTAAAGTTTTCATTTTCTACTATGTTTGTATTTACTTTACATGAGGATATAACAATATCGTCAAATACCCTTTTCATGTACATTGCTTGCAATTTGATGTCAGAAATAGGTATCGCATAATGTACACTTTCATTGTCATCAGTAACAACAAATCTCTCTCGAATAAATCTGTCATTGGCATGTTCAATTAATTTATCTATAAATTTTTCTTGCGTTCCAAAATAAGAAGCTAGGAAATCAAAAAGCTTGTCATGAATAGTTTGGTATGTGCCTTCTTCATAAGTCACAAAGGTCCCTATTAGTATGTCAATCTGGTTCTTTAGTTTCCTGCCAGTTATTTGTTCCTCTATTTCGCATACGTCTATGATGTCTTCTATTATCTTCAGAACTTTAGGATCTTTACCTGTTATATCTGTCCCAACTAACTCGTTGTTGAAGATAACTAACATAAACAGAGCACAGTATTTGTACTTACCTTCTTTACAGTCGTTGTACATATGAGTCAAATCGTATTTGTAAAAGGAAAATGGATCATTAAAAAACATGTCTAGTTGAAATTGTGCATTGTGTTTCTCTACATAATACAATTTACATAAAAGGGGAAGAAAGTCATATTCCCCTAAGTGTTTCAATGCTTGTGAAGCATGTTCCCCAAAATACTGTGCTGTCATGGTTTCTTTTTCGATGATTGTTAAAGCTAAATCTTTAGAAACTAAGTTACATTCACATGTTTTGAAAATATCTAGATTTTCAAACCCCTTATCTTGAAAAACTTGAAGTCTGCAAGTTAAAATCAACTTACAATTACCAAATTCTAAAATGCTCCTTAAGTCATTCATTGATTTCTTCCATTCTTCTAGCCGAGTTTGGTTGGCAGTAAAATTTCCACATATGTCATCAACAATGTACAAAGTTTTTCTGCCAGATTTATACTTATCTGTTATATCTTTCGCATCGATCACAGTTAGTATTGTGTATCCATTCTGTTCCAGTTGGAGAGAAACATGTCGAACCAGAGCCGTTTTCCCACAACCGGACGGTCCTATTACACTTACACAGGAGTGTTTGTTGACGCAGTTTAAAACATAATTAGTCGCTCTAGTTTCGATATAAAGACTGTCATCCATTTTCCATTTTTCAACTTTATCAATCATCCAATCTATGTTGGTAAGGAAAAAACATGAAGCCTATTACTTTTGTTATCATACTATTAATGAAACATCTATCCTTTAAGAAATAAATAAATGTTTATGAACAACTGAAATACAATTTTTACTCCTTAAATGACGTAAACTCAAAATGTTTTCGTAACTAATCCAATGCATGTCAATATTGTTTTGTGACAATAAGAACAGAAAATGGTTAATAATATGGAGAATTATAAGTTTTATATAATTCAATTGTTTGGATTATATCTTTTATTCGTCATATACGAAGGTTGATATGATACCAAGGAGCTCAATTATAACCATTAATTAGAGATGGTCTTCGGTGTCCATGTGTTCCAAGTAGTAAAATTTTTCTATCCCTTTCACGACAACACAGATGTTGTGATTTTGAGTCATTCTCGTATCAGGTGCATTCCACTTCATTCTTTATTGACTATGATTTTTCGTATTTCTACCAAAGGTATGTGGTTCTCTCGGGACACTCCATCTTCTCGCACTTATAAAAACTGGTAGCCAAAAATAGCCATCATGAATCACTAGTTTGTCGTTTTGATAACACAAATCAAATATTTATGGAAACGAATAAAAACTGTAGTATGACAAAATCTTATATAAGCTTCACCCGTCATGCAAATCAACACATAGTTCGAATGTCATAGAAGGACAAGAGACATAGTCTGTATATGTACAGCTCAACAGTCGTCAAAAAAGTAAAATGACAAAAATTCTACATCATTGTAAATAAGAAACTTATAATTCTGCAACAGAAACCGGTCTGAATTAAAGTTATATGGAATGAGACGCAGATCCTGTTTTACAAAACTTTTAGGAATTTTGGTCCCCAATGCTCTACAACTTCGTACTTTATTTGGCCTTTTTAACTTTTTTGGATTCGAGCGTCACTGATGAGTCTTTTGTAGACGAAACGCGCGTCTGGCGTATATACAAATTTCAGTCCTGGTATCTATGATGAGTTTATTTACTGCTAACAGAAAAAAAATTGTTTTATGTTCTACAGGAATTTTTAGTAGATGATAATTTGCAGTTGATTCTCTTACAATCAAGTACATCAACACGAATTTGTATTAACACAAAATGCGAAAATCTGCGGATAGTTTGGTAATTGGCATAATTGCATAACATACATAATTTCAAGTATACATAGTCAAATGCCACATGTGGAGCAGGATCTGCTTACCTTTCCGGATCACCTGAGATCATCTCTAGCTTTTAGTGGGTGTTGTTTATTTTTTAGTTCTGTATGTTGTGTCATTTGTACTATTGTTTGTCTGTTTGTCTTTTGTCTTTTTCCTTTTTAGCCTTGGAGTTGTCAGTTTATTTTCGATTTATGAGTTTGACTGTCCCTCTGGTATCTTTCGTCCCTCTTCTGTCAAATACATACATATTGGAATGAAAATTTTCAAATTATATTTACCAGACATTCCATTTTCTTTTCTTCTTTTTCTTTCTTTTTTAATTATCTTTCCTTCCCTCCATTGTTTTCCTTCATGATAATGGAAATATATATTTATTAGAACATAGAAATAGCAAAAAAATGAAAATGGCATAACATACAAACAACAGTAGTATACCGCTGTTCGAACGTCATAAATCAATTGAGAGAAAACAAATCCGAGTTATAAACTAACACTGAGAGAAACATCTCAAATATAAAAAGAAAACAACGAAACAACAGAAACACTAAATAAAAACAAGAAATTAAACGACAATGCAAAACACACATAAATGAACAATAAGATAAAAATTGCCATTTCGCTGACTTGGTACAGGATATTTTAAGAAAAAATGGTGGGTTGAACATTGTTTTTTTTTTTGGCTAGCCAATGCTAACCAACCCCATCCCAGCCACCACCCCACCCCCCACCCACCCCCCTTTTTTTATAAACATATTAAATATAACACTAAAATGACAACATTACATGACAGGTCTACAATATAAGAACATTCAGGATAGAGAAATTCACAAATTAACAGTACAATAGAACTTTACGACATGCTAATAGTTATTAAAGGTTTTATGTTTATAATTTAATACAAAAGACTTATGTTGTTATTTAAATGCATACAAACTATTGGTTTATTTATGATTTTAACTAAAAGAAGACCATTTCTATGTTTTAGGGTTTTTATATAAAGAAACAAGAAACTATAAAGTAATATTGTTGTAAAAATAAATTATAAATGTCTAATTTTTTTTTTAATACTTTGTTTGTTGACCTACCAATAGTCAGTAACTGGAGGTCTAATTGTGTGACATCTGTTTCCTCTATTCTCGTAGCATACTCATTATAACAGCTATCTTCTTTAAGAACTTCAAGAAAGATTTTATAGGCAGAAGAAGTATTGTGTCCAATGATTTTTCCTAAAATTCCTCTATTTCTGTCTTCCACAGAAACATCCATTGGTGTCATTTCTGTATTCTCTTCCTCACTTAAAACATCATGGAGTTTGTATAGAATTCCAGTTGTTTCAATGTCAATTTTATGGACTATTGTGTTATAACACTTGATTACTTTAACGATTTGTTTCTCTGTATCTGAAATATAATATATTGTAACGAAAACTCTATATAGAAATATGAAGATATTGTTAGGTGCTAATGAGACAATTCTCAAACTAAGTCACAATGTGTAAAAAGTAAACAATAATAGTTTAAGGTATCGCCATAAATATGTAACCTTGTCCCACATTGAACAGCAAGCTACAAAGGGACACACATCTACTAGTGTAAAACAATTCTAACAGGAAAACATTGATTTAATCTGTATTAAAACGAGAAACGAGATACACTTATAAACTTCAACAAACGACATCTTTTGAACATACTCCTAACTTAGAGCAGATGCATATAAATGGAACGCGTTTAAACGATAAAACAGGTACCAACCTTCTCTTTAATCTGAAACAGTAATGTAACATTCAAAAATGAAAAGACACACATAAATTACCAATGGCTTATAAAGTTAACTCGATAAAAAAATATGTATTGACTTAAACAAGAAAAAAAAGACAACTCTTATTACCTGGGATAAAATGGTGTTAAGTAGAATGACGTACACAGGTAAAATACTAAATGTAATAATTTTGTTGTTGGGAATACGGAAATATATTTAGAAATAGAAAAACTGTTTGTTCACAGTACGAGTACAGAAGTAAACATGTATCGTCATACTAAATACTAGACAAAGGTTGTATGTATTAAAAATAGTGTAACGAGATGCAACACAAAACAAATTAATACGAAAGTACTATTTGAGGGCTACTTCGCAGTTACTATAAAGTAAAATAACAAAAATTCCGAACTCCGAGGAAAACTCTAAACGAAGTAATACGCAAATGGGAAAAATCAAAATCTCAAATACATCAAACGAATTGATAACAACTGTAAGATTGCTGACTTGATATAGACATTTTCTAATGTAGAAAATAGTGTTTCAAAAGTAGTTTTATATATAGCTAAAGCTCTCACTTGTATGACTGTCGCAAAAAAACAATTATATTGACAACAATGTGTGAATAAAACAAACAGACATAACACGGTGATCTAAAGTTAATAATTTCTGTCTTATTTAGTCTCTTGTGAAGATTTGTCCCATTCGCAATCACACAACATCTTCTTTTTATATAACATTTAAACGTCAAAAAAGGGGTACAGCAGTCAACATTGTGTTATAGTTTCATAAAAGCTAGTTAAAAGACAAAAACAAGTAATAATAAAAATTACTTCAGAAACAACCAGATGCTCCGCAGGGCGTAGCTTTATACGACCGCAGAGGTTGAACTCTAAATTTGGATTGTGATTAAATAGTTGACACAGCATAGGTTTCTGACACAGAATGAATGTGGTCTAATGAGACATAAAATATTTTTTTTGCCTTTGAGCAATTCACTATGCTGTTGAATATTAATTCTCTCAAAAAAATGTTTGAAGAAATTTTCTTTTTATTTATGAAATCTGAAATGAGAAAAATTTAACCACCCCCCCCCCTTTTTTTTCACATCCCTCTTTCCCTTTTTCCAAAACTGATCTCAATTCAAATTTCTAATGGAGTTTGCAACAATAGCTACTCATTTAAATACATCATAAAATATTAAAATGTAAAATAAAGCGCTTGTTATCACTGAATGGTAAAGATTGTTTTAATTTATCAGTTGATAGTAAAAGTGAATATGCATTGTATATTGTATAAAACAATGATTTAAGTTGATTCAACTACTATTCTGGAAAAAGAAAGATAACTCCAATTATTGTGCAATTAGATATTTCTTGCTATTGCGCAATACTGTGCAATTGAAAATATTTGCTATTGCACAATACTGTGCAATTGAAGATTTCTTGCTATTGCGCAATACTGTGCAATTGAAAATTTCTTGCTATTGCACAATACTGTGCAATTGAAGATTTCTTGCTATTGCTGAATACTGTGTAATTGAAAATTTCTTGCTATTGCACAATACTTAATATAATAATTTTGAATCCTGATTTGAACCAACTTGAAAACTGGGCCCATAATCAAAAATCTAAGTACATGTTTGGATTCAGCAAAGATTAAAAAAAGCCCAAGAATTCAATTTTTGTTAAAATCAAACTTAGTTTAATTTTGTACCCTTTGGACTTTAATGTAGACCAATTTGAAAACGGGACCAAAAATAACGAATCTACATACACAGTTAGATTTGGCATATCAAAGAACCCCAATTATTCAATTTTTGATGAAATCAAACAAAGTTTAATTTTGGACCCCGATTTAGACCAACTTGAAAACTGGGCCAATAATAAAAAATCTAAGTACATTTTTAGATTCAGCATATCAAAGAACCCCAAGTATTCAATTTTTGTTAAAATCAAACTAAGTTTAATTTTGGACCCTTTGGACCTTAATGTAGACCAATTTGAAAACGGGACCAACAATTAAGAATCTACATACACAGTTAGATTCGGCATATCAAAGAACTCCAATTATTCAATTTTTGATGAAATCAAACAAAGTTCAATGTTGGACCCTTTGGGCCCCTTATTCCTGAACTGTTCGGACCAAAACTCCCAAAATCAAACCCAACCTTCCTTTTATGGTCATAAACCTTGTGTTTAAATTTCATAGATTTCTATTTACTTATACTAAAGTTATGGTGCGAAAACCAAGAATAATGCTTATTTGGGCCCCTTTTTGGCCCCTAATTCCTACACTGTTGGGACCTTAACTCCCAAAATCAATCCAAACCTTTCTTTTGTGGTTATAAACCTTGTGTTTAAATTTCATAGATTTCTATTTACTTAAACTAAAGTTATAGTACGAAAACCAAGAAAATGCTTATTTGGGCCCTTTTTGGCCCCAAATACCTAAACTGTTAAAACCAAAACTCCCAAAATCAATCCCAACCTTCCTTTTGTGGTCATAAACCTTGTGTTAAAATTTCATAGATTTCTATTCACTTTTACTAAAGTTAGAGTGCGAAAACTAAAAGTATTCGGACGACGACGACGACGACGACGACGACGCAGACGACGACGACGACGCAGACGACGACGCCAACATCATACCAATATACGACCAAAAAAAATCTAATTTTTGCGGTCGTATAAAAATCAATTGAAACACATCTGATGGATTTTGTTTTTTAACGTCGTGCACAGTAATCAGAAACATAACTTGTGCAAAGCTAAAATTAAATTATCGATAGGCAGCAGAATAGTTATGATCTGCTTATCCTTCCGGAGCACCTGAGATCACCTCCAGTTTTTGGTGGGGTTCGTGTTGCTTATTCTTTAGTTGTATATGTTGTGTCATGTGCACTTTTGTTCATCTGTTTGTCTTTTTTTTTTATTTTTCGCCATGGCGTTGTCAGTTTATTTTCGATTCGTGAGTTTGATTATCCCTCTGGTATCTTTCGTCCATCTTTTAGTAGTAATGTATGGTAACAAAATCATTGACTTGATAATCTACCAGTGATGCATAGTATTACGTTCAGTAAAATTTATGTCATTACTACACTAGTGGGCATAACAAACGAGGTGGGATATATACCCACTGTATGATGGAGCAAAAGGAACATTAAAAATAGGGATTAAAAAATCGTCTCATTTGTCTTAAATTGTAGTATGGAGTTACCCTTTAGAAATTATAATATCTAAATCTAGAAAAAGACAACTTTGTTTTCAAGAGGACAGTATCTTAAAATTTCCAGTAAGTGTATTTAGCAAATTGTCCTTTGTCGTTACAGAAAAGGCTTTAACGAGTTACAGCAAATTTCGTATAATATTACATAAAGTGCATTTTTGAGCTAGGTGTATTTTATTTCAGCATGATGGATCCTTAGTAACGAATTATCAAGTTTGGATTTGACAGAAGCTTACGAGTAAAACATGTAAATCAAAAACTGGCAAAAGGTTGGGTTTGAGAATTACAAGAGTTAAGAACATTTTTTCTAGCGGTTTTTTTCAACATAATCAATGAAAGGTACAGATTTATTACAATTTTTTTTCTGTATCTAAGAGAGTGTAAAAAGAAACAGTCGTACACACGGCATATCCACCCTCTCTTCATTTTTTTAAATGACAGTATTTCTTCTATTAGAATCGACATAGTTCGTAACCATATATTTGCTTAAATTTGTATACATGGCCTAGGCACTTTAAATTGCCAACAAATTCATGGCTTCAATGAATTACCTCTAAAGTATCTAAAGAATTACTCATAAAATGAAATAATGGTTGAACCTGATGCTGGTCAATGTTTCAAAACATTCTATATTTCAGCTCACTTTTTTTGGCAAAATACACAAAAAATTGGCCTATGATGACTATAAGATGAGTAGCAACATCAAATACAGAATTTTAATTTCGATAATTAAAAAAATCTTCACTGACAATTGAGTCAAATTATATGAAACTTCTATTAAAAACAAACTAATACACAAGCTGAAGAACTACTGATATAGCCGCGAAAATGTCCAAGATTTATTGAGACTCGAACCATGATTCCAAGCAAATCAGTAAAATAAAGGGCAACTTCTGCAGGGAAAACAAAATTCAATATATGTTGTTTAAGGAACAGTCACAGCATTTGTTACAACTATCGGTCGACCAACTCGCAGCGACAATCAAATTTAATTGCACTATATTGCAATTCAACAGTTTTGTTCCGAAATGTAACAAGTCACCATGTATACTCCACTAAAAAGTTGGAGAGTGAAAAAATAATATACGAATAAATATAAATCGTTTCAGCATGATGAGAGCATAATATTTCTTTTTAAATTGTGTATCTAGCCGGATCCAATTTACAATTATTTACTTTTGTTTAAATACAATTTGTTTAATATTTTAACAATTTCTACCTGTTAATAACCAGCTTTTTAATCAACTTAAATAAAGTTACCTGATACGCCATCAATGAGTGGTGCATTTTGCAATGTCATAACATTGTCTTCGACCTTGGCCTCCATTTTGGAAAGCAGTAAAGAGTGGCTCCTTTGATCAGATTCTTTCATTGCTTCAACAAGTCCACCGAGTGTGTTGTATGGTCGATGATTGAGTATTTTTAAGAGTTTTTTGTTCCGTGATGGTTGGTCACTACAGTTGATAATTTCTTCTCTGTCATCCAGTGTCAGAACGCATTTGGTAATTAGGTTATCCAAAACCTCTTTGTCGAGTATTGTTGAATTTATGAGTTTGTCTCTAAATTCCATAAAATCACCTGATAAACATATTATAGTGATACTTAAAATACTTTCTTAAAATGTCCTGTCCTAAGTCAGAAAGATGGCAATTTTTATCTTATAGTATGTTTTGTGTGTGTTGCATTTTAGTGTTTCTGTTGTTGTTCTCTTCTTATAATTGATGTTTTTCCCTCAGTTTTAGTTTGTTACCAAGATTTGTTTTTCTCTATCGATTTACGAATTTTGAACAGCGGTATACTACTGTTGCCTTTATTTACTAGCAGAATCGCAATATTATTCTATAAATCTTTTCAAAATATTATTCGTTTCATTAGAAGAGGAATACAAATATTATCCAAAAATTAGAAGATGTTGCAAAAATGACATTGATAAAACCTACCAAAGAAAATAAATACTTAGATGCAAGCATGCAAACATCAAGTTAAACTCAATGTGTTCGTAGTGTCCTATATATGCAAACTAAAGTTAGATTCTTTGAAAGGGAGTTGACGATGCTCAAGGGATAAAAATTTAGAATATCACTAGATAAAAGGGTCTTTATATTGGATATAACTTAATTTTGAATGTAACGCGTCTTCTGATTGGGTGACGTTAATTTGTTATCATCCCATAGACATATTGTAGTCATGTGACCTTGACGTCATCAACGTTTTTTTACGGTTTAAAATGGAATTCAGAATTAAATTATAAGAAATGATTGTACAAATTTTTCTCTCTATTCGAAATGACATAAAAATTGTGATGCACACTGTTAAATAACCCGCTAAGCGCGTTATTCAGTGTGCACCATTTTTTTATGTTCTTTCTTCATAGACAGAAAAACTATTAGAGTCATTCCTTAAATGGACAGAAAATGGTGATCTTATATAAACCAATAAACCAAATTTTTGAGACGTTTCGGTCAGTGGTCTTCTTCTGTTCTTTATTTTTTCTGACAACTACATGATTGAACTAGAGGCTCTAAAGAGCCTGTGTCGCTCACTTTGGTCTATGTGAATATTAAACAAAGGACGCAGATGGATTCATGACAAAATTGTGTTTTGGCGATGGTGATGTGTTTGTACATCTTACTTTACTGAACATTCTTGCTGCTTACAATTATCTCTATCTATAATGAACTTGGCCCAGTAGTTTCAGAGGAGAAGATTTTTGTAAAAGATTACTAAGATTTACGAAAAATGGTTAAAAATTTACTATAAAGGGCAATAACTCCTAAAGGGTCAACTGACATTTTCGGTCATGTTGACTTATTTGTAGATCTTACTTTGCTGAACATTATTGCTGTTTACAGTTTATCTCTATCTATGATAATATTCAAGATAATAACCAAAAACAGCAAAATTTCCTTAAAATTACCAATTCAGGGGCAGCAACCCAACAACAGATTGTCCGATTCATCTCAAAATTTCAGGGCATATAGATCTTGACCTGATAATCAATTTTACTTGAAATCAGATTTGCTCTAAATGCTTTGGTTTTTGAGTTATAAGCCAAAAACTGAATTTTACCCCTATGTTCTATTTTTAGCTGTGGCGGCCATCTTGGTTGGTTGGCCGGGTCATGCCACATACTTTTAAACTAGATACGCCAATGATGATTGTGGCCAAGTTTGGTTTAATTTGGCCCAGCAGTTTCAGAGGAGAAGATTTTTGTAAAAGATTACTAAGATTTACGAAAAACGGTTAAAAATTGACTATAAAGGGCAATAACTCCTAAAGGGGTCAACTGACCATTTCGGTCATGCAGACTTATTTGTAAATCTTACTTTGCTAAACATTATTGCTGTTTACAGTTTATCTCTATCTTTTATAATATTCAAGATAATAACCAAAACAGCAAAATTTCCTTAAAATTACCAATTCAGGGGCAGCAACCTAACAACCAGTTATCCGATTCATCTGAAAATTTCAGGGCAGATAGATTTTGACCTGATAAACAATTTTACTTCGTAAGATTTGCTCTAAATGCTTTGGTTTTTTAGTTATATTCCAAAAACTGCATTTTACCCCTATGTTCTATTTTTAGCAATGGCCACCATGTTTGTTGATAGATCAAAACTTCGGATACAATTTATAAACTAGATACCCTAAGGAACATTCAGTTAAAGTTTGGAAGTATTTGGCCTAGTAGTTTCAGAGGAGAAGATTCTTGAAATAGTTTACGACGACAGACGACGACAGACGACGACAGACGACGGACGCCAAGTGATGGCTAACAAGGAAATACAAATGTAATATCAGCCAAACATCTCTTCAATGATTGAAAAGGGAAGTACAAATGTTATGTCAGCCATGTAGTTGTGAGGAAAAAATAAAGAACTGAAGAAGGCCAATGGCCGAAACGTCTCAACAAAATGGTTTATTGATACAATTATATAAATTATGTTCCCTATACGTCACAGTATCACCATGGTATAATATATTGCGACATCCAAGGGACATAATCAACAATGTAGAAATCAATTGATTTCGACTTTTTTACCGTGTTAATGCATGTTTCAATTTGCAAAAGAGCATTATCTGGTGGATATTATCTGCCAAATATCTAGCAGCCCCCATATTGTATATTTTAAAAAAAAGGAGAGAAGAAAAAATACTTTTAGTTCTATGCGTGGACAGTATAATAGAATGAATAACCTTACTAAAATTAATCTTTATCCGATGGCAACGGCAAACGACCAACTAATAGTGAAAAAAATAAGGGTTTTTCCACGGACAGATGGTAAAATCGTTTTAATATCTTTAAGAATAAATAAGCTGGACAAAATACCCACGAAATATGCCTTCTAAAACATGTCAACTCGGACAAAACCCACTTAAATGTATAAGCTTTATTAGATCTATTTCAAATAGTTATTGATATTCTTCTATAGCTATTTTTATTTCTCTAATTCTTCGTCAATTTATCCCTTTCTGCACCCATTGTATAAAAAATAATAATCAACGTATGATTCGTTTGATTCAGTTCTTTATGGGTTGAAATCAGATTATGACGTCGATTTTCTTGCTTTCCTCTGAATTTCCTCTGAATTTCCTATTGTGACGGAATGAAAAAAGTAGATCATGCCATATAACGTCACATAGACAAATCATATCTTTTTGCAGATCATTCGAAAAGAACGAATAAGTTTGTCTGCATATTTTGTTAGAAAATCATTAGAGAAACAGATTCCACCACCAAATCTCGTGTAATACGATATCTATCACCTCTCGACAGTTAAATTTTAAATATTTGAAACGCTCGGGTGGATAAATATCGTATCACACTCGATGCAGTAGTAGAATCTATATTTTAAAGTACAACTTGGTACATATATATTTATATGAAATACAATATATTACAATTTTTAACATAAGCAGGCATACAACATGTATATTTATACCAACTAGCCTTTAGAGGCATTTCAAATCCATTAATCCTTATTATATATGAGGCTTAATTCTTATTAGTTACAATGTATGTTTAATATATCAGTTGTTTTAATAGATAAAAGAGAAAATAAAAAAGAAAGTAACTCAATAATTTTTGGTTTGATAATAAAAGGGTTGTAATTTGAAATTAAAATTAGGTGTCTCTCTTTGTACGTATCCGCACTATATTATGAAACAAATAGAAATTGAAATAAAAAAATTAAAGAGAATTTATCACCTGGAATTGACTAAATTCCGACAGTTGATCTATATCATAACAATTTATCCTATTCGCTGGGATAGCAAAATAGTATGTAAAATAGTGTATATAAAGTATTCACCTTTTGGACCATTGACATCGAAGTCTATCTTTACTGACTTTACTTCTGAAAATAACGATGAAAATATAATGAACATGCTAACTCTCATTTATAAAATGTTATTAGAAATTACAAAAACATATTCAGATATCAACTAAAACGAGTTAAAAGAACAACTCTGGAAAAGGCTTAAAGCTTATAACTAGCATCAAACTTGAATTAAATGTAGCTAGATGCGTAATATCAATGTATTTATTACACACCAAGCTCGATTAGAAAACTATTGATATTACCTTGTTCAATGTATTCAACCGTTGTTTCTAGTATTGCTATTTTGCTAGCATTGTCTGCACTTGATTGCTCAACTACAAAAAAAGAATGAAAGTATATTAACTAATCTAGGTTAGTTTAAACATATTTATCGATAGTGGATTGGGAAACAAGTTTTTCAACTTATATTTATCCCTTTCCACTTTGCGGGTGCGAGTGCTGCCTTGTAGTGGCATCAGCCTGCTCTTTTTCAAAGTCTATAAGGGTGTCTTTAACACGCAAGAGATATTTCTCTCTTAACACGGGTCAGCCATTTATCGTCCCCTACCGACGAACTATCATCATTTCCTCAAGACCATACTCGCTGCCGCAAATGGTGTCAAGGTAGAGCCGAACATTCTGTCTCTGAAATTTTCAACCAGTAACGGGAATCAAACAAGGAACCTTTGTTTTAGTAGTCCGATGCACTATCTAGTAAAACAAGTTAAAATAAGCATCTATAAAAAGTCTTCACACTTTTTGTTGATATCAGGCTTTAGAACATGCCATACTCGTCATAATTGTAAAATTATAATAATGTACGCCAATTGGCCGTTTCAGAATCTAAAGAATCATGGGTTATTTTATTGCTCGTACCCCAAAATGAAAATAACGTCACTTCATTGGTTGAATTTCCATTGTTTATGACATTATTAACCAATCACGACGTTTTGATATAGACTTTTGAAAATATCACCCAGGATGCATTAGATTCTGAAACGGCGAATTGCACGTTTCGTTTTTGCAAGATTCACAGTGGTGCTCGATTCAAAAGTTTATAAAGCCGAATAAAGTACGAATTTGAAAAGTATCATCTTAACTTTCACCAAAGTATTACTAAAAATGACGCATAAATAAGGGGTTCAGAACACGGGAGTTAAATCTTAAAATCAGTTGAATATTTTAATCACAAACTATAGGTAAGTTTTTCAACGATTAAAATTAGTTTATTTCCAGAAGTACACGACCAAAAATGTCCAATTGAAAAATTATAATCAGGAACTTTGATCTGACATATTAAAAGGATTGTATAATAAACTGTAAGCTGGTAAACAAAAATTACAAAATCATTGCTTTTCCACAAAATGCTGCCTATAGAAAGTAGGGTAATATGTCATGTACATGTATTTGTCTTGCATCAAGATCTGTTATTAAAAATTATTTATTAATCGTCACCTTTGCCAATGTCCAAATGTTCAACAGTTGTTTCTAGTTTTGCTATTTTGCTGGCGTGATCGAATATTTTTCCTGAATGCTCCACAGATCGTTTACGATTTCGCTTAATACCCATCCAAATATTCAAGTATTCAATTATGGATTTGAAGTCTAAAACTTTAATTTTGGCATCTGCAGCATCTGTTATATCTTGTTGGTTTCCTAAACCATTAATAGCCTATAGAATATAGTAAGAACATGCATAAATAATATATTTAACCAAATAAAACAAATACGATTACATGTTTTCATTAAAATGATCTTCAATCATTTAATTTGATAATGACAATGTACCAACTTAAAATAATTTTGATTTGAAGCTTTTGAAGAATGGAATATGAAATTACAATATTTTGATAGCAGTCTGTTCGGTTTATTAACAAAACACTAGACTCATTTTGCCTCTACATGCATCAATTCATTAATTTGACTTCAGTTGGACATTAGTTATGATGAATAGTGTAGTTGAAAATTGACAATTTTCAGTTCAAAGTTGACATTCTCAGTTCCAGGATTATAATTTAATACGCCAGACGCGAGTTTCGTCTACATAAGACTCATCAGTGACACTCAGATCAAAATAGTTGTAAAGCCAAACAAGTACAAAACTGAAGAGTATTGAGGACCCAAAATTTCAAATAGTCGAGCCAAATACAACTAAGGTTATTTATTTCTGGGAAAGGAAAATCTTTAGTTTTTCGAAATTATTAAAGTTTTGACAACAGCAAATTTATTAAAATTACCATACAATTGATATTCATGTCAACACCGAAGAGATGACTACTGGGATGGTAATACCCTCGGTGACGAAACATCATCTACCAGTTTCATCGACCCAGTGGTGTAAGTAGTTATCAAAGTTACCAGGTTTATAATTTACGACGCGGGTTTCGTCTACATAAGACTAATCAATGACGCTCAGATACAAAAAAAAATGTAAAGCAAAACAAATACAAGTTGAAGAAAATTGAGGACTAAAAATTCCAAAAAGTAAAAACAAAGCTATAGAATTTCCTTTTTATTTCGTTTTTTTTTTAAGTTTTGTAAGTTAGAAGTTGGAAATGTCAATATCGAATTTGTCTATATTTTTATGTCTTTTTTTGTTTAGATCCGATCTTTAACGTTTGAATAAGATTGGGAAATTTTTAAAAATTTGACCTATAGTATGAATAATTTAATGTACATCTGTTGCAGTAAAAGTGGTAGCGATTATGTCAAAAATTGAAAACAACACGTTTAATAATGTCATGCGTCGAAGCGCTTTTCTGGATTTACCTTTATCAGGAACACTCAAAGCCAAACATTTGAAATCCAAAGTGTTTCTCACAATCTCACTTAAAAGTTTGAACTGAGAAATAACAATACGGAAATATTTAAATGAGAAATTGTTTTGTTTATTTTAAATTTTCTTAGTTACAATCTCTATATCTCATGTGTTACGCAACGAACACATGCTGAAAAATATTAAAAGATGAAATAATCATACCATATCTATATCAATCCATATTTTGTTGAAATCAGCATCGGATAGTTTTCCATCTTTTGAATGAGAAACAATGTAATTTTTATAATATTTTATTCGAGCTATGTGAGCACCATAAGACACGTCACTAGCTAGTGGTAAGGCATCAAATCCATTCGGTGCTGGTGGAGGAACCATTGGTGGTAAATTCCGTAGAAGACAAACCATTAAAGTTACATCTAATTTAGCAGAAGAAACTACTGGTGCCCCTACAAATAAGTATTAAAATAAAATATTTCATCGTTTTCTTCACTTTTCTTTGGAACGCCACAGCTGTCTTATGTTGAATTCTGATATAACGTTATAATGTTCTATTATTACTTGATGATAGTTTGTCTTGACATAATATGGTTGTGACATTACGTAATGAATTTTTGATATAACACAATATGTAAAAGTCATAACTTAATGAAATTTCAACATAACATGATATAGTTTCGTATTGACTTGATATAGTTTTGTCATAACCTAATATGGTTCTGCCATTACTCGATGTGGTTTCACCATTACTTAATGTGGTTATGTTTTTGGTCAATGTGGTTTTAACATTACTTGATGTGTATGTGACATGACATAACGTAACGTAGTTGTTACATTACATGATGTGGTTTTGTTATTTCGTAATAATGATTTGTCAATTCTTTATAGGGCTTAACAATACGTAATGATGTTTCAAAATTTGACGATTTTACACTTCATGATGTGTTTGTTTAAATTTCAGTATTTGATATGGTCATATCACTCTTTGATGTGATTTTCCCTTTACTACTTCGCGGTAAAACCACGTGACAATTTTGGAAAAAAATAAGTTCTATTTTTAGACCGATTTTGTAATGCGCTTTGGATGACTTTTGATTTGTGTCGTTCCTGCGACAATAATGTAGCGACAGTGAGATACAACAAACCTATATGCCGTCGTCGGTAGTATCGTCGGCGTTTTCATCATTTAGGTTGTTAGGTTTTTAGTTTGAACTGTTTATGTATTTTTCATTTCGCGACCTTTTTAAACTTACTATGTGGTATGAATTTGCTCATTCTTAAAGACCATACAGTCACACATATATGTTAACTTCTTCGTCATCTGGTATGTGGTTGAGAGTTGTCTCATTGGCAATCAGACCACATTTTTTTTATTTCTATGCAAGGTTTTTTTTTGGCATTGAATATTAACGAATTAAATTATTTTGACATGATACATTTGTAAACCTTGTATAGGAGTTATTTATACAACATTTACGAATTTATCATAATACTGCTTCAATTTTAGAACTAAGCAAAAACCGGCAAGTGGTTTTGGGATATCCCCCTTATGTCCGAATTACTGTAAATGTTTTAAATTTGTTTTCTTAATTTTGTCTGTCGTTCCCATTTTTCATCCAAAATAATTATGAAAAGCAACTTGAGCTTTGATTTAAACTTAAACATTATGAATGGTCACTTGGTTTTACCTCATAGTAGTAAAGGGAAAATCACATCAAAGAATAAAATGACCACCTCAAATACTGAAACAAACACATCATGTAGTGTAACACAGTCAAATTTTGAAACATCATTACGTAATGTTAAAGCCATATAAAGAATTGACAAATCATTATTACGAAATACAAAAATCATATCATGTAATGTAACAAATACGTTACGTTATGTCACATACACATCAAGTAATGTTAAAACCACATTGCCTTAAAACATAACCACATTAAGTAATGGTGAAACCACATCGAGTAATGGCAGAACCATATTAGGGAATGACAAAACTATATCAAGTCAATACGAAACTATATCATGTAATATCGAAATAGCATTACGTAATGACTATTCCATATTGAGTTATATCAAAACATCATTACGTATGTCAAAACCATATTATGTCAAGACTAACTATCATCAAGTAATAATAGAACAACATAACGTAATATGAGAGGTCCACATAAGACAGCTGTCGCGTTCCGTACTTTTCCTTTGCAAACGCTTCAATGATAATCCGAGGAGATCCTAATTAATTATCCATTTTGAACTTTTTTATTTAGATATTTGTCAAGTGTGTCCACTAGAAAAACGTCCTAATTCAAAGGCATCCAAGGCAGTGAGAGTTAGGTCTGGTTTGAAGAGTTTCGACTGCCAAAAAATCATTTGTGTATTGGTTCTTTCTTACAGGAATGTCCAAAAACATACGTTTAATATTATTTCATTTTTATCTTTTCTGATGTAACTAAATAGATAAACGAGATTAATTTTAAATTATGTGCACCTATTACGACTTATGATATTAATACACACCTTTTTACCAATATCAAGGGTTTGTTATCAATTACTGTGATTGGATAACGGCATGATAAAATTGATTCTGTTCCACATCTATTTTAAACATTTTTTTTAAATTACCTGTAGGAGGGTATAAAATATCCCATTGCTCCTGGTACAATACTCTCCTTTGTCCTCTGGGTGGTTTGTGCAGGCTTGCAAGTATTGCTTTATTTGGTGGAGATGACAATTCAGCTGGCAAATTAGGATAGACGCTGTCAAAATATCTCCTTAGCGCCGTTGTTCCTACTCGATAGTTTAAGTAAACAACGCGTAGAAAATTATCCTCTTCTTTGGTCGCCATGTTTGCCCGGATAAGATTTCAATTACATATTAGGTAGCATGTCTCTGTACTTGTCAACACACTGTTTTGTCCTGAAAAAAATAATAACAAATACAACTCGAAGGTTTTATAACAATTTTTTCATAATTTATGTTTAACATTTGACACGGTAACTTTTTTCAAATTAAACCACATGCTCTGTAGATTTGTTTTATTGTTTGGATATAACCATCCCCCCTCCCCAAATCAAAAAAAAAAATCATGTTTTAACCCCTAATCATCATTTTTCGTTCATAGAGTTTTCTATTTCGAACATGATTTTGGTATCTCATATTATGGAATTACTACATCGTTCATATTATGTTTCTGTTAAAAAAAACGAGATGGTCATACAAAAAAAAAATTCTATAATTGTTATTTATGACCTTTTGATACGTTGCACTTATTTCCAGGTTTGTGTTAGTATGTTCAAGAAAGGAACATTGTCTTCTACTTTCCTTTTTCCTGCCCAGCCAAGTTAAGAAAATCTTACTTTATAATTTTGAAGCACCTTTAATTAACTTAATCAAGATAGCCCAAAAATGAAAAAGAGAAAGGAAATATAAGTACTCCTGAGATAGATAAACTGCCCCTCCAACAAACGAACATCTCAAATATATCCTCCTGCGTATCCCCAATAAAAATCAAATGATTAATCTACAAATATAGGCAACAGTAGTATACCGCTATTCAAACTCATAAATCGATAGAAAAAAATCAAATCCGGGTTACAAACTACAACTGAGGGAAACGCATTAAATATTGAATACATCACAGGGGCAGAAAGTTTGCCTTCCTATTGGTTACCTATGTAGAGAGTTATGGTAAAAGCTTAATTATATCTTATTGTATATCACAGTTTGCATAAACACTCGAGTTAGTAATAAAGTATATAAATCAATTGCCTGGATATTTTTAGACCAGTTATTCTTGTTACTAAAAATGAAATAATATAAAATAAAAGATAAATAGCAAAAAAATATATGTTAGCTATAAAAATGTATACACGAGATCCACAATACATGAATTATCGGAATAGTCAGGGGATGTGGAAGGGTTCGAACATTCCTTTCCCTTTTCCGATTTATAAACAAATAGGATTATTTACATTTAATTTTAATTTGAACATTTCATGGTGTTCAAGTGTTTGGGAACACCCCCATTTTTCTTTTCTCAAGAATCAGCTACTGTGAATATTAATACTTTTGATAAGGGTGTTTTAAAAGTCACATGCAGAATAATATCCACACCTATAAAAAGCATTACGAGAAAGAATAGCATTTGCAATATGTTCACCCACATACATATTTGACGCACTCACATGTGCAACAGGATTGGTGCCACATATGAAGCAGGATCTTCTTACCCTTCCATAACGCTTTATAAAAACCCTTTTTTTTTAGTTCAAGTTACTCAGTCTTTGGTTTTCTAGTATGTGTTTTGTGCACCGATATTTTTTTCTTTTTTTTTACATTGCTTTATCAGTTTATTTTCGACTTTCGATTAAGACCTTTTCCCTGTATATTACTTATATAATTCCGTTCCACATGAACACTTCCTATTCATTATATGATGTAAATTATTTTGGAGTGATCTATAAAAGATTTCGTCTTTGCTCATTGTTTCATATGGTAATCGTGTTTTGGCTGTACAGCAAATATCTAATTTTGAATAGGTTGGAATTTAATATGCATTGTATCGTACGCTGAGTCTACTAACATGTAATTGACAAAACGTTTACTTTTCTCTGATGTTTTTTACATTTTACGTAATAAAGATTTAAGCTTATTAATATTACTGTACGGAATATACTCCCTATAAAAAAGAAGATGTGGTATGATTGCCAATGTGACAACTCTCCACAAGAGACCAAAATGACACAGAAAACTATAGGTCACCGTAAAGCCTTCAACAATGACCAAAGCCCATACCGTATAATCAGCTTATAAAGTCTTTAATTTGCCCAAAAATATAAAAGTCGATAAAATATATCAGTTCTGCGAAAATATAGAAAACGATACTATTCACAGGGAAGGTGAAACTAATGCACTGAGTTGTTTTCCGTTCTGGATATATCATAAGTATTTAAATCCGTCCTGGTTGTATTTAATTTGATGTCACCACCTTAATATCAAATGTTGACTAATTTTATGTCTATAAAATCATAAACATGATGTACATCTTATTTTTTAGTCGAAAAGACTCGTAAAATAAATTTGTTGTCTCATTTAAATTTTTAGCACAGTTCCTTTACTAATTTCACGTACTTATACGATCAAAACACACATATTCCGGGGATCCGTGGAACAGATACGTGCTAAAAATACAAAACATAATGTGCCCTTTAAACAGATGTTAACTGTATTTTTTCATCATTCTCGTCAAGATCTAATAAAAATAAGAATATACGATAAAATACCTTTGTTAAATTTGAAAAGAACTTTAAATAGAAGTAAAGAACTATTTTTTTTCAATATTAAGGCTTGATGTATTTGACAGGATGCAAAGTAATCGCTTTTATTATCTAAATGAATAGGGAATGTGTCTATGGGATGTCTATCATATACAGTTATAAAGGGACATAAGTGAAACAAATATTCATACTGATGCTACCCATATTTCTGCATTTGTTTCACTTTTTAAGGGGCATAACTTTACAACAATAATAGTGACAAAAGCAAATTTGATCTGTAGTTTGTGGTTATAAGCATTATGTATAAGTTTCATAATATTTGTTAGAGGCAAATCTAAGTTGAAAAATGGAAACAACACAATCTGTAATTTATCCGTTTGTAAAGGGACAAAACTCTAGAACGATTGAAGTGACGCCGCTAAAAGTCAAACTCGATCTGTAGTTTGTGGTAATAGGCATTGAGTATTAGTTTCATTACATTGGTTGAGACAATCTAAGGTAGAGAACGGAAACCAACTTTGGGACGTACAGAAGTACGTATGGACGTACAGACAGAAAAGGGTAAAACGTAATGCCCCCTTACAACAAAATTATTTTCATTTACCTGTGTATGTTATTGTATATTGCGACTTTTTTCAAGGTTATTGTTGGTTTTTTCTTCATTGTTTAATATCTCACAGCAGTATAATACGGTTGCTTTAATTTATGCCCCCTTTTTATATTGATTTTGTATTCTCATTGTAAGATAGATCAACAAATTTATTCATTCAGTGTATATTCCCTTGTGTTAATATGTCTTTTGTATGAGCCCTTGAAATTGATATGTTATAATGCGTCTTTCTATGTTGTAATGTTACACTATTATTTCAGATAATGGTGAAGATTAGACCGTTGGTTTTACCGTTTGAAAGGTTTTACACTAGTCATTTGCGGACACTTTATAGATTGTGGCTTGGTGTGTGCCAAGTCTCCTTGTTGAAGACCATTAAGACCTATAATGGTTCTCTTTTACATATTGTGACTTGGATGGAGAGTTGTCTCATTGGCACTCATACCACATCTTATTATATATATATATTTATCCTGATTTAAAGTAATTTCTCGCAATTTGATTGGCTGATATTGTCCTAATAAATTTCAGTACAATTTTTTATCATGTCAATTGGAATTATCTCCCTTATTTATTACGTCAATTGGAATTATCTCCCTTATACCATTGACCTAATAAAAAAAACAAAAAACAATTAAGTTGCTTGGTAGTCATAATATTTTTTATTTTTCACATTTTTTTATTTAATATCTAAAATATATTTATTGATATTGTCCTAACATTGAATTTGAATATAATAATATGTAATATAACAAAATCAGGATAAATTCGTTACACAGTGTTCAATTGTCCTAATACGGAATTTATCGGGTCAATAAAATTCATATCGGGTTTAGCTTCGCCTCACCCGATATAAATTTTATTGACCCGATAAATTCTCGTATTAGGACAATTGCACACTGTGTAACTAATAATATATGTTGTCTGTATTAAATAAAGGCAATATCAGTATATCGCTGTTCAATAGTCATAATTCGATTAAGCAAAAATAAATCCGTGTAACAAACAAAAACCGAGGGAAACAATTAAAGTTTAAGCGGAAAAAAAACAGAAGAGCAGAAATCCTGAATAACATCAAATTAAACGCCTACAAACATAGACACGAGCTGTAGATAACAACTGATTTGATACAGGACAATTTAAGAACAAAGAGTTTGACAGTCAAATAATGTCACGATAAGTTAAAATGATCTAATATAAATTTATGTTAACGGGGTACTCAAAATTTTGACTGACATTCATTTGGCTCATTTAATTCCATTAGAGTTTGACTAAATATTTACTTTCACCTGTAGACGAAAATAGAAAAAAAATCAAGGAATTTGAACCACATAATTTACCAGAATATATCATTGGAACTCTTTTTAACATGGAGAATTCCTTTAACTAATAGTATGTGATTTAAAAGTGCATCTGGTTTTTTAAGAATTAACTTCCTTTATGTGTGTATATCTATGCGCAGAAAATTACTTAGGGTTATTCTGAAAATAAAGTGAAATCACAAACATACCTTTAATAGCTGACTATGCGGTATGGGCTTTGCTCATTGTTGAATGCTGTATGGTTACCTATAGTTGTTAATTTCTGTGTCATTTTGGTCTCTTGTGAAGAGTTGTCTCATTGGCAATCATACCACATCTTCTTTTTTATATGAACTCCGAGGAAAATTCAAAACGGAAAGTCTCTAATCATATTGCAGAATGAAAAGATAAAACACATCGAACGAATGGATAACAACTGTCATATTCCTGACTTGGTGAAGACATTTTCTTATGTAGAAAATGGACATACATGACTTATTAAAGGGTTGCTTATTATATGATAGAAATGCTGTGAATTATTGTATTATTTATAACAAAACCAATCAATATCCGAATAGATTACCGGATGTGCCTGTCATTAATATATAGATTATCCCTTAATACAGCTTTGTTGAGCTTAGCTTTTTCACGGCCGACACTCGGCTAACCGAGAGATAGGTCAGTTAATCTATATTGAGTATGCGGCTATATCGGCGGTGGGTCTGTTAATCGGGTTGGCTAAAGTCTGTTAAGAGTAAAACTCACAATTTAATGTTGAACTCTGTTAAATATACAGATTTTTTGGCACATTATGAGAATCACATCAAAAAAAGAAAAGTGTCTGACAAAATGATATCTATCATAGAACATTTTCCACAATTAAAAAAAATGCATAGCCTGCGCAATTTTAAGTAAAACGAAAAGGCGTCGCGCAAGTATGTGGTTTTTATGCTTGTACGCATAGCAATATTTTAGATAAAAGGCCAAAAACCATCTTTAGATATGATTTAAAGGACACAAAGTAGTACTTTGGTTCTAAAAAATCAATTGTCATTGATAAATATTTCATTATTGTTATATAAGTTGAGTTATACCACATTTTTATGAATATTAGGGGAATACAGTCTGTTAATGGGTTGGACAATTTAAATCGTGTCAGTTAAGAGTTATTTAGCCACGACAATAGTCTTACTACCTTGAGTTTATATTTTCACATGAAAAAAAATGAGATGTACTTATGACGAAAATATTACAATACGGTGCAACAGTATCCTTATAGAAAGAGCACTTTTATTTTAATTTTTTTTCTCTGCATTTCATTAAAAGGGTGTGTCACTTCTAATTGGCGTTATGTGGACTGATTGGCCGCTCGAATTCGCATGAATTTATTATTTACGCCAAGTTATCAATCAGCCTTATTTTTTTGTCTGTTCAAAGTCTGTAACATCTATGAATCTGTCATGTGTTGCAATTCAGCTGGTTAAATTCCATGCGTTTTCTTTTGAATACTAAGGCTTTTCTACCTTAGGAATAGATTACCTTATGCCGGCGTCACACATTGGCGGATAGACCAGCGTGCACCAAACGTACAGAGAAAACTGACAAAGTCGGTATACGTTAGTTGCACGCCATGGGACGCTTAGCAATCGTTCAAAGTGCGTTGCATAAGTTTGAAGTACGTCGAAATACAAAGGTAAAATTGAGAAAGGAAATGGGGAATGTGTCAAAGCGACAACAACCCGACAAAAGAACAGGCAACAGACAAAAGCCACCAATGGTTCTTCAATGTAGAGAGAAACTCCCGCACCCGTAGGCGTCCTTCAGCTGGCCCCTTAAAAAATATGCATACTAGTACAGTGATAATGGACGTCAAAATAAAGTCCGAATTATACACAAGAAACTAAAATTAAAAATCATATAAGACTAACAAAGGACATAGGCTCCTGACTTGGGACAGGCTGAAAATTGCGGAGGGGATAAACATGTTTATGTATTATCAACCCTCCCCCTATACCTCTAGCCACTGAAGGAAAGTAAATACGCTTGATGAACGCTAAAACCCGAGGAAATTTTTATGCAGCATAAAAAAAAATACAACATACGCCAACATTCGTTTCTTGAACACCGGATAAACGCTTAGCCTTAGGTACGCTTCTAGTACGCCCAATACACGCTTAAAGCATATTGGCAGCGTAAATGATTTTTAACACGCCGGAGCTATACGCTGATGTGTGACGCCGGTATGAGTTGTATTTCCTCAATGCTTTTCAACTTTGTTTTTGGCCTTTTAAACATTTTTTTCGAGCCTCACTGATGAGTTTTTCGTAGACGAAACGCGTGTCTGGCGTAAATATAAGGCGCAAGCATCAAATTTCAATCCTGGTATCTATGAGGAGTTTATTTCCGGTATGTATATTCCTTTGTACCGAGTCATCATTCTCATTTTCTGCCGCCTAAGGAAATGTCTGTACCAAGTTCTAAACCTTGGTTCTAAACAAGAGATAGACATTAGTTTTTTTTTTAAAGTGTTGGGTGCTTATCTAATGTGTAACAACAAGACAATTTTATATTCCTGTAAATTACAATGAATGCATAATAATAATTTTATTTTTCGAGTAATGATCTATACCAATGATATCGTAAGTCATTTAGCCGACTCGCAGTCCGCAAACGTGCTTGTTTTTCTATCGAGTGACCTTCAAGGTGGTGTAGAGAAAGGTTAATGTTGAAAGGTTTGTCTATATTTGTTTGCATTATAAACATATTTCAGTTCATTTGATAAAAAAAATCAAAACATTACGAAGTTTATCTCTGATTTATGTACTTGTTAACTATGTAAATGACAAATTGGTGCCATTCATATCAATGAAACAGAATCCACATGATATATGCGACCATTCTTTGATGAAATAATATTACTCTGATTTTACACTTTTTAAAATCATTTATATCAATTTTCAGATTCCATTGTCTAAACTTATGTTTCATTGTTCATGTGTGTGTTGTTTCCATTTATTCTAGCCACTAATATTGGGCCTATCTCTTTATTCAGATAACACCCCATATAACAATTGAATTATATAATTGTAATGTCATTCATAACTCTTAACAGACCAATTAACAGACCGAGTTTTATACATCCGACCCATTAACAGACCATATTTTTATAAAAAATTGATTTATGTCACCAAAATACAGTTTTTCGTGTAGATTTTTCACATATTGATGTTAATATGGTAAACAAACATAATGCCAGTCTTTTTTCGATGTTCAAAAGATTGCATGCAAAATAACTCAACCAACTTGTCATTTTTGTGTACATTTTGTGTGTGTAAAATGTGTATAAATTTACTGATGAGTAACTCGCCTTTTCATTTTATAGATCGTTTATTGAAGCTAGAAAAAAATTAATTACACCACTGGATTCAGTACTCCAAATCATTTTGTCAGACATGAATAGTTTTTATGATATAAATATAATTAAAAAGTTGCACAATGAAACATGCTACCTTGCACTGATTTTCACGATAACACCTGATTAACAGACTTTAGCCAACCCGATTAACAGACCCACCACCGATATAGCCGCATATACTCAATATAGATTAACCGACCTATCTCTCGGTTAGCCGAGTGTCGGCCGTGTTTTTAATGGCATAAAATTACTCTTTGTTTTATAACCATGATAAACAATGTTGGATTGCAATAAATGTGTGTATATTTATTTTAAATTGGTCGAATTACATCCTGTCCAAAACTTGTATTAATTTTTCATTAATAAACAATATATATCGTCGAGAATTCTGAGTTTATTTAACCAGTATATCTACAATATGTATACTTACGTATTTGTTTATAAATCAACGAAACAAAAATCTTCCAGACATTTTAAAACAAAGGTGAAGAATTACACATGATAACATTAATGTGTACAAAATTGATGAGTCATATGATTCAGATGAGGATTTAACGATCGATAAAGTGGTATTTGTACACTAATGTTACCGCGCTTATTTAATTCAATCATTTGAAATGTAAGATTTTTGTGTAAAAACTATATTTTCATCACAGCATCTTATCAATTATGATCACATAAAAACAGTTATATAAAGATTATCATGGTTATATACTCCATCATTGCCAGTAAACTGACTGCAATTTTTATAATTAACTGTTTTTGATAAAGAAATTTAGAAGGATACAAATCAGACTTTGCCTCTTTAATATTCAAATTTTTAAAACAATAGCTGAAACTAACATCACCATGATTTCTGTATTGACAACATATGTGTTACAATCGGGGATGTGTTTTCTAACAGACAAACGAGTATCCTGTACTTAAAGTTTTGTTTCGTTCAATTATTTGACTTTTTCACTTTTAGATTATTTCAAGAAGGATATATTGAACTTGACCATTGACAGCAGGATTAAGGAAAACAAGCCAATCTCTGAGAGAATTATTTTCGAAAGTATTCAATTTTCTAACTTAAATCTAATTACATAATTATTTCTTTTGACTTGATTGCTTCAGATATTTATGACCCTTTTAAACAAGTTAACAAGTTTATTCCGAAAACTTTTGTGGATACAATAACAACAAAGTAAGCCTCTGTCACAGCGATGGTGAAACAAGAGGTTTTCATAGAAACATTTATACATGTACCGGATTGTCTTTAAAAATGATTAATAGCAAAGCAATAATTTAACGAAGTAATGTTCCCTTTTCTCTTTTAAGTTAAATAACTTGGTTTCATGTTTAAAACACTGTTAATTGTTAGGTATTTCTTCCAGAATAGTCTGCGTTCTTTATTGTTTGGTAGTCAGATCTTGATAATTGATGTTCATTTGTTGATCTTTCGTATTGTTGTCTTATATTCGCCGCTGTATAAAACTCAAAACATCATGTACATTTTCGTTTCCAACTCCTTCAGTGTTTGGTTTGTACAAATCACCATCAATGTACAATTTGTCTCTTACCATACGTACTTTTCTTTTTTCTTTTCTTGCCTGTTTTGCAACTGGGTATAAAGTTTATCGTTGTTGTTTGATTTCTTTTGGAAGTTGTTCTTTAACACCGAAATGTGTCTCTTTTAATTTGTATCCGTTATTGAGAACAATTTCTTTGTCCTTAATTGATACAAATTTTGCTAATATCGGACGATTACCTCTGCGACCTCTTTTTCAGAATTTATGGACGCATACGAAGTTGACTCTTTTGTCAATATTCAACTTTTGCTTGATAAAAGAATTTAGTTTATCCTCAGTGTTTTCTTCTGGATGAAATTGGATGCTAGTGAAGATGAGGTTGTTTTTCATAGGGCGCCACTTGAGCTCTATCGCATCATCTTCCATATTACGCAGTTTAGAATCTATTTTTTCACTATGATCTGTATGTTGTAAAACTGCAGTTTCCAAGCTTGTTCTGTTTGAAATATTTTCTTTACATTGTTCTTATACTTTGTGCATTACATGACCAATGTTGTTAACGCTCCGCTCAATTGCATTGCTTCTATTCATTGCACATTTGAGGTGCTTTTCAATATAGTAAATTTTTTCTGCGAGTAAATTCACCGTGGATTGCATAATAGTTATCTTCTCCATTTGCTGTTCAAATTTAACAACTTGTAATAAACTGTCAAGAATCGTAGCAGTTTTGGTGTCAAAACAGTATTCAGACATTTTTTTTTAAAGTTTCAAATTCATCTAAACAGCGAGTATATATATATTTAAATCTATATTAAGGCGCCATATTGAAATCAATCTTTAGAACAATATGATACTATTGGAGACGTTGCAACGTTATCGTCGTACAATTGAAGATCTCGCTCGGTTAAGAATTTTCAAATTCTTCACGTTTACCTTTATTTTTTGGATAAATTTGAATTGCCTATACACGAACAATCATAATATTAAATACTTCTCAACTAATTATTTCAGAACCTCTCCCAAAATCCAACGTAATGTTCTATTTTTATGGAGCTCAAATTTCGTGGCCGTTCCTTAGCAGTAAATCGGGTAAACGGACCATTGTTCTACACTTTCAATTTTACATTTTAAAATATTTTAATTGTATTTTCATCTCTTAACATATAAAGCATTAATTAATGAATTAAATTAAGGAAGACACGCCTTTTCACATAATGAGATCAATTATATTAGATATTTTATGTCCACAGTGAACAAAGTATAGGCTTTGAAATAAAACATTTATTTTCCTAGGGAAATATGAACTTTCTTTGGTGGACAAATTTTTGTTGTCTACTTGGGCTTGCCATCAATTAGAGTACAATGGTAAATGTTTTCAAAACAATAATATTGAAATTTACAAAACTACAGATGATATGAATATTCCAAAGAATCACTTAACACATAAAGATTTTGTTAGTGTGAAATTGTTCACTAAAGTCAAAATCAAGTATGAGCTTTTGTTCTGTTGTTTTTATTGTAATTTAAACTGATTTTTAAATAAACTAATCATAGATACCAAGACTAAAATTTCACACTTACGTCAGACGCGCGTTTCGTCAACAAAAGGCTCATCAGTGACGCTCGAATAAAAAAAACATGTCTATAAGGTCAAATAAAGTACGAAGTTAAGAGCATTGAGGACCACAAATTCCTAAAAGTTTTGCCAAATACAGCTACGGTAATATATTCCTGAGAAATGCTGAGGTAGAAAAGCCTAAGTATTTCAAAAATTCAAAGTTTTGTTGACAGTTAATTTATTATTATAAACATATCAAGTTTGTTTCTTATCATTGCTTATGTTGTAGTGTTACACCACTGTTCCGGGTTAGGAGAGGGTTGGCGCTTTCAAACATGATTAACTCCGCCACCTCTATATATACCTCTCCAAATAAAGGCGGTGGTTCTCGTTGCTCATGTATGGCATATTTGTTTTACGGAAATCGATTGGTAAACAATTAGGCCGTTGTTTTCTCAATTGAATTTCTTCATATTTATCCTGGTGGGCCCTTTTCTAACCAATAATACGGTATGGGTTTTCTCATTATCTTCATGATCTATTCAATTACCATACCTAGTTATTAACTGCATGGAGCTAAAGAATATGATTTCGCTTAATGACACAGTAGACAATTGTCTAATTATTCACTCTAATGTTGTTATGTCCCTTTAGTATCTCCCGTTAATACCTTAGCCAAGAAAGTTTAGAAAACATAGATTGTTAATGATTAAAACTATTTTTTTTTATTTACTATTATTAATTCCCTTTGTCGATAGATAGATAGATAGATAGTAAAGATATCGTGAGATATCAGCCGCTCGATCGACACAATGTGAAGTTTTTTAGCCCGATCGCTGCGCTCACTCTGATATTTAACGATATCAATTAGTAGAAAACCCGATAACCTACACTTATCAACATCTTCCTAAAATGTACTGCTTATTAAATTTTGTCCCGCACTATAATTCAATGATATTTTTTGGAATGTAAACACACATGCAGTATAAGGTAATTTGAACAAATTAAAATCGCCAAATTATTAAACATCTGTTAAGGATACGTGTGATTAACAAATGAAAACGCATGTGAAATTTAAAAAAAAGGATCTTAGCTCTAACAAATCTTTCACTAGCTTCTTGTGATATGTGTTGACAGAATATATCAATATCGCGATTCGGCTCGAAGATAAATTAGCTTGCGATCGATAATTAAAGAATGAACTATTATTTTGTTGAAAATAGTAGATTCATAATCAATGTTAAATAACGTCCATACAAGACCTTGTTTAGAATAAGAAGATGTGGTATGAGTGCCAATGAAACCACTCTTCATCCATTCATCAATTTTACGGACGCCATCACGAGTTGGTTGACCGTTATAGAATAACCGTTTCACAAATGATATCGGATATGTTCCTTACGTCGTAACTACAATCCCCTTCCCTTTCATGAATGTGACCTACCGAATTAGACTATTTACCGGATTTGTTATCTCATAAGCTACACTACGGGTGCCACATGTGGAGCAGGATCTGCTTACCCTTCCGGAGCACCTGATTTCACCACTAGTTTTGGTGGGGTTCGTGTTGTTTATTCTTTAGTTTTCTATGTTGTGTCATAAGTACTATTGCTTGTCTGCGTGTCATTTTCATTTTTAGCCATGGCGTTGTCAGCTTATTTTCGATTTATGAGTTTGACCGTCCCTCTGGTATCTTTCGTCCCTCTTTTTCATCCAAGTCCCAATTTGTTAAAGTAAAAAAAATGGCCTCCAACAGGAAGTATTGACTCACACCGAACATCAAGCTACAAAGTGCCCCAAAATGACTCGTGTAGAACCATTAAAAAAGGAAGATCAACGATTTAATGTTTATAATAAACAAGAAACGAGAAACACTTATATACTACATCAAAAAACGACAACTACTGAATATCAGGTTCATGACTAAAAACAGATGTAAACAACGGCAGCGGGTTCAAACACATAGAATAAACCAAGATGAAAGTTACAACTATTTCGCTGATTATGTATCGTCAGAAAACACTAAAGAATGTAAAAATTCCCCTAGCTTCTACTTTTTTGCAAATTATCTTAATCATAACCATATGGATCTAAATAATTCTAAATCTACAGTTGTAGTTCGTTTTAATTTTTGCATTTACAAATAGGGCAATTATCTGGTCCGAATGTTATTCCAACATTGCATGGAGCAACACATCTGATTGGTGGACAAACATTTGAATCTGTTGTTGCCATTGGTACTTTTGTTGTCAGAATGGCTGTAGTTGTCACTGGGGCTCTGGTTGTTGGAAGTGTGACATGTGCTTTTGTTGTAAGAACCAACGGTTTTATTGATGTTGCTGAAATCAAAAATGGAATGAATTAATGATTCAACAATAGTCAAAAACAAAATTGAAACCAAAACCTTGGGGAAATTTTAAGAAATCAAAATTCAGTGATATATATTTTAAAACAACCACCATTTTTATCTTAATTTGTGTTTCTTGTCTCTTCAATGTATGCCTAGCAGAAACAGCTTCTCAGGAATAGATTACCTTAACTGTATTTGGCAAAATTGTTAGAAATATTTGGTCCTTCAAGCTCTTTAATTTCGTACGTTATTTGGCCTTTTAACCTTTTTTATTCGATTGTCACTGATGAGTCGTTTGTAGACGAAATGCGCGTCTAGCACAAATACACAATTTAGTTTACTGTTGATGCTAAGATGAGTTATATACTAGCGCAGACTAGGACTGAAACTTATCTACGACTGGAAAAGATATATATATAGACTTCCTTCATTTACAGTCTCAATTACTTATTCGTGTGTTTCTCTGTCCTATATGTTCTCCTATTTATTTGTATTGTAGTCCTGCCATGTGATGTTGGCATTTTAATGTTATATTTAACGTTGTTATAAAAGCGGGAGATTTGGCATGCCACAAAACCAGGTTCAACCCACCATTTCTGTTCTTAAAATGTCCTGTACCAAGTCAGAAAAAATGGCCATTGTTACATTATATATCGTGTCTGTGTGTGTTACATTTTATGTTGTGTCGTTGTTCCCTTATATATGATGTGTTTCCCTCAGTTTTAGTTAGAAACCGGGATTAAGTTTTTTTCTCAATCGATTTATGAGTTTCGAACAGCGGTATACTACTGTTGCCTTTATTGTTCACTAAAACAATAATATACTTCAATCTATGTAGTTAACTTGTTACACGTACATTTACAAGAACATATTACACATCCATTACTGTTTATCTGAAGACAACTGATATCACATCCGGGATTTATTGCAGAACATCCACCATTGTTACCGGAAGTACCCCCTGTACCACTTCCAAGTGTGCCAGGACCAAAAGTATTAACTGTGCTATTGTTGGAAACTAAAAAAAAATAAAATAATTAATGGCTTTTATAAATGAAAAGGGGTAAAAATTGATTGTTTGTATACTTGTTTCCTTGGCAGCACAAGAACAGTTAAGGTGGTACCCAACACTTTCACTAAAATTAATTCGGCTCATTTAATTTTCATAAAATTTTGACACAGTATTTACTTTGACCCTTTAACAAAAATATAAAAAATTCAAAAAATTGGAACCAACCGTTTAATCAGAAAAATTACACTGGTTATATAGCAGTTTGACAAACACTTATTTTGATCACTGAGATGCTTTTATTCCCTTAACAACACAACGTCATTAAAACGTTCTGCTGATTTTACAGAGTTATCTCCCTGTAGTGTTAGGTACCACCTTTAATTGTTTCTTTTAAAATTGTAACACGGTGATGACTGCTGTTCACATATTTTGACTATTTTATTTATTATGTCTGTTTAATTCACGCATCGTTGTTAATATAACGGAATTTGATGAGACTTTCGTACAAAGTGAGAGGTTTAACGCAATAAAACAAGGTTCAATCCACCATTTTCTATATTTAAAAATGCCTGTACCAAGTCAGGAATATGACAGTTCTTGTCCATTCGTTTTTTATGTGTTTTGTTATTTGATTTTGCCATGTGATTATGAACTTTCCGATTAGATTTTCCTCTAAGTTCAGTATTTTTGTGATTTTACTTTTTAAATACCATGATAACAATTATTAGGGTCTGTATTGGGGTCCTTGATTTATTTAACTTTCAATTCGTATACCATTTTTCTTTATATTCTATTCATATTCAAAATTATTTTTTATTCTTAGTTTATAGTTTAACACCCCACTATTCTATGTTGTTTTTACCTATATTTCTTTTTTTCTTTTTATTGTTGGGCATTTATCTACACGTTTTGTTTTGTTTTGCAAATTTTTATCTCTCTTTAAAATGACATCCTGACCCTTTACGATCTATAAATTTGTAACCATATGACAAATGTATGATAGCATTTAAAATTTGTCCTTGCGTGAAAGCAGATTTTTTACAGCCCAATCAATGCTTATGGGTTTTGCAAAATTTATTGACAAGGAGCACAAGCTTTTTGGACAAGTTCCATAACTATCTTATCAAGGTGAAATGGGTTTTTTTTTGTTAGAATCCTTTTCATTCTAATATCGAATTGCAATCATATTCCAATATGTTATATTTGTTAAAGTGTTATCGATCAAGCGGATGGTTTATGCATATGATACATCTCATATTTATTGCATCCTTTTGGTGTTGACAGTTTTCCTGGGTTTTTTCCTGTTCATTGATATCTACCAAATAGGTGTCAATCGGCAGTTGTCAAGGACACAACAACGATTTTATCAGGTGTCCCCAGGATCATCTTAAATGATGTTGAGTTTTGAACAGCGGTATACTACTGTTGCCTTTATTTAACTTCTTCCGTTTAATGATGATTTCAATAAATGAAAATTAACACAAAGAGCTGGTTGGCTGTTCATTAAAAATTTAAATTAACATATATATAAAAGTTTGTTACCGTGAAAGATAATAAAATCTTCCTCATATCGGATGATTGATCTAGCGTTTTGACAATTCTTCAAAAATCGAAAACTGTAAATTCAGAAATCATTGCAAGATTTTTTATTAATGCGGATGTCGTGACTAGGTGAGTATCGCAATAATAAGAACTCGTATTTTGATATCTTAAACTAGTACATAATATCCGGATGCAGATTTACCTGAAATTGCAACGATAAATCTATCTCGCATTTTTGTCAGATCTTTAAGAAATCGCTATAAGACAGGGCCGTAACTACATTGAGGCAAATGGGGCAAATGCCTCATGTTAGAAATTTCAAAAAAAAAATGAAACAAAAGATTGTCTTAATATCAAATTATTTTCACAGAAAGTTTCTAGCAAGAAGCAAGTTCTCTTTACTCTCTGATGTCGCCCCTGCATGTTTTTCGTGATCCATGTTTCTATTTTCTTTTAGTTTTCAGAGTTGATGGTCTATTGTTTGTAATTCTGTCTCCCGGTTTTGCCTGTGTTCAGTTATTGTCCTTCTTTGTGACTAAAGTCTGAGTGTTGATTTTCATTTTTAAACGTGTGGTTTTGCAATGTTGCATGTCCACCGATGTCAAGATATTGTGCGAGAAAATATTTTAAGAATATACGATGCTACAAGACACAGAAAAAAATGGTCGTTTCTGCATGGAGAATTTAACTTGATATCAAACAATACAAAACTGTCTTTTTTGGTAGATAAAACTAGATAGCTGACATGGTTTAAATTAAAGTCAGGTCACCAATTTCCCGGTATCAAATCATTTGAAAAAAAACAATAAAGTATTGCTATATGACATTTAACATTGAAGGGTTAAACTTGCATTAAATCATGTTCAGACCCTTTAACAGAAAATAAAGGAATATGAGTAAATGTGCACGAAACCTAATCGCACACAAAGTCAATGCATAGAAAAAATACTAATGATCAATGGTTGCTGGAAGGTCTACAACAATAAAAGAATCATTAATACCGTAAAACAGGGTCAAGATGGTCCCTAGTGTCGACGTAAGCAGTACTAGTACTTAAAGTATAATTTGTACTGCACTGTCACTAAACATCTAGTCATAAAAAAATCACCAAAGTCTAAGCACAATACAAGACAAAAACAGACAGACAGACGCGGTATTAATCGGTCTTTTAATGTTGTCCATAAAACCTAAAAGTCTTGAATTACATTGAATCTATGTTTTTGCTTTGAGACCAGAATATTGTCGAAAAAATAGCTAAAAATTAATTGCGTTTCTATGTCAGAAAGAGTCCGGGAAACGCTCAGAATGCACGATTTTGCATTATTTTTCTCAGAGCTTCTTCAGGGGCCCCCAGAAGCCTCGCCAAAAATTTTTCGCCTCGTTCCGCTCGGTGAATATACTTTGCCTCACTATTAGAAGTGGCTTGTTACGGCCCTGTAAGAATTGCACACACGCAATCATTTTTTTATTTACACTGGGTCGATGCCTCTGCTGGTTGACTATTAGTCCCCGAGGGTATCACCAGCTCAGTAGCCAGTACTTCGTTACTGGAATAAAACTACGTATATTTTTGTGTTATTAAAATTTGCTGTTACAAAATGATAGAAATTATAATAAATTAGGGAATGTATCTCCCTCATGCAAAGCTCTGATTCCTTTCACGGATTTGGCTATTCTTTTTGGACCTTTTGGATTATAGCTCTTCATCTTTTATATAAGCTTTGGATTTCAAATAGTTTGGCCACGAGCATCACTGAAGAGACATGTATTGTCGAAATGCGCATCTGGTGCAGAAAAATTGGTACCGTTAATTTTATTTACAGTAAATGCATATAATAAATGTTTACAGTACCTAGTTTGATTTTTTTTACAAAACAACAATTATTCTCGCGGTTTTTTTTCTTCTTCTGGGAACGATAAATTTGTAAAGAAAACAACATTGCCACAAATAAAATTGTTTGACATGAACCATGATTTAATTTTTTAAGTTAACATAGTATAAAATAACCGTCTCCTTCGTCTTACGATCCAAAGTATCATATGTTTATAGCAACAACTTATAATGCTTTATAAATGTTGCGCGTCCGAAGGGCTTTCTTGCTTTACTGCCTTCGCGATCAATCAAAAGCAAAACATCGGTCGAATTAAACATCTGTCTATCCTTCACAAGTAGAACATGCCACAAGGTACAATCGTTCAAATTTATTTAAGGTCAGCTTTGCAACCAAGAAGTTTGGGTTAAACGCATAGTATTTGACAAGTCAGTTATTTTCGTAGAATTCAAAATATATTCATATCCATAGAAACCCAAAACCAATAATTCCCTTATTTATACAGACTTCATAGTTATGTAAGTTAGGTATAAGAAAAATTAAAAAAAAAAAAAAGGAATTTGATGTTATTTTACAAATGCAAAATTAGCTTTGAAGGAAACAGCTCAATATCTAAAAGTGATTTAAAAAACCAACCTGGACATTCGCAATGAAGGCATCCATTCACGTCCATTTTTGTACATTTGATGTCGCACTGATTTGCATCAAAAGCTGGACAACCGCCATTGTTTCCGTTTCCGCCAGAAGTAGTTCCAGAAGGCGCATTAGTTGTTCCAGAAGGTGCCGCAGTAGATGCAGGGGCGACTGATTAAATACACATCAAAATTGTAAATGCTTATTTAACGTTTAAAACTCTTAATAGTAATACGTTCAGACAAACATTACTTTTCACGTCATTAAATACGTACATCATGTTCAAATTGAATCGGATCAGTGAACAATAATGTGTCCATTGATCACGAATGCCTCACTCGCACTTTCATTGTCCATGTTCAGTTCATCGTAAAATAAGGTCACAAATCTAATAAGCCATTAAAGTTGAAAAGAGCATATCATATGGAACATGTGTATCAAAAACTACCTTAACCAAAAACGTTAACCTTGTGCGGGAAAGAAGGACGGACGAACGAAAGAAAGAACGACAGAACGAACGAACGACCAGACGCATAGATCTAAAAAAAATAATGCCCTTAAGTGGGTCATAACAAAACATTGACTTTAAACCCTAGAAGTCAGTAATTTAGACTGCATCGGGTGAACTATCGTTAAGTCTTCCTTGGAATTTTTGGTCATCAATGCTGTTCAACTTTGTACTCTATTTGGCCTTTTAAACATTTTTTGATTCGAGCGTCACTGATGAGTGTTTTTTTAGACGAAACGCGCGTCTGTCGTAAATAAAAAATTTTGATCCTGGTATCTATGATGAGTTTATTTGAACATATTTTCAAGATTTAATAAGCAAAACTTTTAAATTTGATATAAACCTTCACCGCGGTGGACAATGTTTTCTCGGGGAAATAATCTGCTCTATCAGACTCTCAACGATGTCTTATTTATATAATGACGACTTACACATACCAATCATCAATATTTGAGAAAGCGCACCAGTAAACAAATGTCTCCGTGAAGGGTAATTGAGTTTTTGCCATGATAAAGAGTAAATAATCTACCCTCGTAATGATCATTCAAAAGCAGGAATTTAACCTAAAATATTAAAGAGAAATGGCTTATGGTATTATCATACCTGTTGTAACAGGACAGTAACAACCAAGACAACCATTTGAATCCATGGAGACACAATTCATATCACAAGTAGAGACATCGAAGGCAGGACATCCACCAGCTCCTTGACCACCTCCTGAGGAAGCTGTTGTTCCGGATGCAGCAGCAGTAGTCGTCATAGAACTTACTATAAAAAAAGGTATAATCTTTAGGCTTGACAGAATTGCATGATTAACAAAAATCATATCAAAACATAATCAAAATATTCGATTGAAACTCAATGAAATGCCAATACATATGAATCTATGGGAGATATATATCAGATTAATGTACTATCTATATAATAGAAAGATTTTCGTACAATAAAGGAAGCTATTGACTTCACATTTGAAATTACAATATGTCCAGAGGAAGCTGTTTTTTCCCGATTCTGCAGCTGTTGTCGTCCATGAACCAGCCATTTTAAAGATACAAACTTTTGGCTTGAGAGAATTGCATGATTAAAAATTTTACATATTCCAACATAATCAAAATAAAATTTAAAACTCAATATGAAAATGTCGATATATAGAGAATAATACATCGCAAAATCCGTATCATATGCCGTATCATCCCGAGATATCAATGTCAGCCCGAGGGCCTTTAGGCCCAAGGGATGATATTGGTCGAGGGTGATACGGCATGTGATACGGATTTCGCCATGTATTATTCTGTTTATCATATATTTTAATAGAATCAGATTCATGGGATATCCATTTTTTTTAAATCGTCCGAAATTATAAGCAAGAAAAGAACATTATGATTGTGCTTTATTTTCCCAGCTGACCTTTTTTTATAGACTTCCTTATTTGCTTAATATCCACATCGTAATATCCCCTATAATCTAATTTTATTCTCAATATACGTAAAAGACAATGTATTAAAATGCACCCACAAACGATACTGTTCTATTATTTCAACAAAAAATAATGTCTAAGAAATAAATATTGTAAGATGTAGAAATGTTTAAAGTTTTCTAGTTTATTTTGCGATGATATTATTCATGATCTGGTTCATTTTAACTTCTGACGAGGTGAACACCAAGAAAAATATTTATTGAAAAGTTTGCTATCTATTCTAATCAAATTAAAATCGTAAAAATTTCCATTTGTGTTTACCCATTAGGTAATGCAAACAGACTTCACAAAAAATAAGGCCAAATAAACAATAGAACTTCAGATATTTCCGTTTTATAAAAATCGCTCGTAAAGTTGCTGGTTACTAATTTTTTTTAAATATCGATTTTATTTTAAAATTTTTGTTAGTTTGAACTATTTTGTTCCCTTTCATGCCAGGAAATACAGCAACTGGACGTCATAGGTCAAAAGTTGACGTCATTCACACTATGGCGTCACGCCAGGTATGCGATATGGGTTTTGCCATGCGATACGGGGTATGCGATACGGGTTTAGCCATGCGATACGGGGTATGCGATACAGGGTATGTGATACAGACTGGAAAAAATACCCTTTATTAGATATACAAAATTGCTGTATTTTGTACTAAGTATATGATAAATGAATCTATAGGAGATGTCGTCAGGTTACGTACTACCTACAACAATAGAAATGTGTCCGTACAATAAAGAAAGCTAAAGACTACACAAAATGTTAGGTCACATTTAAAATTATAATATGTCCCCTAAATTGAATTAAAAAGAGGCAGAAAATAGTAATAAAACAAGAATGAGTCCCTAGTACACGGATGCCCCATCTGCACTATCATTTTCTATGTTCAATGGACCGTGAAAATGGAGGGAAATCTCTAATTTGGCATTTAAATTAGAAAGATCATATCATAGGAAATATGTGTACTAAGTGTCAAGTTGCTTGGACGTCAACTTCATCAAAAACTACCTCGACCAATACTTTAACCTGAAGCGGGACAGACAAACGAATAGACGGCCGAACGGACGGACGGACGGACGAACAGACGCACAGACAAGTTTTCTTAATATTACAATGTGAAAGGAACATAAATTAAAGACCTGTAGATAAAATCTGAATTAGAATTATATGTCATTAACTTTTTAAAGTTTTGTCTATCGAGACTGTTATTCTTTGTGTAACATTAAATTGTGAAATTGTAATAAAAAGTAAAATAACAAAAATACTGAACTCCGAGGAAAATTCAAAAGGGAAAGTCCCTAATCGAATGGAAAAATAAAATAATTAAAACGCATCAAACGAATGGACAACAACTGTCATGATCCTGTCTCAGTACATGCATTTTCAAATGCAGAAAATTGTGGATTGAACCTGGTTTTATAGCGCTTAACCTCTCACTAGTATGACAGTCGCATGAAATTCCATTATATTTACAACGATGCGTGTAAAACGTGGGTTTTTTTTACCAAAAAAAAAAATTAAAAAAAAAAAAAGATTAAATTGCCAATGAAACTACTCTCAAAAAACATCTGTAGGTCACCATACGGCCTTCAACAATGATCAAATCCTACACTGCAAAGTCATCTTTAAAAGGCCCCGAATTGTCCATAATGGTCTGCATGAAATACAAAGGTTGATTGTATAGTGTGATAGTGTGAGGGGTATTTGTCTAACAAAGGTCAAGGTCGTCTGAATTTTATTTTCTTTAGATAAAAAGTCACTAGTTTAATTTTCTCACCGGTTGTATCAGGACAGTGACAGCTAAGACATCCATTTGAATCCATTGCAACACAACTCATATCGCAAGATGAAGCATCAAAAGCTGGACATCCTCCTGAACCCTGTGGTGACTGTGTAGTTACTGGTGCAACTGTAGTGTTAGATCCAGATGATACTATCATTTGAAATATCAAAAATGGACATTAAATTGTTAACGAGCATAATGAACAATTTTTTAAAAACATCTCATTAAAATACAGATTTTTTGTCTGAACTTCGCTTACATAGATCTGACAACGACGTTCGCCATTACTTTCCTTGTGAAAACCATTTAGGATCCTCAGATGTTGTCATTATGATAATTACTTCGAACTATACAGGCAGGCATTCTATTCGTACATGTAATAACAATGTTGGTTGGTGAACGCAAAGTACGGACAACAATACTTAGTCCCGCATATGTTTATTTTACATTAGAAACGTTTTGTTCGATTGAAACATTTTGTGTTATATGATTTATGAATTTTGAACATCGGTATACTGCTGTTGCCTTTATTTAGAAAGATACTATAAGACACAATTTAAATCTCAATATAAATGATGTTTCCTGTATATGCTTTATGCAATAATAACAATATTGATTTATCAAATTGTGTGGATATAAGCAGCTTTTATAACACGATTAACTATGATTTGATTTTGTGGTGTTTTAACGCCGCTTTTACCCACCGCGTTGAGGCTATTTCGTGGTTGCCAGTTTTTTATAAGTGGAGGAAGCCGGGAGTGCCCGGCAAAAACCACCGACCTTCGAGAGGACAATCCTAGTCAATTAAGATTGGAGTCGCGTGCACCCGTACGAGCAGGGTTCAAACTCCAAACCTCAGTGTTGACTGGCTAGTGATTACAGTAGTAACTACTTAGACCACTTGACCACCGAGGCCCCCGATGATTCACTATGAAGCTTAGGAGCTATGATATATGATACACATAACAACTTACCTGTTGTTAGTGGACAATTACAGCTAAGACATCCACTGGAGTCCATTACAACACAACTCATATCACACGTTGAGACATCAAATGGTGGACAACCGCCGGCACCTTGTCCTCCGCCAGATACATTTCCTGTGGTCGTAGCTACTGTTGATCTTGTCGGTGCCACTAAAACAAGAATGTGTCCTATGTACACGACTGTCCCACTCGCACTATCATTTTTTATGTTCAGTGGACCGTAAAAAATCTAATTTGGCATTAAAACTTCGTCAAAAACTACCTTGACTAAAAACTAAAACCTGAAGCGGAACAGACGGACGAACGAACGAACGGACGGACGCACAGACCAGAACACATAGCCCCTCTCTTCTATCGTAGGTGGGGCATAAAGTATTAGATTTTTACCGACAAGATTCCAGTTGGGTTATTTTACTTCTTGATGAACTTAAGTGATTGTTTACATATTCTCTAACATGCAGGTTACCTGCCAAACACACCCTATATTTGTATACTTAATATTTTAGTAAAAGTGATCTTCCAAAGGTTACTTTTTTTAAAACAATAAAATGCTATCTTTCCAGAGTACTTGAGTTCAATCTCATGGATTTAGGGCATTTTTTTTGTAATTAATTCAGATAAAGGTTGTTGTTTTATTATATAGATATAGGAAGAGGTGGTATGAGTGCCAATGAGACAACTCTCCATCCAAATAACAATTTATAAAAGTAAACCAACATAGGTCAATGTACGGCCTTCAACACGGAGCCTTGGCTCACACCGAACAACAAGCTATAAAGGACCCCAAAATTGCTAGTGTAAAACCATTCAAACGGGAATACACAGTTAGTAGATAGCCCTTTGATACTTAATTGTTATTAATGGCATTTGTTTATGTATACACCAGTGCAACAAGGCTCACTGTACTATTCCTCTAGACATGAAATATGTATTTAATGTTAATGTTTAATGACTCATATTGTTCACTATAACAAATAATCCCGTATATATAGTATTAAATCACTAACACACTGTGAAACAAATAATATGGTTCTAAACGGGGGTAAAAAATACTCCTCTTCGAAATTTTTACGGACGCCATTATGATTCAATATGACGGAATACTTGAAGGCCGTACGGTGACCTATAGTTGTTAATGTATGTGTCATTTTGGTCTCTTGTTGACAGTTGTCTCATTGGCAATCATACCACATCTTCTTTTTTTATATTCACAATTGGCCAATATTATGTTCCAGTTGTTGTGGTGATATTTTCTTACACCTTTAGTAACTTAAATCATATTTATAGAAAGAAAGAAAAAATATCTGCAGTACTTCTAAATAAAAAAAAAACAGAATTAAGCATTTACTAAAAAAACTAGTTTCTGCAATCTACCATTATAAACAAAAACACACACTATACTATACCTTACCTGTAGATGCTGGACAGTTACAACTCAAACATCCGTTGGCGTCCATGCTAACACAATCCATGTCACATGTTGACACGTCAAAGGGAGGGCATCCACCTGCTCCTTGGCCTCCTCCACTAGATGGTGCTTGTGTAGTTCCTCCTGAAGGTGCAACTACAAATATTGAAAAGGTTTTAGAATTCATTTCCATAAAATTGATACATTCATACTTATGGCCATTGTGTTAAATGCTAAAAAACTAAGTCAATGTTTTAAAAACTGTATGTTAAATGAAGAAAACTATGTTCCCAACTGTTCTATTTTCCAAACTGTAGCAGATGAACAGATTGACCAGTTGCATGCTTAATGTTGGTATTTACAAGTAGCTTGCATGCATTTAAAGCGTTATAGAGCATCAATAACGTATTCAACACAGTGGTTTTTACATGAAAATGGCGTACAATTGAACTATACCAACCACTAGATCCTCACTGCCGATAAGACACATTTATAAAATAAAACATTTTCCTTCCTAAGGCGACAGTAGTTAAATAAGGGCAACAGTAGTATACCGCTGTTCGAAACTCTATAGAGAAAAAAATTCTGTTTACTAAAACTGAGGGAAACGCATCAAATTTTAGAAGAGAACAACGACACAACAGAAACACAATATTAATATGTAACACACACAAAAACGAACAATAATATAACAATGGGCATTTTCCTGACTTGGTAGAGGACATTTTAAGAAAAAAAATGGTGGATTGAACCTAGTTTTGTGGCATGCCAAACCTTCCGCTTTTATGTCAATGTTAAATATAACATTGAAATGACAACTTTACATGACAGGACTACAATACAAATAAATGAGAAAACATATAGGACAGAGAAACACACGAATAATAGCTAACAAAAGGTACCATGTCTTAATTTTAATACGCCAGACACGCGCCTCGTCCACACAAGACCAACCAGTGACGCTCGGACGAAAAAAGCCCGAAAGCCAAAACAAGTACAAAGTTGAAGAGCACTAAGGACCAGAAATTCCAAAAGGATGAGCCCAACACGGCCAGGGTTTTCTGCCTGGGATAAGAACATCCTTATTATTTAGCACAATTCATAATTTTGCAAACAGTAAATTTTATTAATAAATGACTATATTAGATATACATGCTAAAACTGAAGTGGTGACTAACTACAGAATAAAAACAGATACAGTACATAAAACAACCTAATCCAGCACATAAAAATGCACAGCCGAGTTAGCCAAAGCCTCAACGCACAAAGTGACGTCACATTTGAATTTGTAAAATTAACTCCCAAAAATAAGATAGAATTATGATTGATTTAAGATTAGAGTTGTAATACTGATATTACATTTATTAATAACAAGGCAAATTACAATACTTATTAATATGAAATTGTGGTAGTAATTAGATAATAACCACTATTTTAGTTTAGTGATGTTCAAAATTCCATAGATCGATTAGGAACAGACAAATTAGGTTACAAACAGAAACTAAAGTGGTTGCAATTTTGTTTTGAAATAATCTTATAATCGCCTTGAACATTTTAGCTCTATAAACTACATAATTTATTGTTCGGACGTCCATATAACCTCATGAAGTGTGCACTCTTAATGACTTTATCAAACAAAATAGATATAAGAAGATGTGGTGTGAGTGCTAATGAGACAACTCTCCATCCAAATAACAATTAATAAAAGTAAACCATTACAGTTCAATGAACGGTCTTCAACACGGAGCCTTCGCTCACACCGAAAAACAAGCTATAAAGGGCCCCAAAATTATCTTACCTGTTGATGCTGCACAGTTACAACTTAAACAGCCAGATGAATCCATTGAAACACAATTTAAATCACAGACTGAAGCATCAAATGGTGGACAACCTCCTGCACCTTGACCTCCAGACGTCTGATTTCCTGAACTAGATGAATTTGTTGCACCTGGACTAACTAAAGAGAGCAAGAAAACAACAAGTTTTTTAATTCCAGTTAGGACATTCATTATAGATAATTGGTGTTCAAGTGTATTTAAAGTGTATCTGAATTTCAGTTCAATACTGTGATTCCTATATTTCATAAATGTTTACTTGTTTTAATTGATTCAACATTCTAAACTCTATTGTTTCTTTAATGATGTTTGCTATTCCCATTTTCCCTTTAAGATAATGTAAAGCATATGTGCTTTCACAAAGCAATGCGGTGATTAATAAAAACAATCGCGCGAACTCTAAAGACAATCAACCCTCTTATTAATAAGTGTATTGGCACTCAGCAGCCAGCTTTCAACACTAAATTACAGAATCCTGGCTTCTGACAGTATCATAAATAATAACATGGGATTTAAAAATATTTGAGAGTGTTCATGATCCCCTAAGTTAGTTCTTATACCAGTTTCAACTTATTTTCGCGGATACTTTAGTTTGCGTGTTACCCTTTCTAGTCCACTTCGCAGCTATTTTATTTCGCGATTTTCTCATTAACTTGATGTACTTTAGTAAGAAAATATACATAAGTTTGACATTTTCGCGACGATTTATATTCGCGTTATGTTTCTCCGTGCAAAAGTTTCTAAAACAAATCGCTTGCAAATTAAGCTGATTTACAGTATCCGTGTCGTAAGTGCGTTTAAGAATTCAACTGAAAGCACAATTAAATAATCTTTTAAAAAAACGATAAATGATATTCTAGATATTTAACCTGTCGATGCTGGACAATTACAGCTCAAACATCCATTGGCATCCATACTAACACAATCCATGTCACATGTTGACACATCAAAGGGAGGGCATCCACCTGCTCCTTGACCTCCTCCACTAGATGGCGCTTGAGTAGTTCCTCCTGACGGTGCAACTGAAATATTGATAATTTGACTGCAGATTTTGGATTTCGACCATAATTTTTCCACTGTTGTTCATTTATAATTTCAAAATCCGAACCCTTATACAAACATCTTTGAGCAGGTATAACTGTAAGATACTGAACATATAGGCAAGCCAGATACGAATCAGATACATGCATTAGGGAGATACATTCCTTAATTTCAAATGATTTCCTTAGTTTATTTTAGAGAATTTAAATCAACCATAATGTTCATGACAGGACCAAAGTACTGAGCTACTTGACTAATGATATCCAATATTATATCATAAGAGATAGAAAGAAAATAAAAGCAAAAAATAAATTATTTGAATTGGCTGTTCAATTGATGATTTTGATAATTATCTATTTAATTGATAAAAGCTAAGTGTGTACTAATAAATGGATATTACATGATTCTCTCAAAAGGCTAGCTTTCTAAATCTACGACATGTACGAGTAGAAATTACTGCGGATTTTTCATTTCCCACGGTGCATTATTTTCGTACAACTCCAGTATATGATATCTAACCTGTTGACGCCGGACAATTGCAACTCAAACATCCATTGTCATCCATGCTAACACAGTCCATGTCACATACTGACACATCAAAGGGAGGGCATCCACCTGCCCCCTGGCCTCCTCCGCTAGATGGCGCTTGCGTAGTTTCTCCACTAGATGGTACTTGTGTAGTTCCTCCAGCAGAGGAAGCTACAAATTTGATAATTCCCATTATTGCAGTTTTAGTAGGTAAATAGATAGCAATATTTCCATTACTGTAGATTCATCTATTTTCATGAGTTCTAATTTTCGTGGATATTTAATTTTTTAGTTTTGGCAAAGTCTGTACGAAATTCATTTAAATTCAGTAGTTTATCGCTGTTCAATGAGAGGGCATCCAACTGCTCTCTGTATCAATAAGTTCACAACTTTGATTTTGATTTTTTGAGTTTGAACCTTATTTTTTTTATAATTTCTTAATTTATCAACGGAGAATTTAAAAATAGTTTGTTAATCATGTCAGTACCGAAGCACTTACTACTCAGTTCTACTAGATGTATAGAAGGTACTATGGCATACTTAGCAAATTACATTCTGGTTCAAATGAAATACGTACCAGTCGTTGTTAACGGACAGTTACAACTTAAACAACCCATCGAGTCCATCCCAACACAACTCATATCACAGTTGCTGACATCAAAGGGTGGACATCCTCCTGATCCTTTAGATATTCCTGATTTGAAATAATTTACATTGCATATAATAGCATATTATCATATTATCGTTTTTAAAATTTGAAGCAGAAACATGTCTAACAGAAACTACCACATAAAAAACAGAAACTGTTACATGTAGAGCAGAAATGTCACGTGAAGAGCAAACACTGCCACAAGAAGAGCAAAAACTACGCAGAAACAACCATATTAAGAGCAAAAGCTGACACATTTTGGAACTCCTTAATCTTCGGAAATATATGAATTAAACACGGGTTTTGGTGGTGCTCAAGTTGTTCAGTCCTTTGTTTTCTATGGGATGTTTTGTATTTTTTTATACCTCCTCTCTCCTTTATGGCAGTTTTAAAAAAATAAATGTCCACGTATTTGGTTTCAACAATTACTAGTGAGAAAAAGATAATCGCGCTCAGTTAAATATGCATCAATAACATCGTCTGTTTTTCTAATTTGTACTGTTGTTAACAATAGGGACTATGTCACTGCTGATGATCTACAAATCTCTCTTAGAACCAGAAAAATTAGGGATTTTAATCTTGGACGACTTATAAATTCTTTGAAACATTTTATTTTAATAAGAAATGTAAAGTATGTATCATTAAGTTGGTCTTTGCACAGTTTCATTTAAAAAAAAAATATGGATTCAATAGCTTAACTCATTTTCTTTTAAGTGAATAGTGGTGTGAACAGTTTATGAATCGACAAACAAATAGTATGTTCAGCCTGTTCGATCAATAAAGGGGACAGTCTTGAAGTTTTTACACCTCTTATCCCTCTCCCGCAATGACTTGTTGCAATCGAAAAAAGCACCTAAGCTTCAATAAAGGTAACACAATTTTATCTAAACTGACACCTGTTGAACAATCACACACTAAGCAATGGTCTTTATCAGTCTTAATGCAGCTCTTCTGGCATTCGTGTTCATCAAAAGGGGCACACCCTGGTCCATTAACAAGATTGGTATTACTACCTACGACTGTTCCTACAGAACAAATGGTATGAGTTTTTAATGTTTTATTCTATATGATAAATATATCATCTATTTACTGAAGAATAAGATATTTAAACTTTGGTTCTTCATTTTCGTTATATATACAATAATGAATATAAGTGTATTTCAATATTGTGTGATTGTGTAAACTTAAAAGTAATCGATAATGTTTAAATAGCAAATCTTTTCTCATTCAATACGTTTTATTAACTTAACTTTTTAAGTGTTCTATTTTTTAAGCAGATTCTGCTGTACATGTGGCACCCGTCGTGTTGCTAACGTTATTACAAACCCGGTACATTATAGTCTAATTCGGTAATTCTCATTCGTGATAAAAAGGGAAGTGGATTGTTGTTCGATATAAGGAACATATCTGATATCATCTGTGAAACGGTAATATCATAGCGGTCAACCAACTCGTGATAGAATCCGGAAAATTTACGATAACGATTTCAAGTTCACCATTTGGAACTCTTGGTTTTATAGCTTTTTTGTGAGTAGCAATCCTCTATCAAGGAATTCATGAAAGGAAAAACAAACAACCCGGGAATATCGTATCAATTGGGAGATATATACTCCGTTTGCAGGCGGATGTGTAAATGAACTCATCATAGATACTAAGATTGAAATTTCATATTTACGCCAGACGCGCGTTTCGTCTACAAAAGACTCATCAGTGACGCTCGAATCAATAATGCAACAGATATGTCGTTCTCTCAGTGGCTCTTAATATATATAGGCGGCTTGTTCTACTTTAAAGAAACGAAAGAATCACTATCGTCATGATATCCAAGAGATCGATCCAAAAATAAAGACTTCTTTCCAATTGCTCATAATTACAAGTAACTAGATTTTTTCCACAGGCACTCGTCTCAGATTTTTCCCCCTATATACCTTTATGTAGGTTTATATTAAGGTATATAAGAAAAAAAATATTCTGAGACAAGTGCCTGTGATTTTTTCCCCTAATACTAGATAATAAAAACATATAACTTGATCTTCATTCCAGAATTTTTTCCGGTGAGAAGGTGAACTCTAATTGGAAGTTCATATGTTAAGAAGAAAAGTTTCACCGATCAGCGAAATTTTAATCTCTATATGAAGCAGATTTTTCAGATTTTCGCATACTTAAATGAAAGTTATCATGATTATAGAAGTATAATATTTTTTTTAGTAGATATAAAACCTGAAATAATTACCTATTTTAGCAAAATATGGATTTGGTCGGGGTTTTGTGTATTGACATGATTTGGATTTCTCTCCCTACTCTTGGATTTTGTGGTGATATTTCCCGACCCAAATTGTTCAACAAAACATTTGTTTTCATAAATAGTATATTACATATAGTATATAATATATAAAGTAAAACCTGACTTAACCTAACCCTTTCGGAACTTGAGATTTTGTTCGGTTTTGGCAGGTATTCGGTTTCATCAGGTTCACAATGCATAAAATGTGATATGATTGGTCTTCAGAACAAGTTTGAATTATACAGGTTTCCGGTTTATTCAGGTTCGGTTTAATCAGGTTTCACTGTATATACAATTATTTTTATGAGTTACCTTGTGTATTATTGCTGCACTTGCATAAAACACATCCCATGAAGTCTATAGAAACACAAGCCATAGGACAACCCTTTGGAAATTTTGGACAGCCAGTACCTGTCAATCAAAATCAGTATCTATGACTATCTCATCTATCTTTTTCGATGTATTATTTATTTTCCAAATATTCTTTTAAATTATTCTATTTTTTTATTTTTGTTTTAATCATTTATTTACTTTTCTTTATGAAGTTTGCTTTTTGTTCATTCTTCTTGTTTTAAGTCCTTTATTCTGCCCTTTTGGTCATTATTCTGTATTCACTAAACCAAATCCAGACCCTCTCATGGAAGTTTTTGTGTGCCAGTGAAGTGATTTATTTTGTTTTGATACCAGTACCGTTCATGGTTTATTTTCTTGAGAACTCTGCAACCAAGTCATGTTAATGTATTATATGGCATTTTTTATAAACTATCTCTATTAGGATTTTTGTGTATTTGGTCTAAACATACCGGAAACAGATTTATGGAGAAACACGTGTCATGAGCATTGAAAATATATCATACGTGTAAATTCATGCGTGAGAAAAAGAAAATTAAAAGCTTTAAGGTGAAACACGAACGTTAGCATTACAACTTTCAATTAATCAATATTGAGTATTTGCATATCTTATGTTTTGTAATGTGTTGTCAGGATTTTGGTTTACCTGTTTGGGTTTGGCCACCACTTCCTGTTGAAGTACCACCACTACTTATCCCAGTTCCTGTACCTTTGCTACTCTGTCCTGGACCGGAACCTTTTATAAGAGATGCATTTCATTGAATGTTCTGATCGTTACAATAAATAATGAAAAGGAGACCGCACTTATTATTACAGCGTATACTTCATTTGTTTAAGTGTATACGGATGGTTATAATTATACCTAAAGTCTAAGAATGATTAGTGATAAAACAATCTGGAGTTAGTCTGCAATATTGATTTTGTATATGCATTGTTATTTTCTAACTTATCATTAATTTGTACTTTTTCTATTATTTAAATATCCAAAAAGATTGATGTCAACACGTGTTAACCCAATGCAACGTTACCTCAGAAGAAAGTGTAATTCCATTTTCAAAAGTGCAATCCAAAGCTTTTGATTGGTTAACAAATTCATAAACAACAGATATCAAACCCTTTTTTTTCTTATGTAGTTGTAAAAATTCTAATGCGGCAAATGGAAAACGAAATACGCGACTAACAATTCTAATGCAACAACGTTTGTAACATTCATTTTGATTGGATAACGTCACTTTTTTACATGGCATCGCTATGGGACGTACGCGCAAGCGCAGACGACATATTGCAGATTTTAATTACATGTTTTAACGTTGTTTTCTGTCAGTTTCATTAAAATGGAGATAACAATATTGTATTTTAAGCTCCGACGGCATCAATTGGGGATTTGATGGTCGCAAATACCCGTTTACTGTCTCCGCTAACGCGTCGCCAGTAAACTTAATTTGCGACCATCAAATCCCCAATTGATGCCGTCGGAGCTTAAAATACAATACAGTTATCTCCTAACTGACATCACCACCGGTTGCATATCTAATATTACCCAAACAGATAACACATCCCGTGTTTGAATCGATGGCGGCATCACTACAGTCCTTTGGATAGGCAGGACATCTAGTGCCTGTTTGATGGATACCAGTTAATACTGAAGTCTGGGTTCCTGCAGTCAAAAAATTATGTAGTATACATTTAGTAAAAAAAATTCAAATTGACCCAAAACATTTTTTACTATCCTCGTTTCCTAGCTTTCTGATATTCTCAAGAGTTTTGTATCATACATGTGATGAAAATATTTTAGATTATTTTTTCAATAACAAAAATGGTGAAACATTCTTTGAGCTTACATGGCAACATTGACTTTACACACACAGATATATTGTTTTGGACTTTATCTTTGAATACAACAACATATTTGTCATGCAGGTAAGACATGTGCTTAGTAACATTTGGTTCTTTTGGTATAAATGTAGCATATGTATGAATTGACCTATTCAGAATTTTTTTCAATTTATAATATTTCTTACAATAATACTATTTTTTTAATAATGTAAAAAAGTAAACAATTTTTACCTGAAACACTCCCACTTCCGGTTCCCGAATTGCTTGAAGGACACTTACAAACAATACATCCATCAGTAGCTATATTTACACACTCCATTTTACAGTCTTTGGGATAAGGCGCACATCCTGATCGTAGTACAGGACTTCCTATTAATCAAAATTTCAATCGATTACTTGTATATATGTATTTCTTTTCTCGTATACTAATTCATCATTATTCATGGGATATATATATGTTTACTTTACAGAAGAAAAAAAGTTATGTGCATAAGTGCAGAATTAACTACATCAATAATAATAAAATGAGAAAAATGTCAAAAAATTAAAAATATATCGGGAAAAGACATTAAGAAAAAAAAAATGAAGGACTCAATACAAAGAAACAATACAAGCCCAATAAACAATGATATAATATCAATAAGATGTGGTATGAGTGCCAATGAGAAAACTCTCCATCCAAGTCAGAATATGTAAAAAGTAGAATTAAAGGTCTAATTACGGTTTTCAACACGGAGCCAAGGTTCACACCGAACAGTAAGCTATAAAGGGTCCCAAATGACTAGTGCAAAACATTTCAAAAAGAGAGAAAAACAAAATCTGAAACAGGCTATACGGCAGCTCCGGTAGCCTCTGTTTCAAGTTCAATGGTATGTATGCAACCAGCCACTAAATCATCTTCGCTAGCCAAGGGTTACGATCCACTCCCGCTCTCTTCACCCTTGGCAGATTGAGCCAACATTTGTGATATCAATGTTGCGCCATCTATCGGAAGATTAAAGTCAAGCCCATTCCGAATACATTATTCTTGACCAATGGTAGCACTTGAACTCTTCAATTTGGAGGTAAAAACACGGTAGCGTCTAGATTCTACCCACTTGGTAAAGCCGGAAACGAAAATATACGTCAACATTCATGCATGCATTTGTGCATGAAACATACACAGGAACTTCTATTAGTTGATTAAAAACATTCAAGTTGTCACTAAATATAGTCGTATGTTTAGTGATGTAAAGACTTGTTGCACAATAAACACGTGGCAATTGTTTACAAACACTTTCTACATTTACACGTGATCATGTTATAGGCGCTTTTTGATTGGATGCAGCGAGTTTCTACTGCAACCAATAAAAATCCTTACCTTGTGTCTCCGAAATATTATCTCAATCCGCCAAGGGTGAAGAGAGCAGGAGTGGATCGTAACCCTTGGCTAGCGAAGATGCCACTAAATATGTATTATTCAGTGAGATAAGTTAGTTCTTCAGCCTCATTTATTTAAATAATTATGCGATATATACTAGGCAAAAAAAGAAACGTTACATGCTTGAAAGATCATTTATTTTTTTTATAACAAAAAATTGTTAACAATAAGTTAATGGAATAGTTAGCTAACATTATTTTGAAGAGACCAATAACAAGTTTTCTCTATTGAAAACAATATTGCACATTTTCGGACATTATTAACAGAATTAAGGTTAACATGTCAATACCTTGTATGACCACCTCTTGCATTTATGACCGTCTGACACCTCCTTCGCATGGAATCAATAAGACGTCGAATAAAGTCTTGAGGGATGTTGTTCCATAACCTGAAAAGTGCTGTTCGGAGCTGGGCGAGCGTTTCCGGTGGATTTTGGCTATTTCTGATACGTCGTCCAAGTTCGTCCCAAAGATGCGATAAATCTGGAGACATTGCTAGCCAAGACAACACACAAATATGGTTATTCTCCAAAAATGTCATCGAAATGTGTGACACGTTACAACAGGCATTGTCCTGCTGAAAAACGTGGTTAAAACGTTAAAAAAGTTGAATTTAGATTCATCGGTAAAAAGAACCTGTCTCCATTTTTGCTTATTCCATCGAATCCATACCCGAGTCTATTGACGCTGCGTAAGGATAGGTCCCTTCAATGGACGACGAGCTCTTATATCAACCTGACGCAAACGGTTACGAACTGTTTGAGCAGATATTCTGTTGTAATGTCTTCCGTGGGTTTGTCGTGCAGTTTGTGACACGTTTACAAATCGATTCCGGAGATAAATGATGCGGATGTGTCTGTCTTGACGTAACGTCGTTTCACGTGGCCTGTCACTACGGGGCGATCATTGGTTGTCCCAGTATCTCTAAGACGAGTCTTTAGCTTTGCAATAGTTATTTCAGAGACATTAAAATGATTTGCAACCTGCACTTGAGTCATTCCTGCTGCCAATATCCCAATAGTTCGTTCTCTCTCATTTTAGCGTGGACGGGGCATTGACTTACGTGTAAATTTTTCATTTTTTAATGCGACCTTTTGTTAACAATCGTGTTTGACACAATTAATGACCAAAAGAACAACTCGATTCCATCTCTATATATGTAAATTTTTGAGAAATGGTTATTTGTTTGAAATTAAAAAAAATTACGTCACATCATTTCCGATATTTTTATAAATGAATAAATTTGATAAATAAATCATTCAGGTTACTAATTTTAATCATGAAAATATTTGAAATTAATATATGTGATATTTTTAAATTAAAAACCAATGTAACGTTTCTTTTTTTTTTTTTGCCTAGTATATTTCGACTATAATATCAGTTGAAGTTAATATATATACCAAATTATTCAAGGATTTTTTCCACTGTCAGCAACTTGCTAATTTATTCGGGGATACCTCCACTTCCGATAAGTTGTTATGTTTTTAACAGTTTTTTAGAAGAAAAACAGAATTTTGCATTATTCTAAAATACAAATATAAATATAAATAAAATCTTACCGTGAACGAAAAATACAAAATTTAACACAAAAATGGCGAAAAACATATCCCAAGTATTTAAATCCCAAATGGAAGCCGAAACATAAAAAATATAAAGTCTTCAAATTACTTTTCCGAAAGGTTACGATTAAATTGTGACTTTTATGAATGAACTAGATAATAGTATATATATGCGTGGTTTCCAAAATGCCATTTTCTGATAACCTTTAGTGTTATAGATAAGGGTCGTCATGTCCCGATATAAACTTGCATTGAAAGACAGATGTTCGGTAATACCTATATTGATTAAATAAGACTATGTCATCTTTAAATATACGTACAGTGAAACCTGTTTAAACCGAACCTCTTCGGGACTTATGATTTTGTTCGTTTTTGGCCGATGTTCGGTTTCATCAAGTTGACAACGTATACGATTTGATATGACGGTGCTTCAGAACATGTTTGTTTTATACACGTCAGGTTTTCGGTTTACGTAGGATTCGGTTTAGCTAGGTTTTACTGTAATTTAAAAGTCCACCTTGGAAAGCATTGAACTAAAATTCGGCTATAGTGGAAATTCTTTAAGTAGAAAAATAGATCATGAGAAATGCAAATATAAACACTAAAATGTGTCACATATCTCTTTACACGTAAATCGACTGTGGATTTCGAAAAAGAGTAGGCTAATGCCGCTACAAGGCAGCACTCGCAACCGCAAAGTGGAAAGGGATTAAAATAAGTTGCAATAACATGTTTCCCATTCCCCTATTAATATGTTTGAACTAATGTATCATTCTCCTCTGCGGTCGGGTTTGTTATTTCTTTGACACATTTCGCATTTCTATTCTCAATTTCATTATAAACATGGAATCTTTGGTTGTATCTGAAAAAAGAAGATGTTGGTTATGGTAATCAGACAACAACCCTTAGACCAAAATCAATAGGAGCTAGACATCTGATGTTAGAATTTGTGTTTAAGTACTTTAAAATGTTTGTCCTATCTAGAGCTCCCTATGGAATCAATGTCACTTCCAAGGTCTGAGAGCGAATATTGACCTTTACTTATCGCTGTTTGGTCACTTGTGGAGAGTACGTTGACCTTTTAAAATTATTTGGAGCATTTATGCCAAGATTGGTCGGCTGCTGAGAAAATGGTGACTTTAAAATGTTAATAATGCATTGATTCAACGATTGCTGGTGTGACAGAATTTTAGAAATTTTGAAGTTTGATTCGTTCAAGATTTTAGAATTAAGATATGATTGTGTATTTGTACTTGTATTTGAAATCAATAAATAAAGACAAGCTAATAACAATACGATAACAAAAAAAACATCACTGTGCTTTTATTACATACATGAATTTTTCGTAATAGTCCGTATTTTTCTTTGGCTGAAAGCAATCATTATAGACATTTCAATAGTCAATTGTAATTCCCTATATAATTTGAACTTTCATAGTTGCACACGGTTCCGGTTACAAAGTCCTACCAATGCATAGAGAAAAGCCAAACGAAAAGATCGATGTAACTCTTAATTACACAGTTATTGCATATAAAGATACTTATAAAAAATTTATTTACGTATTTTGAGGCATTCAATTCTCAATTAAAACATTTGAGTTTTTATTTTGATAAAATTGTCTAACCGATTATTTGATCCTGTAGTGCGACTGTCAATTTTGTTTTTTCAGTCGTGTTTATTTGTAAATTATGTTTCATCAAAATCTAATAGTAAAGTTATAAAAAAAAATTGTGGGCGGATGTTTTTCTGCTATTTTTGGGGTTTTTTTTTGCCATTGTGTAAATCAAAGACAAACAAAACGTTTTGTTTGTCTTTGATTTACGGTTTTTGGTTGCACCCTTTGTAATTTCTCTCGTTTTGTACTTAACAATCCTTATTCAGAATATAGCGTTTCGAAAGAGAACTAAATGTTTATCGATAAAAGAGGAGCGAAAGATACCAGAGGAACAGTCAAACTCATAGATCGAAAGTAAACTGACAACGCCATGGCTAAAAAAGAAAAAGACAAACAGACAAATGATAGTACACATAAAGTTTCAACGAAATTCTTGATTCAAATTTGCCATCTACTGAATACCTGTTATTATGTGGTTCTACATTGGTTTACATAATAGAATATAACCAAAGTCGGAAATGAAGGGACTAAAAATCAAGACTAAAAAACAACAAGCCAATAAAACAAAGAATAAATGGGTCCTACAATATATATAATCGAAAATAAAATGCAGAAATGAAGAGACCCCATTCGGACCCACTTCCATGGCATCAGTATATTAGATTTCACTGAATGATTTTTTTTTTTTGGTTTAGGGGGCAGCTGAAGTCCGTCTCTGGTGTGGGACTTTCTCCACGTGTTGAAGAACCATTGATGGACTTTTCTACTCTTTCTCTATTTCCATTTTCGATTTTATTTAAAGAAAATTAAGTATATAAAAAAAAAAATTGACGATTATAGTATCTAATTACTAGTATCTAAAAGTTAGCGTAATATTTGAATTATATCGATATAAGGAAGTCAACATTAGCAGGTGTGGGTAGTTAATAAGAAAAGATAGGTAACGTGCGGCAGGTGTTTATTTAAAAGTAATATTTACAACAACACTAACAGCGGCAAAACATTTTAACATGGAAAACATTTTGATTTTAATTTTATTCGCTTTTGGAATTTTATATGGTAAGAAATTTACGTTTCTTTTCATTACATATTCTTTGCAATATTGCTAATCGTTTTTCCTTTTCTTAATAATATTAGTTTGCAATCTGTTTTATTTTTATGATAAATCGAAATTAACGTTGTAACCGTATTGTTTTCTTTTTCGGAGCTGAAATGTATTCTTATTTTCAGAGAAAATTAGAAAAGTACTAATTTATACATCATACTATCATGTTTCAAAAAATATTTTTTAATATGCATGTTATGTACTTTGATTGGTAAACTGCGAATTAGGTACTGTCTCTTAGCGTGTTAAAATATATCGCAAGATTGTAGATTACTTGGTCAGTCTTCAATTGAATATAACATCAATGTGAATATTCAACTTACTAAATGCAAAAAGACAGTCTTGCTTAAGTAAGCTTTTCATCGTTTTTGGTGCGATACACTATTGATAAAAAGATAGCTTGCAGATGTTAAACTTTTACTTGATCACGACTGATGATGACTGCAGCCATACGTGGGTAAAAAAAACTTGTTGTGTATAGAAATGAATATGTTAAAGAGTAAATACAAATTATATTATATTCCAATTGCATTTCCTTTCTCATATTACTTATAGTATTTTGTACTGATTTAATTTAAACAAAATTGTATTAAAGTGATAGTATCATAAACTTTTTTGCTATTCTTTTAATCAGTGGAAAGGCTTGCTAATTTAGATGATATGCTAGTCTTTGTGTGTTCTTTTTGGTGTGATGTTACACCACTGTCCTGTAATATGGAAAGGATTGCACACTCGCATATATATATGTTTAACACTGCCATATTAACTGTGTGCTTATCCCAAGTCAGGAGCATGTAGTTCAGTGGTTGTCGTCTTAGTTTTTTGAAAATTGTTTTGTTAAAAATCATTCAGTTAGTTTCCTAATTTAATTGAATTGTTCCACATGTTTCATAATACATAGCCGAAAAGACGTTATGGTTACTTTCTCATTGCTGAATGCCGTGTGGTAGTTTTAATTGTTTATATCTACTTTTTTTATATATGGTGGAAAGATGTATCATTGACAATCATACATATACGACATCTTTTTATTTTCATATAGTTCGATATTCTACATAAGGATAGCACGGGTCCACGGAAAAATTGTATTGCACATAATGAACTTGAACACACTTTACACTTTTCAAATATTTGCATTGAGATTCGAACACATATTCAACTACACATTCATGAATGTCTTCAACATTCTAGTGTCTGAATAGAACATCTATCATATCACAGTTGTTTAAAATATTTCAATTTTTTGTATACTATTACAGGACAAGCGACGTCTTCCTGTCCTTTCTCTGACCCACAGTGCCATCCTCTGTGTATTGAATACAAAGGTGAATGTAAATATTGCAGATGCAAAGGTAAGTAAGTTAGGCGTATTTACACTAGTATGCAAATTTGTCCGCCATTACCGAAAATCACACAGGTTCCCGTAAACTTTGACATCATAATTTTAAATATTTGACGTCACAATTTAAAAGTGATTGTTACTTGACGTCAAAAGGTAGATCTGAGGTCATTCGGATGCATGATTCAGTTAAATACCAAAGTGTAAATACACGACGGATGCCACTTGTTGAGCAGGATCTGTTTACCCTTCCGAGTACCTGAGATCTAGCCAATGTAGAAAAGTAAAAGAATAACAATACGCACATTAAAATTCAGTTCAAGAGAAGTCCGAGTCCGATGTCAAAAAATGTAACAAAAGAAAATAAATAAAATGACAATTATACATAAATAACAACAGACTACTAGCAGTTACCTGACATGCCAGCTCCAGACCTCAATTCAACTGATTGAAAGATTATGTCTTCATCATATGAATATCTAATAAGTCTATTTAAAGGTTTTGTTAGTTTCTGAGGAGAATACTGACATTTTTGTGCTTTATAAAGAATATTTCCATAAAAAATTGGATGTGAAATACCTGAACGTATAAGATGTCTGCATGTTGAGTTATATTTACGAATTAGTTCCTTTCTTAGACTGATAAATATACATTTTATTCAAAGTCTCATGTAAACAAGACCGGAAACGGAAGTAGATTTCTGCGCCGATCCGGAAATTAAAAAACGCGACAAAAAAAATTGAACGATTTTTAGTTTATTAGTTCAATGAAAAATTCGGGAAATTTTCCCGATTTTTTTTTTTTTTAAATTTATTGAATTTTCTACTGTAATAGGGGACTTCGTCCCCATATTACGGATTTCATTATACAACAAAGTCATGTGGATCTGAAAGTCAAGCGGCAGTATGCAAGGAGACAAATAAATATATACTAGCTTCAAAACATTGCTAACAACTTCAGATAAAGGAAATATTTCAGAGAGATAAAAAGGAAAGGTATATAAAATCGTAACAGCTCTAGATTGCTGTTTTCGTTTACTGTTTTGTAGTGGACAGTAAAGTAATTTCATGGAAATATCAAGTGTTATGCATGTCATGATATAACATGTTTCATGAATTGCTCAATTCACTTCGTTTGATTTTTATTAACTTTTTGAATTCAACAATACACATGTTTATTTTCAGTTGTATCAGCTTCAAGTGAAAGCGGAAGTAGTTCAAGAGACAAATTTGGCGGAAGCGGAAGTAGTTCAAGTGACAGATATGGCGGAAGTGGGAGTAGTTCAAGTGCTAAGTGGAATTCAAATTTCGGAGATAATTCAAACGGGCATCATTCAGAAAATTCTGGTTCAAATAGTGATGGAAATACAGAAAATACAAAAGTTATCATAATTCACGAAAAAGATACACAAACTCAACAATTGACTGCGTTACCAGGTTTACCAATGGGAGGTAACATGGGTGGTCACATGGGTGGTCTCATGCCATTTAATATGCCACACGGACCAATGACTGCTCAGAATCCTTTTTCCCATCATGTGAGTACACAGAACTTGAATATCAAAATGATTTTTTCAAACCGTGTTTTTTTTCATTTTTAAAAATCAATTCAACTGTAGCAATGAACGAAAAGCAAATGAGACAGCAATCGAACAACACAAAAGAACATGTTCAGCAAAAAATAAATAATTGCTATCTGAATGAATGATTACGTTTTCGGTTACCTAACTGAAGTATATGTTTAAACACTATTGAATATACAAGCAGTTCGATTATACAGATGAAAGGTCGTTGTTTGATTAAAGAGGATGTTACGAAAAAATATGAAAATGTTTACAAGAATGGTATTGTATTAAATGTAGCCTATAGATATCGATCTGTATGTGTGGGTTCGCTGTACTTAACTGCATGCTTTAAAATTATCCATGTATTTATACTTGTATTCGTTAACGGTTGAGGGTTTTGTTAACCCTGGTCGTACTACTATATTGTTGCTTTGGGTGTGTGTCTCGTTCGCCTATTGGCCTCGGGATTTCAATATTATGGTACGTCCCGTAGTAACATAGTAGGTTTGATACCTGAAAACTACGACTGTTATTGCTTCTTTCAGACATCATCATACGGACGTGGTCATTCTATGAATGTACCTTTAAAAAGTCCAGGAATTCCTAAATACTGTATATCTGTTGATAAGATGGACTTTGAAAATTGCCCCTGCACTGTCGTCGACGAAGGAGGATGTCAAACGTGTCCTTGTTACTCAGGTAAACTCAGTTTACATGTATATGTCTCCGTTTACCTCGTGTTAAGATATCAAGGCTTAAAAAGAACATAGGTTGGACGAATTTAAAAAAATGTAATTATATGAACGTTAAAAAGGTGTTCAAAGGGTCTGAGGACCTCCTTTTTATAATGGCTTAATCCGCGCCTGGTTTTATTGGCCATGAGTCTAAAATTTGTTTTTAAAATTGCCCAATCATTATTTAAAAAACCTGTCTTTTAATATTTAAATCATTTATTCTATTCTTCCTAATTTTTCTTTTTAATCTTTGATTATGTTTAGCAAGCAGATTTTGGATTGCAGTCAGGCAAAAAGAAACTCAGGAAAAACCTAAACCGAAGCAAAATGAATGCCTTGGTACAACATTGTGTATGATGTCTTGTAAGGGAGGTTATCATCTGGGAGAAACTGGTTCTGATGGTTGCCAGTCGTGTACATGTCTAAAACGAGGTTAGCAGGAAGTGGTAAATATTACGAGGCCCTCCAATGCTTTATTGTGTTTCATCACTTAATAACTTCAATGAATACGTATTTTGTCTCAACTAGAGTCTTATAGTAATAGCATGAATTCGTTTGATATTCGAACTCTTCATCATATTTGGTAAAAATAAGAAGGTTTTTACAAATCGAGAATAGAGCTTAAAAAAACGTAAATTCATTAACGCGCCAATATGTAGTAAGAAGATAAAATGTCATTGGCCTTTTTAAACGAAGTATAATTTGAAGAGTTAATCATTATTTACCTCGACGTTTAAAAGAAAAAAAAAGTTAAACTACGTGGATATTCCCATTTGAAGACATATCATATCTTTTGAATAAACCGAAGTATAAGACAAAAAATGATAGACTTCTCATGTACAGAAAATACGGTTATATTTGTATTTCAAGCGAATTCACTAATCATAATTCATATCCATATTAATAGCTTGCTATTTCTGTAATTTATTCTTGCATACTTTAGATTTTTTAACCCTGCATGCGTACATTGCCTATGTAAATTTTAAAATTGTTTGTAAAAAACTATGCACATTGAACGACAAATTTATGTGACGTATATATTTTTTCTGACGTCAGACACTCAAATCAATCCATGTACGTGTTCGTAGATAGTAGATGTTTTTGTGTCCTGTTAAATTGTTCCTTTTAAAATTGGTATACGATGATGACTGATGTACCCATATTTTGACTATTTTATTAATTGTGACTGTTTATTTAACGCATCATGTAAATGTAGCGGAATTTGATGAGACTGTTATTAAAGTGAGAGGGTTAGCGCTATATAGAACCAGGTTTAATCCACCATTTTGTACATTTGAAAATGCCTGTACCAAGTCAGGAATATGACAGTTCTTGTCCATTCGTTTTTGATGCGTTTTGTTTTTTTGATTTTGCCATGTGATTATGGACTTTCCAAATTGATTTTCTTCTGAGTTCAGTATTTTTGTGATTTTACTTTTTGGTCGTTCATAAGTGACCAATATTTTTGATTAGATTGAAACGAACTTGAATGATTAACGCAGCATATTATTTTACATTTTAGAACAAACTAAACCTGAAAAACCACAAAAGAACGAGGAAAAATCATGCTTAAAGTTATACGAATGTATCATTAAATGTTCCGAAAAAAAGTTAGGTTTTACTGTTGAGGAAGAAACATCCGACGGCTGTAGGAGTTGCAAATGTGAAGAGGAAAAATCTAGTGGCAGCGGTGGCAAAACAAACGGTGGCGGAGGATCAATGATGAAAATGTTTGGCAATACAAATGGTGGCAACAATGTTCTGAAGTGTGAGTTTCCTTCTAAAACAAGATTATAAAATCCAAACCATTGGATTTTATATGAAAAAGTGCTTAAAGAACTTGAAAGTTTTTAAATGTTTAACGATCTTTAACCAGATGTCCTAAACATATCATTGCTAAACATCCGTTACATCGCTGTAGTATTTTTTAGTTATGCTATTCTTTCGTATACTTTCAGCTCCAGATAAAGCAGGTAACGAGTCGAAAGCGAAATGTAACCCTCCCATGGTAATGTGTACCAATGATGGTAATAATTGTAAGTAAAACTACTGGCGTTAATAAAATGATAAGGGCAAATCTCAAAATAATAAAAAAAAAATAAAAAAATAAAAGATAAGTTTCATTTTCTTTGTTCAAATTTCATATCACCACTGTCCATTTTTTTTTTATTGTTAATAGGTGTTATAGATATGATGTGTTTTACTGTTGAAACTTGCCTAAAAAAACGCACATGGGATATGGTTAACTATCTGGAATAACAGTGCATGGTAACTTTGGGAACAAATTACCTACAAATCAAATTATTTCATATATTATTTAGTATACCTCATGGATATGAATTCAATAAATTGTTATTATTTCCCTTAAGTAATGCAAACAATGTCTGGTGGCAGCGGTGGTTCTGATGGCAGTGGTGGTTCCAGTGGTAGTGGTGCGTTTAATCCTATGGGAGGAGGTTCTGGTTCGGGTGAAGGAATGAAGAGTCCTTTTGGTTCATCATCTGGGGGATCAGGATCGGGCGCCGGAATGAAAAGTCCGTTTGGTTCATCATCTGGTGGATCAGGATCGGGCGCCGGAATGAAAAGTCCATTTGGCAAAGGAGGTGGAGGCGCGGGTGGTGCTCCCAGAATGGGAGGGATGGGTCCACATGGGCCGTCAAGTAAGTAGTACAACGTTCTTTGATGAAATTTAGTGGGAATCACAAACTGTTTCAAAATTCTTTCTTTGTTTTAACTTTGGGCGATTGGTTCATATTTTCTTTATTCAGACTTAGCGCTAAAAGTGAAATAGTGAAGTGGATTAGCAAGTTATCTTCAACTTATATCACTAAATTTTAATCGTGGGAGTCTGTGACATCTTAGTTAGATATATAGAAGTTAGATTGAATAATGGTAAACAAAGAAAATATACTCTATTTTTGTTATGAGCAAAACAATCTACAAGCAAAGGTAAAAACGTGATTTCTTATTTTAAATTTTCAGACCCAGGTTTTCCAAGTCAGAAAAAAGGTACGTTAAAGTTAACAAAAGCCTTGTCTAGTGGGGATACTGAAGCCTAACGGCGATAAGGTAACAATGTGAATTAAAAAAAACTGCCTGGGGTATATGTAAATTTTGAAACTTGAACGATTGGAAGAAGGATATAATATCTCAAATTGCTAGAAAAACGGTTTCCCTGTTCATATCTCCCCACCCAAAAAAAGGGAGAGGAGAGATATTCAGACAAACTTTTTTCATAAAAAAATAATTTAACCATTTCCCTTCCTTTTTTGTATCAAACAAATGATACAAGTTTATCTGTATTCATTGTAGTGGAACAGACGTCGTATAACGAGAATTGTTTTGGACCATCATGTTCAGCGAAAGACGGTGGTCTTGTCGAAGGTGAGTGATAATATGTATGTGCGTATCTAAATTAGAGTATGAATAGGGTTTACAGAATAGAATTTATATGTACATACTTATTTATTGTATAATCTATCAAAACTTATTAGTTGCCTTTCTTTGCATGTTGGCCTGAGTACTCGAAAAGTGTTGCTTCGAAAGTTTCTCTACACCCAAATTTGCAAAAGAGCAGCACAACTTTAGTTAGGAGCAACATAGACTCTTCAAGGACTCCAAGGATCAAACAGATTTTCAGAGTATTCTTTTTAAATTTAAAATTAAAAATTAAATTTAAGCTAAATTCAAAATAATTAATAAATAGTGAAAAATAGTGAAAAATTCAAACTTATATAAAAGAAAAGAAAAATAAGTTGTCAGAAGATCGATTTAGTAAATTTCCAGTTGAATGCATAATAAATTAATATTTATAATAAAGAAACTGAAAATATTCAGTAGGGACGTTCCGTGCAGAACTTTCCTATGAGTTTGGTTTTTCTGTTATCTAACTGTTTGTTGGGGATATTTTTACTGATCAATATTTTACTGCCGTTATGACTATATAACTACTACTAAGGACGAAGATAAGTAATTTATTTTCTTTCTGTTGCAGGCACACTTGAAAACGATCTCATCATGGGTATATTCCGGAAGTGAGGTAGCAAAACAAAATCAGGAGAAAGAACAATTATTATTTTGAATAAAAGTATTATAATGATATGTATCTGCCTTGGTAATTTTAACATGGTGTCCTTCAAACGCTTTGAGTACACACCCGGGGTAAAATATGAATATATTGTTTAGGCTGTTCCGGTCGTTGGAGTGCGTTTATTCATGGGAAAGGCAAATAAGCCTTCACCTAGAGCTCTTCAATCCAAAACAATTGCCGTATTTGTCCTATTAGAATCGAAACAATTCATGGGTGCTTGAATATATCGCTTAGGGTAAAATATTTATCATAAAGGGCCAACCCATAGTTAAACCACGTCCATAAATTAGTTCTTAAACAATACAAGAACTATCTCAAGGTATATAGCAAACGTTAATGACACCGATAAATTTCATACACCTATGGTTCACCTCGAATGATGGTCATTTTTATGCCCCACCTACGATAGTAGAGGGGCATTATGTTTTCTGGTCTGTGCCTCTGTTCGTCCGTCCGTCCGTGCTTCCGTTCGTCCTGCTCAGGTTAAAGTTTTTAGTCAAGGTAGTTTTTGATGAAGTTAAAGTCCAATCAACTTGAAACTTAGTATACATGTTCCCTATGATTTTATCTTTCTAAATTTAATTCCAAATTAAAGTATTGATCCCAATTTCATGGTCCACTGAACATGAAAAGTTATAGTGCGAGTGGGGCATCCGTGTACTATGGACACATTCTTGTTTTGTTATATGTTGGAAATAAAACATGTTTTCACTTCGACATTAGAATCATCGTTCAATAAAACACATTTGAAATCTCTTTTTTAGTCAGCCAGTTAGTTTGCAGTTTGCGGTTTAAAAGAATTTGCTTATATTGACATTTATATCTGTTTAGAATTTAAGAGCAGCTGTCTTTGTATTGGTAACAAGTTTTCTAAATATTCTATTTTACTCAAATTTGGCTCTGCTGAGTGTATAATTTTTACATATGTTGTTTAATAATAAGAGCATAATATTACAATGGTAATTTTAGTCAGCTTGTGATGTTAATTCTTAAACAAATAGACACCGTGTTACTCGTCTTTTCTGTGTATTAAATGTGTGTTCTCTTTTCTCTTGATGTCTAATTTGAGGTGTTTTTTTTTTAATTTTTCATAATGCACACAGCTGAAATTTACCTGGCCATTGAAAGTAAATTATACAAATTTCGAGATCCTCTGGTTTTGTCGGAATAATACAAGCCTTAAAAGATTTGCATGTACTTTTGTATAATAATTACAAGAACAGTAAGAACAAACAGAGTGTTGTCAGATCTTTGAATTCGGAGACATAGCTTCTATGCATGGTCAGTAATTTAATCAGATTGATTTTGTGTAATTTAAATATAGATATTTCTTATAAATGTAATGTAGTTAGGTTATTTCTAAAAGATGTAATTTACTTAGGATATGAATCACTAATAAATGTAATGTTAATAAAAAAATATTTTCAGTAAATGTAATGTTAACAAAAATATTTCCAGTAAATATAGTGTAAATAAGATTATTTCTAATAAAACAATGTTAATATGATATTTCTAATTCATGTAATGTTAGTATGAATATTTCTTATAAATATGAGGTTATACGAATATTTCCAGTAAATGTAATTTTTTATACGAATATTTCCAGTAAATGTAATGTTTATACGAATATTTCCAGAGAATGTAATAGAAATCAAAATATATCCATTTAATGTAATGTTAATACAATTAGTTAATGTTAATGTGAATATTTCTAATAAATGTAAAATGTAATGCTAACATCAATATTTCTTATAACTTATGTTGATATGGATATTTATAATACTAGTAAATGTAATGTTTATATGGATATTTCACATAAATGTAATGTTAATATGAATATTTAAAATAAATGTAATGTTAATAATGTCTACTATAATTATGCACTGTATACACTTGAGGAACGAGGTGTGTCGTTTTGTAAGAGTAATTTACGACTCTTGCGTACTTCCGTTACTGTTAGTACTTCATGCACATGTTGTGATAGCGTGGCGTCATCAGAAATCAACATCCCATTATTTGTTGTGACTTCAACTGGTGGTTGTAATCTAAGAGCAGTTGCAGCTGAAATGAAAAGAAAATAAGCATGTTAAATGAAAAAAACTGAATCACGAATTTAAACTTTTGGATAGAATCATGTAAATTGGAACACAGTATATGAGAAAAAAATCTTAAAAATGTATAATTATAAAAAAAAAATATTAAATAGAATAACATGACATTAAGAATACAGAAATAAAGTATCATATCCATACCCTCGTAATGGTATCAATTCAGTTTTTTTAAGCTTTGGATACAAATATTGAAACAGGAAAAAATATAGATTCATTGATAGCTTAAGTAATGTCCAAAGGTAAACATTTTATGTGCATACAAAAAGTATTTTCTAACCTTGATGAAAAATTAAATTGGTACTATAAAATAAGAACATGTTAGATAGGGGTAGTAATTTTGCCTATAGATTTGATATAGACCCTATATACACCACAGAGTTGTTGCAAAGGTATTAAATTAAAAAACATGCAGTTGTTTATTATTATGAGTGCTTTGAAGTTTAACATCCGTGAGTTTGTTTTTTGATTTTTTTAAAGATTTATGAGGTTTGAACATCGGAAGTCGATAGATGCCTTTAATTTCATCCACGGACGGTGATTTGTCTTGTATGACTTGAAATACTAATCGAGTATGACTAATACTGTTAACCAACTTATTTCGACTGCTCATGTCGGGGATTTTTATCATAGCCGACTATACTGTAGGAGTTGTTTATTTCCGGCGAATTTATTCGGTTGACATTAGTCTTACCTGCAAAGTGGAGTCCAACAACATTACTGGCAAATATTTCTTTCCTTTTTCGTCCATCGAGAGACCGTACAACAAACATATGCCTTCAAAAGAAAGAAAATGCAAATCTAACCGTTCTACACAGTATCATAAATTAATTGTCAATAAGCAATAGATTTTGTTGATCGGATCTCGAATACCTATACGTTAGTTTTTATTGTGTTTTTCATGATATTGTCTTTTTTCAAATTTAAATATTTCATTTTATTACTGATTGTTATGAATGTCCCTTAGTTTTCATGATATTGTCAGTAATTCTTCGAATCTTCGATTTATTTTAACGCAATTCTATTTATCACTGTTTGCTCACTAAGGCCTTAAGACAACATCGAATTTTTCCTTGTCTTTTGTGAGTTTTTGAGATCATTATCTGTGGGTATTTATAGGTGCAATGCATTTCATTTAAAAGACCTAACTGTCAAGATTTTTCAGTTCAAGATGTTGGGTTTGAAATTATGTTTTTAATGGAGTTGTTCCTTGTTACACAATGTATGTGTCGTACAGTGACCTACAGTTGCGTACTTCCATGTCATTATGGAATCTGGAATAAGCATCTCATGATTTTTATATCTATACCTTTCTTGATTTGCCGAATAATGCAAGCTATGTGGAAAATCGCCATCTTGGGGTACGGTCCACATGCATCCTTTTTTTACCGCCATCAGACGACTTCCGGTAAAAGCCATAAGCTCACGATCAGATTCAAGATATGTGCCGTCATTTTCAAGACAGATGTACTGCGGTTTATACCCCAGCATGTGTAATGCTGTGAAAAAACAAAGGTACTAAAATACAGGGGATGTCAGTCTGATGGTGATATTGAAAATAATAATATTTTTTGTAAGATGGTGATTTTTATAGAGAGTTAATTTATTGATATATTGTAGATAAACTCATCATATATACCAGGATTGATTTTTTTGTTGCGTCAGACGCGCGTTTCGTCTGCAAAGACTCATCAGTAACGCTCGAATCAAAAAAGTAAAAAACTGAGGTCAAATAAAGTACGGAAATGTGCGTGCTTGGTTTTGTTGAAAGAACTTTTAGTAAAAAGTGTAAAGTGTAACCGGGCGATCAATGGATCCGTATCATAATAAATCAGGATTTCAAGTGTTCAACATATATTTGCACCACAACAAGTTGTCCTATTTAAAACAATTAACACACCCTTAAATGAATTCACAATGTCAAATATATAAGCTACACAATGCACATAAATTAAATTACAGGGTGAAGTTCCTCATTCACTATGTATAAACACAATTCCTTATTATAGAATATATACACACAATGTCACTATGCATCACTTTTCAACATGTATTAAGCCTGATTATTCACAATGTCACTAATATATCACTATGCAACATGCATCAGACACTTTATTACACAAAGTCACTAACGGATTACTATGCAACATGCATCAATACGTATCACACAAAACGTATGAACACATTACCACATATATACAACATCTATTAACAACGTCCACCAATTTGTAATATCAACTTTTGAATGTTCAATAAACCACAATAACACAGTGACACAATTACACTTGCACAAATCCTTCAATGCACAATGAATATACATATAAACACAGCTGAACTCACGTACTAACTATCCCTTTGAGTTCCCACACAATGAATATTATCCAACTGGTAAGGTTTAACACAGTGCACTTTCACTAATACACTTCCAAAATATAACAACTTGCAACACCAGCAAGTAAACACCTTGTATTCTCATTAAGACAATAACCACTTATATATATCAGATTCACTTTATACATTGTATCACAATCACTATTGCAATATCCACATATAAATCCGAACACTATTTATATATCCTTTGGAATTCACTCTACTTACCAGTTGGAAAATAAAATCCCTGATGTTATCACTTCAACGGTCCACATATAACTGACAAAGTTTCTATATATATATGGAAGTGTTTAACGACCTTGACTGGCTTTTCAGCCCTCGCACGGTCGGCTCGATACCCGAAGGCGATTGGTGAGCGTTTGAATATTTTGATGCCGTGGGTCAGGAACAAGTAGTGGAGGTCGCAATATGGAGGCCGCCATCTTGGTTTTGGTGAGTAGATTTTGGTTTGTTGACTATTTTGGTCTTTATTCTTCACAACGGCTGCTTTCAGGGCCAGTTTGGTCAGCTTGGCAGCCCGCTAGCCTCGATGATGGAGTACTGGTAGATGATCTCGGACGTAGTTCAAAAGATGACAGGAAGCGTTATCAGGACCAAAGCCGTGAGGCAGTGAAATGAAGGTCGTATCACCCAACAGCCTCGGCATAACACTCTCCATGATACAATGGTTTTGGAGTGCATGTTAACGCGGGTACGCCAACTACTACGTCTATCTGTACGGCATGGATTGGTTTCTGTCATCTTAAGTAGTAAGTCGTTGATATCTAACTGTAAACCCTCATCGAAGATAGCGGGTAAAGGAGAGCTGGCCCAGCACGTCCGTTCCGCTGTAATGACTGAGACGTGACTGTGATGGACAAAGTTTCTCTGTCTTGAGCTGGTTTATATACTACGATAGGGAACGGTCCATTATACTTGAAGGGGTGTTTTAAGTAATAGATGGTGCTCCAACTATGGAGAAACTTATAGAAACACAATTAATAGGGAAAGACAACTGGAATTTCACATCAAAATAAATGAACTATGACCGATTTTCGTTACAAAAGAAAATATTTCAATGCATTCAAAAATATTTCAATGCACTCAAAAATATTATCAACTTTTTTAACATTGAAACTTGTATTTCAAGTTTAAGTTGTTCTTAAAATAAGACGATGCAATCACATATCATTTTAAGAAGAATTTCAAGCATACATACATTTAATATATTGAGAACCCGATCTTAAAAAAATATCGTTTACCTTGTTCACACAAATCTTCCAGTGAGAAACACAGAATCATGACAGATTTCTGTCGATCATGGCTAAACACATGGAAGGCTGCACTGAAAGACAAACTTTTCTATTGAATATTATACTTGGTGTATTTAATGCTAACTTTAATAATCTAAGATGTGTTGTTCTTACATTCCAACAAAAAAAGAATACATTATTTATATTTGGTATATGTAGACTATCGTCCCCTGTAATCGCAAATTCAGAATATGATCATACATGCTGGGAAATATATTGCAAAACGTACTTCAAAAAGTTGTGATTGGTTATAAAACAAGAAGCTCTCAAGAGCCTGAATCGCTCACCTTAATTTTTTTGGTTAAATCTCTCATCAATGATTATTTTGGCTTTTCAATTTATTTAAATGTTCTTTGAATCGTCCTATTTTCTTCAAAAGAAAAAAAAAAATCATTTTCTCCTATGTTCTATTTTAGCCATAGGAGCTATGTTTCTTGACATACAAGGAAATAAAATATAAAATTTATACTAGATACTCTGAAACTCATTTAGCCTAAGTTTGGCTGAAATTGATACAGCAGTTTCAAAGGAGATTTTTTTTTAAAGTAAGTCAACATGATGAACAAATTGTGAAAAAAGTCTTTAAAGGGCAATAACTCCTTAAAGGGTCAATTGACAATTTTGGTCATATTAACTTATTTGTAGATCTTACTTTGCTTAAAATTTTTGCTATTAACAGTAAATCTGTATTTATAATAATATTCAAGATAATAACCAAAAACTGCAAAGTTTCTTTAAAATCATCAATTCAGGGGCATTATACCTGCAAAACCAGTTACCCGATTCGGCTGAAAATTTCAGGACAGGTAGACCTTGACCTAATAAATACTTTAACTTTTCTTGTCTTATTTGCTCTATATGCTGGAGTTTTTGAGATATAAGCCAAAAACTGCATTTTAACCTGTGTTCTATTTTTAGCCATGACGGCCATGTTTTTTGACGAAATAGAAAATGAAACACAAACTTTATTTTATACGCCCTACTGATCATTCAGTTGAAGTTTGCGTTGAATTTGGTTGAGTAGTTTTAGAGGAGAAGATTTTTAAAAGTTAGCAAATATGATGAACAAATTGTGAAAAATTGTCATTAAAGGACAATAACCCCTTAAGGGGTCAATTGACAAGTTTGGCCATATTAAACTTATTTGTAGATCTTACTTTGCTGATCATTTTTGCTGTTTACAGTTTATCTTTATCTATAATAATATTCAAGATAATGACCAAATACTGCAAAATTTCCTTAAAATTACCAATTAAGTGGCAGCAACCCAACAATGGGTTGTTTGATTCATCTGAAAATTTCAGGGCTGATAGAAATTGACCTAATGAACATTACCCTCATGTCAGATTTGCTCTAAATGCTTTCGTTTTTGAGATATAAGCCAAAAACTGCATTTGACCCCTATGTTCTATTTTTAGCAATGGCGACCATGTTTGTTGATAGATCAAAACTTCGGATACAATTTAAAAACTAGATACCCTAAGGAACATTCAGTTAAAGTTTGGAAGTATTTGGCCCAGTAGTTTCAGAGGAGAAGATTCTTGAAATAGTTTACGACGACAGACGACGGACGACGACGGACGCCAAGTGATGGCATAAGCTCATATGGCTATGCCAGGTGAGCTAAAAAGGACTTACATATGGAAATTCAACCAATGGTGGCATTTTTTTTACATTTTAGCCAATTAGGTTATGAGAACAATGAAATTATTATTCAAGATAGATTTAGGGTGAGACGGGGTGTGTATGGGAAAAATGATTGATTATATAGGGAATCACCGAAGCATGACTTGAGAAGGTCCCCTCCTAGGCAGTCGGTGGTTCCTACTTATGAAAATTTCTGAATCCTCCACTGACTAGTGAAAGTATTTAATGTGAGCACTTTGTTATAGACCATACACAACTCAACATCCTAACTTTAACTATATAGGTTCACATCTAACTTCGAAATATGTTTGTCTTTATTTAACCTAAATTTAGGAAACACTATATCTGATTTACAAATCCCTCCGATGGGAAAGCTTGAGTTTTTATCCCTCACTTCTTATGACGTCGTCCAATGAAATTAGTGTATTTTGGACATAATCCTACCTTTGAGAAGAGTTATATTGACGCGATCTTGAATTCTTCCACTGTTCATTCTTTGCTAAGACCATCAAAGTTTTGTCTTTACTTCTTTGTAATGATTCGTCGTTTTCTATTTCAGTGCCATCTTCTTCCAAAACTAATCGGCCATTGATATTGAATTCTAGACTAACTGGAATGTAAGGTGAACCATAAAGTTGCGTATCGTATTGACTCATTCGATTTTGCAATCATGATTAAGTTGGTTTCTTCTAATATATTTGACAAATGTGTTATTTTGGGACAAATTCGATTAATTTCTGATATATCTTATAAAATGCGTTTGAATATATCATTGAAAGTTTAATAAGATTTAGAGATCAGCACGTTTCTTACCTTTTGCAATTTGCAGTTTCAAAACCTAGAATATTGTTGGTAATATCGTTGTTTTTACACCGACAATGCTTCATGTTATTAGTGTTATTGGTTGGATTTGATGGCGAAAGACCAGGTAAGCCAATCACAACATTTTGGTGTACGCTTGTGAAAAAAAATATTATCCAAAATTCATTAGATTCTGATACATCGCAATATCAACCGTAAACTGGTGAGATCAAACAAGTTCTTTTTGTCTGTACAAATTTGATTTCAGATTGAAACGCTACCACAATCTAACGAAGTAAGAATACGGTATAATGATTTGGATTAACCACAGACCGAGTGCTATAACATTGGATAGGTGTCGAATTGCAAGATACTAAATTGTCCATCTTTTAATAATATAACTACCCATGTGGAACAGGATCTGCTCAACCTTTTCAGAACACCTGAGATCCCCCATCAGTTTTTAGTTGGGTTCGTGTGACTCAGTCTTTAGTTTTCTATGTTGTGTTTTGTGTACTATTATTTGTCTATTGATCTTTTTCCTTTTTTTGCCATGGTGTAATCCTTTTATTTTCGACATATTCGTTTGAATGTCCCTCTGGTATCTTTATGCCCTCTTTTAATGAGTATTTGTTTTAAATAATTTAATACGATACCTGAGTTTCTAAGCGATTTATAATCTTCTGTTACCATAACTATTCTCTTCTCTCGATTAGCACTCCATACTTTGACACAACTGCAATTTCAAACATTTAATAGAAATGGATTAAAACCTTCGCTTTGCTATTCAAGTTTCCCACATAAAACTATATTTCAAGTATTAAGAATTGAATGAGATGTAAAGATTACCCAAAATAACGGTATTTGTTTGAAACGTGTAGACCCTCTTTTGTGTACATTGATACAGTTTTCACGAGTTGCAAAACAGTGAAAACAGTTTAACTGTAGATGACTCATTATGAAAGAAAGAACCCGGATGAAAACTTGACCAGTTTCAATGCAGTGTGAAATAAAGGGCGCATTAGCCTTGACTATTAGTCTATAAATATTCAGGATCACATCTTTCGTGTACTATAATTACTTCTAATTTCAAAAACCACTGAACCATGATATATAATTCTTGGAAACTTCTTCAGTTTGTATCAATCATTATTTATTTTTTTGATTGGTCTGATATCCGGTATGCGAATATCTCAATTGCGAAAATCAAACAATGTACTTTGAGTAGACGACTTCAGTTCTGAAAGTTTTAAAATTGTAAATTGTAAATTGTAAAACCAAAATATTAAAATTCAAGAATTCAAACATGACTTTTGAAAATAAATAGTTAACTTACAACAAAGATTTCAGCAACTCAGGATTTGCCTTTACATCGCCGTCTATGTCCTTTCTGTAAAAAATAATGGAATAAATTTATTGTAAATTCTAATGCAATTATTTTGTAACAATTGTTCTGATTAGATTACAGCAAGCGTAAAATTCTCTATCTCCTTGTCTGTAACTAAGGAAGCCGACATTTTTAATTTCGGAATGTATTGACATGTTTTTTCTACAATAATAAACAAAAAACTCACTTGTTGCACCTACAAATCTTCTTTTAATCAAATTTTATTACATTCTGAAGCGGCACAGAAGCCAGAAAACGCCCGGTGTTTATGTTTGACGCCGGAAGCATACCTATGACGTCACCTAGTGTAGGGACCAAAGAAGATAACATCTTTTCGCGGAATTTTCTTTAATGAAGATTTTATACTGAAATAATGATTGAAATTTAATTATAAACTTGTTTTGCATTAGAATAGAGATAACTGTATTGTATTTGAAGCTTTTCGGACGTCCATCGGTAGTTTTACTGTCGCAAATACCCGTTTACCTGTCTCCGCTCCGCGTCGCCAGGTAAACTAAATTTGCGACAGTAAAACTACCGATGGACGTCCTTAAAGCTTCAAATACAATACAGTTATCTCTTTAATATAGTTTTTAAACTATTTATTCAACTTTTGTAACATAAATTGGATTTTTTCCTTTGATGTTTTTATGAAATAATTTGCTTAAAAAGTGGGGTGAGGGAAAACCATGGTATATTATATGCAAATTTATGTTGTACCATACTTTGCTAATTAAATATGCAACTCGACTAGAATCCAAAGGAAAAAAGGCGGAGCTTCAGCCATGGTATAACATATTCATTTTCATGTTATTCCATGGCTGAAGCTCCACCTTTTTTTTTAAATGTATCCGCCTCTAAAATATTTAGGAAACTGTAAAACGTACTAAAAGGTCAAGATCTTCATTTGTTTTCATTTTATAAGAAAAAGCACAAACTATATAGGATTATTACGAATTCCCTTAATTTTGGAAACAATTACTAAATGTTTCTTCTTTCAGTTTTGAAAAAAAATAAAATGTAAAACTATCATTTCCTTTGCGAAAATTCAATTAAATTTCGATTTAAAAAGGGGGGTACCTATACAAAAAGGAATAAATATCGGCTACAAATATCTGTGAAAAAACATGATTAGGGGACGTACACTATCTACGCCCCTGGATTCGCCACTGTTAAAATATTGTTTTAGTCATTAAAATTGTGTTTTAATAAATAATCTAATAAAATAACGGAAGAAAAGCATTTTTCAATTAGATGAAAATTCTGTAAAATATGATTAATTTGTATGATACATTGAAAACAAAACAAAAAAACAATTCTTACCGTCATTAGAATAATTATTTAATCCTTGTCGCTGGAATCCGACATTTTTGTTTACCTCAGTCTGATGACATTATGAAATTACCTGCGCCTACAATCATACACGGGGCGCAAAACTAAAAAGAAAATCGGGAAAATCCGACATTTTCTTTACTTTCTGCAAATTCAGGGGTTCTATTACATGAAATACACAGACGATCATACACGAAGCGCAAAAGTGACTTATGCTAGCTTCCATTTCATTGGATAAAACTGTAACGTGATCAATTTCCAATATTAGTTGAAGGTCTTGAAGCTGTCAATCATTTTATTTGTATTACAAATTTTATATACCATGTGTCTTACTCATTAACATATTTAAACAAACTCATCCTTCGGATTCGTTTGTTTAAATATGTTAACTCGTAAAAACCATGGTATATATAGTACTTAAACGAAATGATGAACAGGTCAATGTTCATACCAAATCCAGTAAAATGGTGACAGTTACTGATAATAGGAACAGAACAGCCTAAATGTTTGTATCGAAAGTATTGAAATTCGTTTCGTAAAGAAGAAGAAATAGGGTTGATAGATTGAGGAGTATAACTGAGAAACAGAGATATTATATGAAATACAACTACTTGAAAATCTGTTAAGGACTGTTTTATTCTGACTGAGGAGTTTCATGTTTTTTTTGTCGTAAAAGAAATTCTGATTTCAAACTCTGAAGAAAATCGATGTCAATCATACTACATTTTATTTTATATATGTTGTTTTTTTATATATATGAGCAGATCTCACCCATGTTTTCTCCTCGTCCATATGCAAACTGCTAGGAAGATGACCAGTACTAGAATGGCACCAGCTACACATCCGGTTATGATGAGAACAACCTTCCAACTTGTATAAGAAGGTTTTTCTGCAACGAAAAAAAATATACATGCAATAAAAACATATTTAATTTTAGAAATGATGAAACTTCTAAGTGGTCTGATAAGGCTCACCAAACTGGTTATTTAGGTACCAGTGTACTACAGGTTGGTCATTCTTATCTGTTTTACTTCTTACATCTATATGGTACCGATAGCCAGTGTTGAGTGTAAACTATTTTAAACGTTTTAAAAAAATACGTGATATCTTCAATCAAGCAAATCAATGCTATACGTATACGGTTTGTACCATAACACCAGTGTCTTTTGCGCAATCTTCTTAACTGATGAACATGTCCACGATATAAGATCGTCGTCATTATTAAGAAAGTCTTAAGCTTTTGTCCAACATAAACATTGTTTTAAAAATCTTACAATTAACAAATAAGAATGGTCAATGTTTCGATCAAAAAGGGAATCAAACCAAAGACTGTAAATAATGTGATATAGCACATTATAACTCAATGTTGATTTAGTGGTTTATTACACAGCTACTTTTGCATAGGTACTATTTCTGTACTATTTTTTTAGTACAGAAATAGTACCTATGCAAAAATAGCTATGTAGAAATTATGTGAAAAATTGTGTCTTTATGTCACCTTAACATGTTATTGTCAGAAGTATACGTGTAATATTTGTCACTGTGCGTAAAGCAGCAACCAGTAAATCAATACAATTACCTTTGCAGCTAGGATAGTCTTTCTTTTTCAGTTTGTCTGTGTCTGTCCACCATCCACCATGGTTACAGAAAAGTGTCTTCGGTCCTTTAAACTCATACTTTGGGAGTTTACATGAAAGGTCAACCGTTGAGTTGATAGTCCGTTTGTTAGTAGACACCTAAAGATGTAACAAATATCAATGCTGTTTTTTTATTGATGTGCATGTGTTTGTAAAAGAAATTAAGAAGACATTGTATGATTGACAATGACACAACTAACTCTCCACATTAGACCAAATGACACAGAAGTTAACAACTGCATGCATAGGTCACCGAACTCTATTTCACGTTGAATTCTTTAATAGGACTTAATGCAATTATGGACATAGGGATCATGATAGAGAGAAAAAAAAACTCGTCCGAGTCCAATTTTTAACTATATCAAAACTCTTATCCGCCTTATTCTGAGCACAAGTAATTCATGGTTCATTTAAAAAAAATAAAGTTTAGATTCTGAAATAAACGACGTATAGTAGTTGATAACTTTTGTGCTCACTTTGGTTGATATTTGTTTCAAAAGCAATTATACCAATTCTCATTGGGGTTATTTCATATATTAAAGCAGAACGTTTTACACTTGCCTGTATGTTTTCAATCTCGACAGGTAAGTCAATGCATTGTTCCAAACATTTAGGCATTTCTTGACTCCAACTACCATTTGGAAGACACCGTGCATGGTTTGGTCCTTGTAATAAGAAATCGTTTCGACAGAAGAATGTGACATTATAAGTTTTTTTTCGTATAACTGTGGCTACGAAGTCTAAAGTATAGTTTTCTATTGATTCAATTTTAGAACCACTTATGTTCTTTCTTCTATTGATAAAGTCTTCACATGCTACAATTGCAAAATTGAATAGATTTAGTAATGTTTGTATAAATATACCATTGCAAATCAGTCCAAGGTTTACTTAATTTTAGTGTAAGACGACATTCATTGTGAATGTGTGTTAAGTTTTTAATATTACTAACAAGTAATTTAAAATTGAAGAAACCAACTTATTTTAAACAAAGAAAATCGAAAATATTTCGATATATGTCGTTTTTTTTGGTTAAGGAGGCCAAATCGGACCATCGTTCAACTATACGACAACTTCGACAAGATATTGTAACTGACATTAATAAAATGTCAATGCAATGATTTTTTGTAGACAGGTATCATGGGTGTTATGACTGAAAAAAGACATGAAACGTACCAATTCAAACAATTGCACCTGCGCAGAACAGTATAAAAAAATGCATGGAAAAGAGCAGTAGATTGTGGGTTTTTTTCACGTGACACAAGTCTCTTACTAGTATTTGGGAAAAAAATGTTCTCGGACTGTTTCAAGGTTTTTTGGTGGGTTTTTTTTTTGTTTGATTCAGATCTAATCTAAACGTACATTCTGCTACATTTTGTCATTTTGTCATATTGTCATTTTGCCCGGATTAACTGTTTCTGGAATTTTTTAGTTCTTTCGGGTCTATTTTACACCTACATTCTTTTTGTGAAGCAATAACCAAACAGTTAGACAGGATTAATACGATTATTGTCTTCCTTGGTATTGTCAACCTGATCATACTCTGTTTCAGTAGTTTCTTGCAGACTATTTTCTGGCGCAAGAACTAGTTCTGAAATATGAAGTATAAAAACGAATTGTAATAGACTGAAATCAAAGGTTACAGAGTATCCATCCATGACATAAAATGAGTTCATTCACGACAACAAAAAACACAGACAAAGCAAAGGACTAGGGGCTATAAGGGCCATTTTTGGCCCCACCCCCAAATTTTATTTAATTTGTCATGTTGTAAGTCTATACCAAAGACCTTCTGAAAATAGTTAAATTTGGGGTCTATCTCGTTTATTCTGTTTCCTAGCAACCAATATAATGGCGAAGATAAACTCATCAAATATGATTATTATACAGCTTTAATATATCTATATTTGAAATTAAACCTGTTTAGCATGTAGTGAACTTTACACTTGTACACTATTTAGATAAATGCACATTTTTGCCAAGTTCACTGTTGTTTCTCCCTAGCAACACATCTGTGCCCATTGCAACTGCAATTTGTTTTCTATTTTACAAAATTTGATTTTAATTATGTTGCAATAGAAAGGCAATTTAAGATGCAAATTGTAAAAAGAAAGAAACTCCAAGATAAATATTATGGAAGAAAGCAATATTGAAACATCAACAAACAAAACAAAACACCGGGTATTGCTGATGTACACAGATTGTGCATCTAGTGCTGAGTGGGGTCTCACTTATCAGCGACAAGAAGAATAATATAAAGACAAGAATACATAAGAAATCTTAATATTAATTATCTTAAATAAATAGATACAGACACATGCATTAAAGGATTTTTTCAAATGTCAGTGTATTTTATTACAGCTGTTATGTTTCAGGAAGGGGTTGAGGTTGGAGGGGGCATCTCTATTTACAATTATACTTAGTCATGTAGAAAGGGATGCTCAAAATGGTTACCCATGACTAGACCTCGAAAAAATGAGAATGAAATATCAATTAAAGAACAGATATATCTAACTTAAGTGTTCTTATACAGTAAACAGTGGCATATCCAGAAATTGATGGGGGCCCACTGACTGCCTAAGATGTGGCTACTCCGGTCACGATTTAGTGTTTCCCTATATAATCAACCAATTTTTTTTAGGCGGCCCTAAATCCTTCTCTGGTAAGCTGTTCTATTGGTGATCTATTACGTTAGTGAGACGTGAAATCACACGTCCAAAATATTCTATGATGTAAAGGTACAGAAAACATAAGAAAGGAAACTCATCTCAAAAACAGTTGTAAAGTATCTTTTGCACTGGTATTGTTTCTGTTATTTGAAACATAAACAGTGCTGTACATACTTGTAATACCAGTTTTTGCTAGTGGGTAACAATGATACTTCATGATTGAGATTAGAAAATATGAGAAAGAAAACCCAATCTCACAAACTAATGAAGGATCTTAGTTACTTCTACGGCGTTGTCGTTTTGTTTTCGACTTGTGAGTTTGAGCGTCCCTATGGTTTCTTTCTCCGCTATTATGCGGTCAAATGTTTTTTTGAACTGTTTGAAAAAGCGGAGAAGTTAGGTTTAAAATATTCTAAGCTTACCTCTTATTGTGATTGTAAACAGGGTTAAACTTCCGGTTAGATAAATTGTTATCAAAAGTTTTAAATGATTACAACGAACATTGTTGAATGATAGCAAGTATGCATTGTTTTAATACTTGAAAGTTGTGTATTGTTTTATATTATTTGCTGAACACATTATTAAAGTTATGTAAAGTTGTTTTAAAAGAGTGACAGAGGATACATATCTTCATATAGTGGATCATTGTGTTGAAAGTGGCATACGGATGTTCGCTGCTCAGTTTCAAAATAAATAACTTTTCATGAAACTAATATTGAAACCAGGCAGAAGCTAGCGAACAATAGCTAGCGAACAATAAGCCAGCGAACAATAAGGCGATATATCGAGAAACCAAAAAACAGAATAAGACAACAACGGCCGTTTATAAATAAAAAAAATACTCAAAAAGGCAGAAAATCAGTTAAAATATAGCAATTTTAACTCAATTTTTAAATGTTTTTTTATCCAATCCATTGATTTAAGAAGTCGCATAACCTTTTAGGCTAATATTCAGTACCACAATAACTCTGCATCTATCGAAAGGGAATTAATTAAGGTTTCAAAAAAAGCAACAAAAAATAGGGGTCCGTTTGCTCGTTTTCGAGATATTAGCCATTGGAATTTTTGGCGGGAAAATGTTCTCTCTTGTTTTTTCATAGCTTTATCATTGACCAGTCAAAGTCCTGAAATACTATGAAAAAATAAATAAGATTTTATGAGTCTATTACAAATGGCTTATAATTATACATGTAAAAGATTTATAAAAAGAAAAATGGGGGTTCATGGGCAAAATTTTGTAAGGCATTCAAATGGATAAAACCATTAGATTTACCTGCTAAAAAAGGAAATTTAACCGATTCTATGTCATTTCTAGTGCAAATATATTGCTTCCTTTGATTTTATAATCTCTTCAAATGACAGGCTTGTAAAGCAGACTTTCTTCCTATGCACTTTGACATAGACGATGACCTTTATTTCTTTAATCTATCATCTTTATACTAGTTCATCCACTATTCTCTATATTTATTTGTTACTGTTTTGTTGGCCCAATCTATATCCAATAAACACCCTTTTCCTTATTATTTTCTAACATGTACAAATAATTTTCAGTTCTTCAGTGACATTTTTTCCAAATAAAGATTATACAAAATTAATTACAAAAAAAAATACTAACGAATAATTGGATGCTTAAAATTATAGTTTTGAGATTGATGGGCAAAATTAAACGAATAAAGAAAAATGCCTAGAAAATTGAATGATGCAGAAATGAAGACCCTGTTCAGATCCTCATTTAAAATGTATGCTTTTCAACTTTGTACTTTTTGGCTTTATAACTAGTTACATCTAAGCGTCACTGATAAGTCTTATAAAGACGACACGCGCGTCTGGCGTATTAAATTATATTACTGCAAAATACCTTTGGAAACTATTTATACTACTGGGTCGATGGCGATGCTGGTGGAAGTTTCGTCCCCGAGGGTATCAACAGCCCCGTAGTCAGCACTTCGGTGTTGATATGAATATCAATTATTTAGTCATTTTAGTAAATTTTCACACATTGTGATTTGATTGAAATAGAAGATGAATAAATTGATGAAACCCACATCTTGTCATCCTGTATAGAAAATATAGAATTAGAAAAAAAACATAATTTTAGACACCTGGCTAAGAGTTTTATTTTATACCTTAAGCTCCCAGAAATACAAAATTTAGATTAAAAAAGGATCAGCGTTTTATGAAGTTTATTGCTCCGTTATTTAACACTTCGATGTAACACTTCGAAAAGTTAACTGTAAAATTCACAAACTGTGACTTTTATGTATTAACATAGATTTGTTAAAATTTGCATTTGTCATTTTATCTTCATCGCGCCGAAATATAATATATTTGTTGTACTTTCAAATTTTTTAAATTGAGTTATCCCTCTTTGTGTATTCTATCACCATAACGGTCTACATGGAAATCTTTCTACATTTTTAAAACTGAACTTGATGGTCAACCGATAACACGCGACTTTTTATACAGAGGTCAATTAAAAAATCCCGCGACACTACAATATCAGTATTAAACAAAAAACCCAACGACAGTACAATATCAGTATTAGACAAAGCAGAAGCGGATTTAGAGCCCCCCTTTTGGGGATTTTTTTTTGTGATTATAGGGAATTACTGAAGCATGACCTGAGCGGGCCCTCTTTAAGCCAGTCAGTGGGCCCCCACTTATGTAAATGTCTATATCCGTCACTGCAAATGAAGTTGATTTGCATCAATGTATCCATCATATGATAAAAATGTTCTGCGCTGAATAATTTTAAGCTTCAATTTTCAGCATTTGAATATTGTCCGTCAATTGTATCTTCTGTCTTTGACTAAGAGAGTTATACCTTAGTTTCTTCATTGGAAAGGCAAGTTAACGACCAAAGACTGTAACGTGTTGATTTGGTTGACCCCATATATACCGTTCTAGTGTAAAAGGCCCCGAAATGACAGACGTAAGACAGTTCCGACGAGTTTATAAAATATGTAAAATAAACACCTTATTGTTACATATCTAGTTGTTTTGATGTCTTACTTTTTCGGAATATATCTTTTCCTTTTTTTGTATATATTAAGTATATAATAGAAGATGTGGAATGAGTGCCAATGAGAAAACTCTCCATCCAGTCACAATTAGTAAAAAGTAAACCATTATATATAGGTCAAAGTATGGCCTTCAACACCAGAGCCATGACTCTGCTTACCCTTTCGGAGCACCTGAGATCACACCAAGTTTTGTTGGGGTCCGTTTTGCTAAGTCTTAAGTTTTCTATTTTGTGTCTTATGTACTATATTGTCTGTCTTTTTTTTTCTTTTTCATACATGGCGTTGTCAGTTTATTTTCCATCTATGAGTTTGCATGTCCCTCTGGTATCTTTCGTCCCTCTTTCAAAAAGAATACACAAACAGATAAAGTATCAGCACCGCGAACCCAATACCAGAAGTATTGAGTTTTGGGAAGGTATACAGTTCCCCATTTAACCTCGTGACATACACCGTGAAAGGGTGAAAGATGATGTTCCGGGAGAATAAACATTTCTGGTCCACTAGATGTATATCCGTCTTCCATAAAACTTTCAGTGTTGTTAAACATATAGTTTTCAAACTATAAAAACGACAATAAATGAATACTTGTTAATATTCCAACGTCATTCTTTTCCGTCGACATCTTCAAGTGAGTTTCGTGAAGCAACGTTATGAACGACGCACAAGAAAATTCATGTTTTATGCAATTTCAAAAATAACATTGAAACTTAATTTCCACATTCAGCAAAGAAAAAGTAGATAACTTTAAAGACCCGTTTTATATTATCTATTATAATTAATCGATGTTACAAATTAATTATAGATGATATATTCAAACAACAGTTTTAAACATAAAGTATGTTATTCAGTCAAAAAGAGTGATTTTGGGGACAAAGCTTATATATAGAATTCAGAATTGAAATGATGAATGTATCAAAGAGACAACACACCGATAAGTCGATGAAAAAAATGAAAAACGACCAAAAGACAAGCAACAGTTTCCAAAAACACACAACATGGAAAACTAAAAAGAGGGGCGAAAGATACCTTGGGACAGTCAAACTCATAAATAAAAAAAAAACTGACAACGCCATGGCTAAAAATGAAAAAAAAAAACCAAACAGACAAACAATAGAACAAATGACACAACATATAAAACTAAAGAATAAGCAACACGAACCCCACCAAAAACTGGGGTTTATCTCAGGTGCTCCGGAAGGGTAAGTAGATCCTGATCCACATGTGGCACCCGTCGTGTTGCTCATGTTAAAACAAATCCAGTATATAGTCTTATACGGTAGGTCACATTCATGAAAGGGAAGGGGATTGTAGTTATGACGTAATGAACATATCCGATATCATCTGTGAAACGGTTATTCCATGACGGTCAACCAATTCGTGAAGGCGTCTGTAAAATTTACAAAGGGAGGATTTCAACTCCAACGCTTTGTTAAATAGCTTCCTTGTGAGCAGCAACAAGGAAAAACTGACCAACACGGACCCAATCAAAACTGGGCGTGTTCTTTACTGAATCTCTATTTATGAAATATTCAGACATCAACAAATTCGTAAAAAAAAAAGATGGAATACAATACACAGAAAACTGAAGATGACGAAACACACAAACTCGCCAAAAAAAACCTGAAGTGATGTAAGGTCATCTAGATAGATAGATAGATACTTTATTCTCTAAAAACTAGATACAAGTTTACAGAGAAACATACAATATAAATACAGACAGAAGATTAAACAGTTCCTGATCTCCAAGTGGCACCCGTCTTGTTTTCATTACAATTAAAAATACAGTGATAGCTTTTACTTGGTAAAATCACAAAAGAAGAGGAGTCGGGATTGTGGTTAAGATAATTGGAATATATCCCTACAACCATGTGGTGACATGAATGTGCCAAAACAGCCAACCCCCCCAAAAAATGGTGTCCGCAAAATGTTTGAATGTTGCTAGAAATGAAGTTGGAATTGAAATCTTTTTTTAGGTTATGAGTTCTCAACCGAGCATGATTATCAATTTGTATAGAATAATATTACAATGATATTATATTATGCTCCTTGTGAGCCCATTTTGTGGAAATAAAGCATCTTCTTCTTCTTCTTCTTCTTCTTCTACAGAAGTAAGTCAAGATATAGGAAGCAGGCTTATCTGATTATGTGTTTAACCTTTATTTCAAGTCAGTCGCCGAGATAGATGGACTCAACAGAACAGAGTAAATAAACATTTGTCAGTGAATATATATAGTGAATTGTGAAGTTAAAGGATAACTTCCGCTCCTTTTCTTCTTGGTCCTCCTTCCATGAATTCTGTATCATAAGAATAAAGGAACAAATGGATAGGCAAAGGGGGCACATCTGGTTTCCATATGAATGTCATCTGGATTTTAAAAAAAACCACATCCTCCAAACGTACAACAAATACTAGTGCAAATATAAATCTAGCATCTTGACTGTGCAACTTTAAATTAACCTTTTGTTTGAATTAGGCAACAGTGGTTAGTTAACGAAGTATGACGAGTCCCTTCCTAAAACAATGCATCACCTATGTATGTTATTCTATTTTAGGAAAGAAAAGTTAAGTAATTATCTTAATCTATGGCGAATACTATTTTAAAGAGTATAGAACAGCCAAATGTGTTTATCCTGATGCATAATTCAGTAGAGATACTCATTGTAAGTACTATTTCAGATCATTTGTTTTCTAGTATTCACATTTGGCCTACTCAAACTTGGAATTCAACCAATCAAATACTAGATTTGATTTTTGAGCACAAATTTTGTACTCAGAGTTCTGCATGAGTACAGTTTTTCTGTAACTTCTTCATCCTCTTTTTGTTACTCGTTTGCCTTATTTTCTTAAGTGTTTGTCCAGTATTCTCTATTCTGTATGTAAACTCATTAAAAACCACAAAAATGAAGGCTATTTTAAGGGGACAGGAATGTGCCGTAAAAACAGCAAACGACAAACCCTTCGAAGAGTTGTAACGGGGTTTCCATGTAGAGCGTGGTAATCTTCCTACATGAGGCATCGGATTTAACGTCCCAATTCCTATAGTGTAAGTGTCTTTGTATGTTAACATCCAACGCAGTCAAACGATCTTTGTCAAACATGTCAATAAGAACATGACAATGCGATATCAATACGAATATGGCAATGCTATATCAAAAAGAACATGGCAATGCTATATCAATACGAATATGGCAATGCAATTTCAATAAGAACATGGCAATGCAATTTCAATAAGAACATGGCAATGCTATATCAAAAAGAACATGGCAATGCTATATCAATAAGAACATGGCAATGCTATATCAAAAAGAACATGGCAATGCGATATCAATAAGAACATGGCAATGCGATATCAATAAGAACATGGCAATGCAATTTCAATAAGAACATGGCAATGCGATATCAATACGAATATGGCAATGCTATATCAAAAAGAACATGGCAATGCTATATCAATAAGAACATGACAATGCAATTTCAATAAGAACATGGCAATGCGATATCAATAAGAACATGGCAATGCAATTTCAATAAGAACATGGCAATGCGATATCAATAAGAATATGCCAATGCGATATTAATAAGAATATGGCAATGCGATATCAACACAAACATGGCAATGCGATATCAACACAAACATGCATGCCAATGCCATATCAACACAAACATGCCAATGCGATATCTTCACAAACATGCCAATGCGATATCAACACAAACATGCCAATGCGATATCAATGAGACCATGACACTGCGATATCAACACAAACATGCCAATGCGATATCAACACAAACATGTCAATGCGATATCAACACAAAAATGTCAATGCGATATCATCACAAACATGCCAATACGATATCAACACAAAGATGCCAATGCGATATCAATGAGACCATGACACTGCGATATCAATAGGAACATGGTAATGCAATTTCAATAAGAACATGGCAATGCGATATCAATAAGAACATGGCAATGCAATTTCAATAAGAACATGGCAATGCGATATCAATAAGAACATGGCAATGCAATTTCAATAAGAACATGGCAATGCGATATCAATAAGAATATGCCAATGCGATATTAATAAGAATATGGCAATGCGATAACAACACAAACATGGCAATGCGATATCAACACAAACATGCATGCCAATGCCATATCAACACAAACATGCCAATGCGATATCTTCACAAACATGCCAATGCGATATCAACACAAACATGCCAATGCGATATCAATGAGACCATGACACTGCGATATCAACACAAACATGCCAATGCGATATCAACACAAACATGTCAATGCGATATCAACACAAAAATGTCAATGCGATATCATCACAAACATGCCAATACGATATCAACACAAAGATGCCAATGCGATATCAATGAGACCATGACACTGCGATATCAATAGGAACATGGTAATGTGATATCAATATAATTTTGTCAATGCGACATCTATATTAGGGACGACATCAAAAGTTCAATGAAGGATAAAAAACTTAATTCACATAGTTTTTTTCACTGACCCCCACCCCCCTCTTAACTTTACTTGGGAAAACATGATTTACCTATATGGATTTATATGTAAAATCGATTTTAAACTAACTAAACTTGCAGCAATGTTACCCCCCCCCCCCCCCCCCCACACTATTTTATTTAAGTTTTTTTATCCTACATAGATCTTTTGATGTCTCCCTAAGAACATGACAATGCGATATCAAGACGAAGATGGCGTGAGTGCCATTGAGACATCTGAGGCCAGTGGGGCGCCCACATCGCTAAAACCTTAAAGAAGGCTAATTCCACTCTAGTAGGCTTCTTGCGACGAAACCTCCACCACTGTCCAAATGATTGCAGGAAACAGGCGTATAAAGGACTTATCCGATCACTTTTAGAATACGCGTCCATAGTTTGGTACCCTTACTTACTCAAGGATATTAAAGTACTCGAAGGAGTTCAGAGACGAGCAGTGCGTTTCATCGGTGGGGATTATACAAACATAGAGGAAGGAAGTATACGGCGACTAATGAATGAACTAAAACTTATAGCACTGGAAAACAAACATCGTCACGGTAGACTCGCTTTACTTTACAAGGTGGCCCGTAGTTGGTACCAGCTATACTAGTATACAAGGCTCAGTATTAGTCAAAGAGAGATCAAAACGACATTTAAATCAATTAAAACAATTTAGTGACTTTAAAACAACAACCATTGTAGACAAATTTGCTAAAACAACAGTCAGTGCTTCAAGATTCCACCTGCAAATACGATCAATACAAACAGTCATTCTTTGTAAGAACAATACCCGATTGGAATAGACTACCAGACAATCTCGTGTGTGCTAAATCAATTGAGAGCTTTAAGACTTCGGTTGCTCTCACAACGTTGTACTAGTAATTTAGCAGCCGCTCTCTCTCCGTTGCCATTGGTGCCATATACTGGTCCTGCAACGTATTCATTTAGATTTAGCTCCAAGTTGCAATGTATAAAAAGTTAACAATTATAGTCTAAGTACGACCGACCGTGCAAGGGCCAGTCAGGGTTGTTAAAAACTTCCATCATCATCAAAGTATACGACCTTCAACGCGGAGCTTTGACTCAAACCTAACACAGCGACGGATCAAGAAATTAGCATAAGGGGTCCGTTGACTGGCCAAGAGGGAGTCAGCTCAAGTCATGCTTCAGTGATATCCTAAATAATCTACAAAATTGTTCACACACTCGCGGTATTTTAAAATCCACCTATGATGTTGTAAATTGTCGGTTCTTATATGGTATCATCAGCATTTAAGGTACGATGACATTTATACCCTAGCTTGTTCGATTGCTCTGGGCTATGAAAGGGAATTTAGGGACATTACTATGTCTCAGAGCTAAACTTAATTGAACTGCTTTGGTAATATTTTAACAGCATTGTCTGATGTTTTATACATATAGTTATTTTACAAATATTTAAATTTATAAATAATGAAATTACATGAAATATTTTCACAAATATTTGCTTATTTCTATTATCTACAGTGTATTTAGTTTCATGATACTTTATAAACTTGAAGAATAAAGGAATAATCAATCGTCAAAAATATTCGACTAGACCATCGCAGTATACACCACATCCGATGGCTTAATTCTGTCTTTTTTTTTTTGTGCTTAAAACTTTCAATGAAGGTGTTGTCTTTAAATTATGTTTTATGCTTTTTAACTTAGAAGTTTCTTTCCTTTTTTTAAGGTTGGTAAGTATTCTATAAATTATTATCAATAATATTCTATATTCTATTCTATATCAATATAAAAATGACTGGTAAAATAGTATCTATTTTGAGAATTATTATAAATAATAACATAAAAATAATTCAGTAAACATTCTTAAGATGAAAGAAACGCGGAAAATAATAAATTGAAAGGGTAACAAATATATCCAAACACTTTCACATTGTATTTCCGTGTATATAATAACTCAATCCCTTTTAATCTGCTTAAACAAGATTAACGAAGATTTTCACACCTTCGATGTGATCATCAATTCGTTTCCGAAACTATTTCATTCAAGCGTGCACGTTGACCCCATTCATAACGATCGGTTGAGAGGTTATCTACATGGGGTAATAAGTGTGCCATCTGAAAACAATAAAAAAGAGCTGAAAAATTTTGTGAAAACAGATGACTTTTCGGTAAGGTGATTTACTTATTAGATTTTGTTTATAGTAGTTTTAAAAACAAAAATGTTTACATATTTTAAAAAATAATTATCAAATAAAAAGTCCCTTTTGGAACCTTGTTGTATATTGCAACTTGGATGAAAACATTGGTCACCTCACGACTCTCTTTAATTTTAGTCCGCGATCCAAAAATGTTTCTCCTTCCTGTGAAAACAAGACATTTATATATCAACATTATTGTATCCAAAATGTAAAAAAATGAAGAGTTTATATTTAATTTCAATCAATGCATTCGCTTGATTTCAACCCAATAATCAAATAAATGGTAAACAAAGCGATTTCAAATGTCAGCCGCTCCGCGTAGGAATATCAACTTCGGTACGCCGTCACGACAAAGAAAATATCGAACAATGTCAGAAAATTAAGGATAAGGTTAATTTCAAGTGCATGAAAAGTCCTTATAACTCATTGGAAGTTAAAAATTGGAATCCCTATCCGTAGGGTAGAGTTTCAAGCATGATAAATTCTGACGGGTTGGAAGATCGCCAGGGCGGTTGGCAAAATCGTCGCCCACAAAGGTAAGGCAGCGTGGACATGAACCCCCCTATTTTTGGTAAGAACTGTCGCCATATTCCGATACGTTCTTTAATTTGTAGACGTGTTAATGTCAAGATCTCAATGTGTTTTCAATGACAGTAAGTCAGATCCACACTTGACAAATAAATGCATCCATTTCTTTGGTGAAATATCCTAAACTTTTTTGAAATCCGATACCATGCACGAAAAAAATATTGATGAATCAAATTAATACATTCCGATCAGATGACCGTCACTAAGATGTTGAAGATGCTGGTCAATAGAAATTACACATCAAATTTCAGGAACTATTCCTTAAAATGAAAATGAATTTAGTAAATAAATACACATCCGATCTCTTCGACTTTGTCGTTCATGTTATGACCAGCTGTAATTGTTCCAACTGTTGCTCGTGGGAAAGACCATATTTTACAGAACAGATGGTCCTACCATTGAGAAACACACGGCACCCCTTATATAATCAATGCTAAACAACTGTTCATGTTTTTTTTACTGTATCAATATTTTCTGCAGCATTTGTTTTAGAAGGACATGCAATTTTAATTCACTATTTATTTTTACTATGTATTATTTTTGTTATTTTTAATATGTCTACATACTCTTAGTCGAAATAATGTCAATGAAATCGTGAGAACCTACATGTAGAACCAATGTTTACAGCTTGATTTTTACTTTAATTTGGAATATTATTGACAAGACATTATTTTATTCCAAATGGCAATCAGTCTACTGTCTGGCCATGACTGTTCGAAATCTTCTAAGGTCAACGATTATCCTAAGTCAGAATTTAAATTTTTATCTCTTTCATGACATGTCCTGCTCACATGAGACCTTGAAAAAATAAAATATGTTTGGGCCTGAAATAAAATATTGTTTGTCTCCTGCAAAAACGGTGCCACTCATAAAATTTTATTGTCAAAACTCAGATGAAAATTATTTTATTCATTTAAGATTTTCAGACTTGCAGCATCGTCCCATACTATTCAGGCTTTTTGGAAAAATAAAATTATTTCCCTACCTACCTACCCAGACCTTGCTTGGCAAGGTCGGGATTGGGGAAACAAACTATATATTAATTAAGGCCTTGTGTGTGTGTAATTTCGCAGTTCCATTAAAGGGGAATAGATGTATACTTTGAAATGTTTTAAAACTCTTCTACACTCAAGCTCGTATTGTGTAGAAACTTGTATTGCATGTATGACAGCGTAGAGATATTTGTCAAAAATCTGTTGTTGGTTTTAGTAGAAAACTGCTGTTTAATTCTTTTTCTATTGCCAAATTCCAATTTTTTGATGGGCAATACCTTCTGACCACAACTTTTCAAGAACTCTGTTGAAGACTATGTTGACCAGTTTTGATAAATTCAGGATCTTTGGTTGCTAGATTTCAGCTTGCAATTGAATTACTCCCTTCTCATATATATTCCAGTTTCTTACCTTTCCATTCATAATTAGTTATAAAAAACCATATTTTCAACTTTAAAATATTTAAAATACATGTAGGCCTCTCTATTTACAAAATTTCATAATGCATAAATTTTGTCGGGATAAAATTTCACAAAATAATAAAATCATTTCTTAATTATTTTTAGCAGCAATACTAAGTATTACTTCTTTATTTATATCATTATGTATTTCTGACTCTCTGTTAGATATTAGATTTTACTTTCTAATAATAAGGGAGAAACAAAAATTTAACTTCAAATTTTAAAAGGGAGATAACTTATGGATCTGGATCGAGCAAAACACACTTCAAACTGCTGATACACATAGCCGTACACCTTATAAGTTATATGTACATGTAAATTAGATTTGTTGAGTTACTGTGCATTTCGAATTCACTCTTTCAAAATTTACAAAATAAAAGAGATCCTTACTCAAAGGTTGTCCTATTAAAAAGATAAATGCATGTAAATGCATGCAATTCAATTACATGAAACATGTTTTTTTTTTAATTCCAATGTTTAAGAAACATTTTAGGGGAATTACCTGTTCTTATATTACAAGGTCACAGCTGATATAAGATATAGAATGTTTTGATGGTTGTTAAATTTTGTTCATTTCTAAAACCTCTTTTTCAGCATTATCTGACCTAGATGTTGGTCCTATGACTAAAGTCCTAGTTCCATTTCTTGAAACACAAACATCATTTCTATTGACATGTAAAATATATATGCAGAGATCCATCTTGTTCTGTAAACTATTTGAAAAAAAATTAGATAACCTGATTTTTGGTTTCCACCACAACCCAAGTCAATACCCTATGTGACATCTCCCCGTGTTTGTCACCACACTTGTAGCTCCTAATTGATTTGGTGTCAGTGTCAGATATGTTTGTCAGGTCTGTTTTAGTTTATTTACAAATTGTCTTAAAACAAGGGGATGATTTAGAGCTTGTCATAATTTTAAGTTCTCTTGTCCTTGTTGGCAGTATAACCTTGACCTTTACATATCTAGACTTTGCCACTCAGCCTCTGTTTAGATTAGGGAAAGGTCAGTTGATTCCCTGGGGAGCTAAGGAGAAATTTTATTTTCATGTATTTCTACATAATACATACATGTACAAATTAATAGTCTGTCTTACATGCATGTTTTGTGTCAAAATGCTGCATTTTCAGGGTTCTCACTAAGAAGAGTACTGGACTCCTCATTTTCAAATCTTGATGCATCAACATTGTCATTCTATAGCGATATTAATTTTATGTAATTTCCTTGCTTTATTTTGTCATGAACATGTGGATTGCAAAAACCACCAGTTTGCACAGAATATAATCTGATAATTCTACTCAATTTAACATTAGGATAAAAATGGACTGGAATTACCAAAATGTAAAGTAAGAGGATGTGGTATGATTACCAATGAGAGACGAACTTTCAGACTCCACAAGAGACCAAATGACACAGAAATTAACAAATATGTGTCGCACTGAACAATGAACAAAACCCATACATCTACTGCAACATTTATTTGACAGTACACAAAAGATCACTTCTATAAAAAAGCACTTCAACTCCTCTAAGACAATGCACATAACAAAAACATTTGCACCTTTACCTAGGAACTATTTTGTTTCAAACATGTATTATATTTTTTGTATGTTTTATTTTGACATGTACATTTATGCTCCGTTCTGGTGGTGGTACGTACAGCTTACAAATTCCATCTGAAATTAGAATCATTTTGCGAAGAATTCCACTGAAACTGGTGCTAGTTGGCCATCTGAAACTTGCAGTTAATTAATTGTTTGTTTCATGCTCCGTGTTGAAGGATCCACTGTAAGATGAACGTCAGCAATTATAGTGATGTACTTACCGTTATCATGCATGTGTCGCGTATGGATACTCCTTGTGTAAAATTTTATGATTTAGAGATTTATGCATGCTATAAAACAGGATGGATGGTCTTGATGAACGTCTATTCTGGTAAAAAAAAATTTAGATTCGTTGTACACTATTTTAGATTGATGTATGGAATGGTACCAAATTTTGGTGACCGCATGGAAATGTCCATTCCGATAAAGAAGTTAATGATATTTTTATTTTTCAGATTTATGCATGGAATGGGACCAACATTTGGTGACCGGATGAATGTTCATTCTGATAAAGAACTAAATGACTTATTAGATTTCAGTGCAGTAAGTAAAAAACAACATTGAACTCACTTTGAAATTATTTTACTAACTGTCTGAAAATACCATTGAAAATGATACACAACATGAATTACTGATAATTCAGAACTGTTTGAAAATACCATTGAAAATGAAATATACAATGTAATATGAATATCTGTTGAATTAAAAATTTTGTGAAAGAAAAGACAACAATGAACACAAAAAAATACAAACATATTTATATAAGTATTGTACATGTTGTATTGAACACTTTTCAAACTCTGAATCTATTCTGGGTAACTACATGTATTTCTGTACATTGTGTTATAACTGTAAATTGCATTCCCAAAAGGTACTTGTTAAATTTTTACAAGAGAAAATTAAGATTCTAAAGTACATGTAAGTACAACAAAGATACATGCAGTCTTCATGCTTGATAACCATAGGCCCGGCAGCCCATTCTTGTAAAATTCTTCTCGGGCCTGTAGAAATCACCCCTTCAGACCAACAGAGTCAGATTTAAAAAATAATTGACCTCAATTCATCAATACTGTACATGCTTACATGGACCTTGAGAAGGATATATCAGAATTTTATATGTGTATTTTTATGCCCCACCTACGATAGTAGAGGGGCATTATGTTTTCTGGTCTGTGCCTCCGTTTGTGCGTCTGTTCGCTTCAGGTTAAAGTTTTTGGTCAAGGTGGTTTTTGAAGAAGTTGAAGTTCAATCAACTTGAAACTTAGTACACATGTTCCCCATGATATGATCTTTCTAATTTTACTGCCAAAATATAGTTTTGACCCCAATTTCATGGTCCACTGAACATAGAAAATGATAGTGCGAAGTTCAGGTTAAATTTTTTGGTCAAGGTAGTTTTTGAAGAAATTGAAGTTCAATCAACTTGAAACTTAGTACACATGTTCCCTATGATATGATCTTTCTTATTTTAATTCCAAATTAAAGTTTTTACCCCAATTTCATGGTCCACTGAATATAGAAAATGATTGTGCGAGTGGGGCATCCGTGTACTATGGACACATTCTTGTTTGTCCTAGTATTTTATGGTTTTGACTAGTCTATTAAATGAAGGAAAATCCAGAAAAGAGCTTCTGACGTACCACAGTTTTTAGTGTTAATTCTATTCTTTAATCAGGTGTTAATTCTATTCTTTAATCAAGTGTTTATTCTATTCTTTAATCAGGTGTTAATTCTGTTCTTTAATCAAGTGTTTATTCTATTCTTTAATCAGGTGTTAATTCCATGGTAGTAAGCAAGTTTACAAAAAACACCTCAGTAAATTGTGTTAATCAAATTATTGAACATAGATGTACATGTACATTGTATGTGAAAGGTTGTTATTTTTCTTGAATGTAATCATAAGGATAATGGTAGAAAAACATCCAACTTGTTTTAGTTCTTCAATATTTTAACATAATAATCACTTCTTGCAATTCTTATAAATATACAATTTAAGGGTGTTGGATAGTTATGTACATGTAAACACAATAAACAAAAGTAAGATGCAGTGAAACCTGTTTAGACCGACTCTCTTCTGGACTTGAGATTTTGTTTGTTTATGGCCGATGTTTGGTTTTATTAGGTTCACAACGCATACTATTTGATAGGCGGTGCTTTAGAACATGTTTGGTTTATACAAGTTTTCAGTTTATGCAGGATTCGGTTTAGCCAGGTTTCACTGTATTATAATTAGCCTAAAAGGTGTACAAAACCAACACCAAAATAAAGAATTAAATAAAAAAATGAAAAAAAATTTATGAATATTTTGTAATAAAGATATACATATATATACATGTATCCTTCATCAGTATGGTGTGCTGTAAAATTAAACTTATCAATCCATGCTGATTTGATTAAAACAATAAATCTTGAACTTCATACAAATAAAAAAAATAATCTTGAACTTCATACAAAAATAAACAATGCTTCAAACATTGTACATGTATATATATGCATGTTAATATAATGTGTTTTCTGTTAGAGTTGTGTTCCTTTGATATTGGCCAGATATACATGTACATGTACAAATGTATATATAAATATGTAAACGATGTAAATATACTTCCTTTAATTTGTTACTTTTACACATGTTTGTATATATTTCTAGTGGTTTGGAATGTGTAGTCAATAGAGCAGAGGTGACAACCTTTTAAAATTGTTTTTGAAAAATGTATATATTCACATATACAATGTATGGGTTCTTCAGTTTGTTAAATAGGAAACCTAAAACCTAAAGTTTCAATAAGAATTTATTAGAAAAACTTAACTATTCAAACTGATCCTTTTAATTTTAACAGCAATTGAAAGACGTATTGAAATTAGGGCTGGTCAATTTAAACATTTATATCATACACAGGGAATTCGTCAATTTAAAGTTAGGGTAACATTTACCATGCATCTTGCATTGAGAGATGATTTCAAAATTTCTCAAACATTTTCACTGCACGAAATTTCGTATTTTATACCCATCAGTATTGAGATTTAGGATTTTTGTTTGAAATGACCATTAAAATGTCTAGTAATTTTAACTAAAATTAGTTACTCTAGAAAATTGGGAAAATTATCCACTGCTGTAATTTTAATGAAAGATAAAAAATTGAAATCATTTGTGTGAATTTTAAAGAAAAATAAATGCTGTCCTTTTGATGGGCCCCTAAGAACGTCATTTTCATTGTAATCATATAGAATTTCTTGTAACCCTCTAAAGGACCTCCCCAGCTGTTCCCTTACTTGTCTTTTTGGTATATTATTCAACTTATTTATGAAAAACTCAAAAAGATCAATATCGCTGTAAATTGTGTAGATTTCGATGTAGATTTCAGTTGGTTGATCTGTAAATTTGTAATTGATCAATTGTAAATAGCTGCCCATTAAAATTTATTGTGTTTTGGTGTGTTTTCATTGTCACAGTTTAATTGTCCTTAATATATTTGATGTTTTTCTGTAGTTAGAAAAGAAATTTTGGAAAAATAAGTCGCAGATGTTGAAAAATTAATGTCTGTAGTTTCCTGTCTTTTATTGCATTGGAAATACAAATTTTTAGCATTGATACATTCTTCACTTTATAAAGATATAGTGGTAGAAAATATGTTATGGCTTAAAAATTTAAAACATTGATCCTGCCAGTATATCAGGGGTTCAAATTTGCCTTAAATAATCAAAGGTTCAAGACCATTTGAAATCTAGGTGAAAGGTACTCCATAATAAATTCAATTGTCCTGTATAAAGTGATATGTTAGGGCTTAAAAATTTAAAACATCCTGCCAGTATATCAGGGGTTCAAATTTGCCTTAAAGAATCAAAGGTTCAAGACCATTTGAAATCTAGGTGAAAGGTACTCCATGATAAATTCAATTGTTCTGTATAAAGTATCAGTGTAAAGAATGAAAGGTTCACAACATTGTTATTTTGAAATTAAAAGTCCTCTCTTAGAAAAGGCAGGTCTATGACCTTGAACCCAAATAAATATGAACAATTGAATATTTTTGGTAACTTCCTCATACAAAAATGTAGGTCCTGAACAGTCTTCTATTTCCTACTCCATGCATTAAAAATCTAATGACCAATACAATTTCAAAACCCATTTTTCCTCACGTCAGTTTAAATACTCCCTAATTAATTTGTTAGGAGTTTTTTGAGGCAGTGCAACTTAGGAGGTTAAACCATTTCAATCTGCCACCCTTGGCAAAACAGATTTGGAACACAAAATAGGAAAGTACTCTGTGTTTGTTGTTGAGTGAATTATGGTGATATATGATGACATATCACTACTTCTTTGGGTAAACAGAGACATTTCACATGCAATAACCCTCATCCCCTTTTGGGATATTGTAGATATTTCACCTACCAGCAGTGACCCTGTTCACCCCACTGTTTTAGGATATACTTCCAACATGTACATCATGTCTGCTGACTATAGAAATATGAATATCAGCAGCACAATCATAATGAAAAAAATAGTTTGAATAAATTTAAATTACACTATAAACAAATAAATTATTTTAATTCCATGGACAATTCTCTATCCATTTAAGGACATGCAGTTTCAGCAGGGTTCTCACTAATGCGAGTCCATGAGTCCTGGACTCATCAAAATCTGTCTGGACTCACCATTTTCAAAACTGGTTAGTCCACAGATGCATGAAGATTGAAATATTTTGTATAAACTGAACACAGCTAGTTCATGCAGTTAAACACAAATATCATCATTTTGTAGCAAAAGTTTAAAAGTGATCTGAATTTAATGTCATTTCATTGCTCTGTTAGGAAATGGAGACTAAAATATTACATTATATTGCAATAAAATATTTTCTTCTTGCTGTTGGACTTGATAATGGCTAAAAATGACGAGTCCCTGGACTCGCCTTCAAAAATCCTTAGTGAGAACCCTGAGTTTGTTAGACTGACCTTGACCTCTTACATTTTTCTGGTGAATTTTGTAGCCTGTTGACAGATAGACAGATTGACATGCACATTGTTGCTTCTATTTTAGTCATCTGTCAGTCTGTGTAGAGAATATATTGTCCAACGCAATTGTAAAAAATATTTTGAAAAATATTGGTCATATCAACAAGTCATTTAAAATAGAATTAAATTACGGTCAGTTTGAAGGTCCATGCCAATGTCCACTGTTTTCCTGAGAAAAATAAGATACATGTATGATAATTACCAAGAAGTTAAACATGAAAAGCACAATGGTACAATGTACTTTTTTTCCTTCAAAATTTCAGTCGTTGCAGGATATCATTTTTGGAACTCTCATGCTTTTGTCCTTCACATTCATATTGACCTCCAATTGGGGATTAGTCTAGATCTAGATCATCCAGATGTTTTGGACACGTCTATAATAAATTTAAGTCTGCTCCAGTCCTGGCTGGTACTTTAACAAAACCTGCTTTATGTTTATTTACTGGTTTTTTTAATATTAGTTTTCCAAATACTTACTATTCCAAATTCTAGTCTGTGACCTTAGACTAGTGCAGACAGCTGGAAATCATGAGTCCTTGACTAACAGTAATGAGTATTCAATTTCAACTTAATTTTAACTCCTAAATTATTAAATTTATGATGATTCTTACATAAGAGAAGTCAAAAAATTTGAAATGAGTTTAAAAGAAGTTAAAAACAAATACAACTATACATCAAGGCTGCACATTTTGAATGTGTCTACTGCAGTGTCTTTTTGAAGGGAATAGTTTCAATGCTTTGCTCTTTAGAAATTGTAATCTTTGGTCCTTTCATTTCATTGTCTGGAAGTGGGATCTCTGAAAACATTGACTGGGCCTAGATTAATATAGTTTTTGTTTCCCCAATCCCGACCCTGCCAGCCAGGTGTGGGTAGGTAGGTAGGGAAATAATTTTATTTTTCCAAAAAGCTTGAACATTATTGGACGATCCAGCAAGCCTGAAAATCAGAAATGAATAAAATAATATTTGACTTAGTTTTGACAATAAAATTTTATGAGTAGCACCATTTTTGCAGGGTCGGTCGGGATTGGGGAAACAAACAATATTTTATTTTAGGCCCTAAATCCACCAAACTAGGAATCATATAATACTGTTGAAGGCCATTCAGTGGCCTGTAATTACTTTAATATCCTGTCATTTGAACTCTAGTGGATACTGGTAGTTGTTTCATTTAGCAATCATATACAGTGAAACCTGTTAAAACCGAACCTCTTCTGGACTTAAGATATTGTTCGGTTTTGGCCGATGTTGCCATTGTTGGGTTTAATCAGGTTCACAACGCACTTTATTTGATATGACGGTGCTTACGAACATGTTTGGTTTATACAGGTTTTCGGTTTATACAGGATTCGGTTTAGTCAGGTTTCACTGTATACACCACTTTAAAAATTTGTAAATGACATGAAAGATTTATTTTAATTTGTAGTTTTTTGTGGATTTTGATTTTTTATACAAATTGTCTTCAGGTATTTCCTATTCTTAGATATATCCCTTCTGTTTAAAACCCAGGTTATCGGAGGTATTTTCTGTTTGTTTACATTCTGTTATCTGATATTGATCCTCTAGTCTGTTTCACATCTGTCTTGGTTCCCATCAAACCTTGTTACTGGCCATCTGATCCAGCCACCTGGAACTCCTCTGCTTTTGCCCTTGACATTCATGGAAGAAGTGAGAGAAATCGGTCAATATTTTCCATATTGCACTCTGGCCATTTGATCCAGCCACCTGGAACTCCTCTGCTTTTGTCCTTGACATTTATGGAAGAAGAGAGAGAAATCAGTCAATATTTTCCATATTGCACTCTGGCCATCTGATCTGGCCACCTGGAACTTTTCTGATTTTGCCCTTGACATTGTATTTGATGCAGAGAGAAAAATCAGTCAATATTTTCCAAATTGCCCTCTGGCCATATGATCCAACCACCTGGAACTCCTTTGCATTTAGTTTAAACATATTTATTTATAGTGGATTGGGAAACAAGTTTTGCAACTTATATTAATCCCTTTCCACTTTGCGGGTGCGAGTGCTGCCTTGTAGCGCTTTGCATTTGATGCATAGGGGAAAATATAGGTCAATATTTTCCATATTGCCCTCCAATATGGCATAAGTCTGGATCTGCCAGATGTTTTGGACAAGGTCGGAAGAATGTTTCATTGAATGGAGTAGTAATGATCATATTATTTCTGGGCAGTGGGTGAAGCAGATGGAAAATCTGTGTCATTTCAGTGCATAAGATTATTTACATTTTATGATGCAACATTTGCAGGCAAAAAAAAATGGGAAAAAAAAACTACGGGAAAAGACCAGATGGTCCATAGTGCACCATTCATAAAATTTATTACTACTGAAGAATAGTAGAACCAGACATTTCCAGATGGGAAATTACTGCATTGCAAACATTATGGGGAGATATTACACAGTTGTAAAAATATCTTGTTGATATAGAATGAAATGCAATAGAGATTCAGACCTTTATGACTTGATTACCATCTTAGTACCATGAGGGAGATGGAAAAAAGGGGGGACGTTCATGCAGGTTCTGGAAACATGACAGGGGGAGGGGTAGGACAAAATTTCCCCAAAAAGTTATTCGGGAAATGAGCACTATAATGTCACCTCCCTCTTCCATTACTTACTAGTAAAATTTAAACACCGCTTGTTTGTAGTTCTTAAAACATATTTTGTGTGCAATTTTTTATCGTGTTACTATATGTGCATGTGCTCAGACAAGTCAAAATAATAATTTTGAAGAAAAATTGCTCTGCTCCAAAAATGATATCCGGTTCTTTGAATATTTGAAAAATGTAGCCGAAAGGCATCGATCTACCATAACATGATATTTCTTTTGTACTTGGCATTGAACTAGAGTAAAAGACTTGCCAAACCTCAAATATATCTCAGTACCTGTTTTCTATGCCTCTTGCAAATTACATTTATTTTCCCAAGACAATACTATAATCAGTTGGCCATGAAAATAGTCTGATTCCGTTGGCATTGATGGTAATTATTTACTAACTGTTAGTAAGAATGTTTGGCCTTTCTGTCTTTAAAAAAGCACAAAAAATCTTTTTAGTGTACATATTTATGGACAGATTTAGATATAATTTGATACCAGAAAATTTAGCATTAGAAAAATGATTCATTAAATTTTGAAAAATTTTCAATGTTTGAAATGGATTCTAGCTTAAGGATTACAGTTAACTTCATGTAAAATATAGGGGAATTAGGAAAAGTCTTGTAGTCTGCAGCATTCTTTAGAAAAATTTTGGACCCTGCAGGAGAAATTCAAATTGTGTGGATTCCTAAGATTAAGTTTTCACTCAAGTCTTATGACTATGCAGTATGGGCTTTGCTCATTGTTGAAGGCCGTACAGTGACCTATAGTTGTTAATGTCTGTGTCATTTTGGTCTTTTGTGGATAGTTGTCTCATTGGAAATCATATGACATCTTCTTTTTTATATTATATGTTTTTGGTTTATACATGTACCCTCAAAATCCACAATTATATATTAGTGCATAAATTTATGTAATGTACAATGTATGTAAGTGTCATGAAAATTCAAAAGAAACCTGTATTAAAAATAAAAAAAACCTGAAGAGACGCAAGTAAGTGAATCTTATTAGATCGTCTTCTAACTTTTTTCTGCTGACTATTCAAGAAATTTAATAAACAGACAATTTTGAGTTTATATAAGTATTATACCTATATCATCTTGACATCATAATCTATAATTAAACTTTGTGCATTCTTTGGTGACACACGACCCTAATTTTGTAACACAAATTTGTAATTTATACACAAATGTTACACCTGGTTGTTACTTTGTCTGACATGTCAAACTTGTAATGGATTCTTCAATGGCACGAAAGTGAAATTCTAATATGTCATGGCGCTGGAGGGAGGGTTAATTCAAACACGTGTTTACCATGTTTACCTTCAAATTCTATGCACCAATAACATGAATATAGAAAAAAATTATTCCTTGAAAAACACAATATTGAAATTTTCAAAGATATTGAAATTTTAAAACGTCATGGCATTTCATGGAGGGATGATTCATATATTTGTTTACCATCTAGTAACAATGAAATATGGTTTGATTTGTCTTAAATATACTGCAGTCAAATCTGCTTTTAAGGTCACCTCTGTTAGGTCAAATCTGTCATGTCAGGTCACCATCTTCTTGTCTCATTAGTAATACCTATGCATTTAGAATCTATTCTAAGATCAGCTTACTCTGGTCTTGAAGGTGACCTCTATCCATGTATATGTATATGAATTGAGTCCGTAGATCTATATCCAAACTCACAGGCCAATCAACCTAGTATATATATTCTGATTTTAAAGGTTTCGGTAAAAAACAAACATTTACTGTTGTCATGTGACTTTTGTTTTTTTTCATCCTGATTTCTCTAGTTGTCAGATGGTTCATAAAGGTACAAATTCTTTTGAATTATATATCTAGATCAAGTTTTGTATACTAATATTGATCAAGATAGAGTGGTCAAAGATCCCCGAATTATATTTTGGTATGCCTAACCATCATTTGTGGCGCTTAAATTACATCAGTAAGATGTATGGCTACCTGTAAATCCAATTCAAAGTTGATGAGCATTTGAAAAAGAACTAAAAATTCTGAAATGTTTGTGTATAAAAAAAACTTTGTCTATGATCTGGTTTACTTGTATCTGAAATAAAAATTGTTTTCTGTATTTTCAGATGTTTTCCCCACCAACTGGAGGAAATGGTGGCCACCCTGGTAACCACCCTGGCGGACACCCTGGTGGTCATCCTGCTGGTCACCCTGCTGGGATGAACTATAAACAAGGTTTGTTAACTCTTAATTAAAGGGAACTAACTCTTCTGTCAACACTTTATGGTTGAAGGTTTATAAATATCATATTTTTAAAAAGGGATGTTGATCACATGTCCAGTGTTCCGGAAATACAGATCTGTAAGTCCTGACCACGGCACCAAATATTATGTATGTCCACCATTATGAGTATAGTGGTTGTCCTGATATCCAAGTAAAAGTTTGTGTTGGTTTTATATATTGGTTTTTTTTTTGGCTCTCTGGTTTAATATCACATCTGATTACAATACATATATATATATTGTTGATACTGAAATATATATGCATGTAATTATTTATAAATTAATCTAATCTTATTTTTTATCTACATGCATGAAAAATAATTGAAAACAAAAATTTTCAACAAATACTGTACATGTGGACCACCAAATTTTTAGTCTTGGTGGTCTGCATGACCACCAGGCTAAACATGATTTCAAGAACTCTGATGACTTAGATAAGTTCTTACATCATAGTCCCAGACACTAGAAGAGCTGTGTTTGTATTTTTCCTTTGAAATTAAACCTCTAAACAGAGGCCACCTTTATAACATTAACACTGCATTTTCCTGGTTGAGGGGTTATAATCTTTCTGTATATATTCGCTCAAAATTTGATTTGCAGCCTTTCTTGTGGGGCTAAAAGACCACTGAATCTAAAATTCAAAATATACCAGTCTCAGAAAGTTCTAAAAAAGATAAGTTCTTAATCTGTGTGTTGTTCTAATAATTTCTTTTCCTGTTTTGAGCCCCATATAAGTTTTTGTCGTGAATAAAAAGTTGAACAGGTGTTAGACGAGCCACAAGTATACTACCTGTGTGATAAATTTTACCTGAAGTTGTACAAATTTATTAGCCCTCGAGCGATCATGTTATGGCTGGTGCTTTTGTTAACATTATCACCTCTTAAGCTCCGGATAATAGTTTATGGTAAAGAGAAATTGAATTTCTTCTGAAATGGAGAAGTAACTGATCAGCCGATTTCTTAAAGCCTCCTCGAGAAATCGCTGTAAATAATGTAATTGATTATTTTGTGTAATAAGTTTCTTCAGAAAAGATGGAAAAGGGTAAAATCCTAACTTGAGAGAATAAAAATTAAGACTGGACCTATAGTGTGTGGGATGATGGTTAAAAAAAAGAAGATAAAAACTGAACATTCTTCCCTGTAACCTGGGTCACTTATTAAATTTTAAGCAACTGCTTGATTTTAAGAGAAAAACGTGGTAGTGAAGCCATAATTAGCAAAGATTTTATTGATTTTTTTTATAACTCTTTATTGAAAGAAATTAAGGCAAATGTGTCCTTTTTCGAACACCCTGAATAGCTTTCAAATCAAAGTATTATGTGCCATATATAAGGGGGAAAATAGAAAACATCCAGAAATGTCTATCAAAAGTATTCATTTTTAAAGATCTATATAAATTATATTTCTGAATTTTAAATTTTAAATATGACCTAGACAGGTTTTTTTTCTCTCCATAATTCCTAATTTGAAAACCTTTTTAAAGATGAGTTATTGATGAATTAAGTCTGTGGTTTGTTTCTAATATTTCATTTATACAAAAAAACATCAAAAAGAAATCAAAGTTGTTTTGATATAAGAATAAATTTGAAATTCCTTATTAAAATGTTCATAGACAGGCCATTCATTAGGAGGCGGTACCCGGTACTTTTACCCTCCTATGCTATTGACAAGTACCGCCTAAATGTAGGAATTTTAATATAAAGATAATCATAGAATAAATTGAAAAGTACCACCTAGAAACGTGGAAAGTACCAGTCAACATGAAAGATAATGAAACCCCTGCATAGATTACGATTTTGCACTGTCACCAAGTTCTTAAGAGTCTTATTATACATGTATATAGTAAAAAACTGGCCTTATTTAGATTTCAGATTATTGTCGTAAATTTTACTATAATGTTCATTTCAATATTAAAGAAATCAACGCCCGTTAAATTATCGTGTGGGGAGGCCAGGTGCACTATTTCAAAAGGCTAAAATGTATAGGTATAACATATCATTTTAAGTAGAATTTGCATGGAAGTAAAAAAAAATGGGGTATATTTATCATCTTATTGTTATTAAAACATCTCATACAGCTATTAAAATGAAGTCTGATAGTGATATTATGAAAAATGTTATTTAATATTTGTTTATTTTGGTTTGGATGTCAGAGGCTGACCGTTTTACTAAAGATATTGTTGAGTTGAAAAAGTAGAGTATAATTTGCAAATAATGCAGAATAATGTGCCAAAAAGATACAGAATATATAGAAAAAAAATGTAACAGAAAATAATAAAGAACAGAGAATAATGGGGTTGTAAAAAATAAAAGAATGGAAAAGAATACCAAAACAAAAAAGATTAAGATGAGAGTAGAATACTGAAATGAAGATACCCCCTCCCCCCCCCCCCCCCCCCCATCCACCCAATCCAGATCCTCAAAAAAATAATCTTTCTGTATTTCCAAATACATGTACCTTTATTTTTTAAAGATTTTTTTTTGTAACAATGAATAATTGCACCCATGTAAGGTCTTTTGAATTTTACCCGATTTTAACAATTTTCAACAGTCCTAACAAACTATTACTTTGGAGTATCTAAATGTTAAGTACATGTATGTACAAACATGTATATATACCTATAGATTGAAATAAAAATGTAGAACATATATGTTTCACGAAGGATTTGTAATTCAGGTTTGCCTCATACATATGTGTTTTACTTGATTTGATCTATTTTAAGTCCAACAGGCCATAGATGCAAAGATCCTATTGAGAAGTATCTAAACGTCAATTAAATACCTTTGGAAGTAATACATACATGTACAATTTACCGGGGATTTGAACTTGAGGTTTGCCTTATATGATTAAGACAAAAAGGTGTAAAATAATGTCAAAATTGTAACCACAACTCAGGCACAAGCTTTTCCTCATCTTTTGTGGTTCATCAGTTTACAGTGAGCAATGGAATACTCCCCCCTTTCCCCCTCCCCCTAAATATAAAATCTAGACCCTCATTAGTAATTTTTTCAGCTGAATACCATTATTAGGTATTTTTGTGAAGGGGGGGATTGGTTGGAACCTTGCAAGTTCTCTTCAATTTGAGTTACTTGTAACGCAATTTAAAGTACCTGTATATATTACAAATACAAATAGTATTTATTTTTTTGTGGAGGATTTGTACCAGTTAACTGATTGGCCTTAATATATGATTAAGACAGAAAGGTGTAAAATAACGTAACCACAAGCATTTCCTCGCCTTTTGTATTTCTTTAACCTACTGTGAGCGATTGGAATATAGGTTTAAATTTTACTACGATCATTTCAAAACTTGACTTAATTATAATTTAACAAGTTCAATTTAAATTTGTAATTTTGATTTTGACAAACCTAGGCTAGTACGAATGTATTTTAAATTACCATACACAAGTTGTTATTTGTGTATTAGATATTTCGGATGTCATATAGTTTTGTTACCTGGGATGAATAACGAGAAATTTATTTCAAATAATTCATATTTAGTGATTGATCGTTAAATGATGCGATCAAGTTAATAATTGATTTATTTGGTTTAGTGATTCATGATATATATAAATATACATGTACACGTAATATAATAGATTTTTGTTCAACTAGAAACTGTTCTCAAAGTTGTTTCCCTAACAAGTGCACGGTGGTCCTTGAGTTCAGTGTTTTTGAATATTTGTATAGCTCAGAGGGGGATCCTTCTGTTAGAAAAAATAAATTGATTATATAGGAAATGCTGGAAGCATGACTGGAGCAGGCCCCCTCTTAGTCAGTTAGTGGGCCCCCACTTCTGGAACCGCCACTGTTGCTGAATACCTAAATCCGTTACAAATTATAGGGGTCAGGATCTCTGGGGATATTGGGGGACTTCTAACATGACTACTTGTATAGTACCTGTATAATTGTATAATTGAGGCTTTATATATGTAGTTCAGGGGTGGTAATGTGGGCTTATTGTTTTAATTTCACAGAAGTCTAACTGACAGAAATAGGCCCCTCAGTGAAAATTGGGAATAATGGATAAAAGTGGACCTTATGATTATTTACTCTTTGAATTTTTTTCTAATAGTCAGACTTGGATTGCATTATATAAATCCTGTCAGACTTGGTGGCCAAGTGGTTTAGGTTGTTATGTAACTACTGTTATCACTAGCCAGTCAACACTGAGGTTGTGAGTTGAACCCCACTTTTGCGGGTGCACTCATCTCCAAGCTTAATTGATAAGGATTGTCAGTTTTCCTACGAAGGTTGGTGGTTCTCTCTGGCATTCGGGCTTCCTCCATCAATAAAAACTGGCAACCATAAAAAAGCACAAAAGTGGCATTAAAAATACAAAAATAAAATAAAATCATTATTCATGTCAAACGATTTAGAACTGCAGAAATAAAAGATATGACAGCTTTCTATTTCAGTAAAATTATTCTCTGACGTAAGCCATTTTCTTATCTTTTTGTCTATTTGAAGAAGGCTAGAATTCCATGGACAAAAATTTTGAGTTGACAAATATACACCTTATTAACTTTTGAGCTTAAAAAAAAAATTGTCAATATTTTCCCCCCTCAATGATTTTTTTTTCGTAACTATTCCAACCCATCCTATAATGTTCGATAAGGAATTGTTTAATTGTAAATAAATAAATGAATTATACAGTAATGTAGCATAAAACAAAGTATTATTTGATGTAAGAATATAAAAGACAAAAAAAGACCGATATTTAAAACAGGTTGGTTGCTAAACATCTGCGGCCTGTGTCAACATCGGCAGCCACTTTACGGAACAGCTGTTGCCAATGTAAACATTTCTATCTGATGTTATCTTGTAGTCAGTCTGAACTTAATCAAATTTCTATATTTTAAAATTTTACAAACACAAAAAATAACAGTTCTTTTACGTAAATGACATTTTACTCAAATAAAAAACAGTAGTGTAAGAGTGATGCAATTTATGTAGTATAAGAGTGATGCAATTTATTATATGGGCATAATTATTGGTGAAAATTGATTGATGAAATGTGTAGTTTGTCATTTTCAGCTACATGTACATGTAGTAAAATGGAGCAAGCCTGTTAGTTTCCTCATTTGAGGCCTTCAATAGCTTGCCTGTCTGTCCTCTCCAATATGTACACATGACATGTATGGAAGGGTTATATATTTGTATTAAACAAAACAATGATCTGAGTTTAAAAGCACTCATTTTGTAGAAGTTGATATTGAATGTCGTACGGTAGATTTTTAAATATTTCCTTTAGTCATTTGACATTTTAGTTTAAAGGGATTAGGGGAGTGGTTACGATTTGAGATTAAACCTTTTAATCACATTTTTGATACAAATTGTTTTCTTTTAAATGATAAGTCGTTTTATTATCATTCACAATGAGAGAAAAAAATGTGTTTGCAGATGTTATAGCTTACAAATCTGTAGAGTGAGGTGAGGGAGTACAGTTCTTATAGAACCAGTTTTGAATGTACCTGATTTGGTGCATTAGTGAATAAGGATATTTTTATTTTCACCCAGTGGCACCCATCTATGGTGGAACAGGGTACAAAATGGCCAAATTTTTTAGTGCCTCTGTGTCCAACTACGTGTTGCTTGCACATGTATTGGAAAGTGAGTTCAGGCTTTGTCTTTTAATATTTACTGGTATACAAAATTCAGTTTTATTGAACGGGAGTTGAAGTTGACTGTCTGTCTACGATAATAGGAGAGGTTGCAATTACTAAATTAATCTGAGCCGTACTGAGTAGTGTCTTCATTAGAAATCTAGTCAAAACATGGGAAAGGGTTACACACTATTCCAATTATGCATGTTCATCATACAAAGATGAACTCAAAACCACCCCAAAAAAAATCCAAAGTTTAATCTGTTGGTTATCTGAGGTAATTTTATCTTATCCTCTTCCATGCCAGTGTTCAGTCATGGTGTATCCAATTTGTAACATGTAAAAATGAATTAATTCATTGAAGAATGGACTTGAATGGCTGACTGTAGTATTTCACAGTTTATTAGACTGGCTGTATTTATAAGAATGAATGCTCACAGCTGTAGTTTTGCACAGCTAATAGTTACTGGCTGTAGTATTACACAGTCTAATGAACTGGGTGTAATTACTGTGACACAAATAAAGGACTGTTGTGATTTACCCAAAATTGATTTAAATTGAACAGTAGGACAAAACCTTCTGTGTTGTCTGTTTAAATCTGACCTCGTCACCCTTTATAAGAGATTGTAATACTACACTAGATAAAATAGGACAATCTTCTGCCAGGTGATTTCAAAGGCTTAATTGAGATATGTCAATTATATCATTTGACCCTGATTAAAGAAATTTGATCAAATGTGGAAGAAATTGAGGGGACTGAAAATTCGTGGAGGAGGTTATATTCATAACCATTACAAATATATATTCGGTAACTAACCAATTATTAGAAAAGCTTCTTTTAAAAAGAACTTAATATACATGTAATGAAATAATGCCGCTGGTATAGAGAAAGAAAGTTAGTTAACAGAGATCTATGAAGATTGTTTTAGTAATTTTTGATAAAACTACAATAAATTTATCATGCTAAATAAAATATCAAAATATGGGAAGTGCTGGTAGTTGAAACTCAAGAGTATAAAGATAAATTTTTGGACATTACTCAGAAAGAATAGATCACTTTCGGTCTGGTGAATTCTTATTTTGTACATTACTGAAATATAAATGAATCTTAGTTTTTATACGACCGCAAATTTTGAAAAAATTTTCGTCGTATATTGCTATCACGTTGGCGTCTGCGTCGTCGTCGTCGTCTTGCGTCCGAATACTTTTAGTTTTCGCACTCTAACTTTAGTAAAAGTGAATGGAAATCTATGAAATTTTAACACAAGGTTTATGACCACAAAAGGAAGGTTGGTATTGATTTTGGGAGTTTTGGTCCCAACATTTTAGGAATTAGGGGCCAAAAAGGGCCCAAATAAGCATTTTCTCGGTTTTCGCACTATAACTTTAGTTTAAGTTAATAGAAATCTATGAAATTTTGACACAAGGTTTATGACCACAAAAGAACGGTTGGGATTGATTTTGGGAGTTTTGGTCTCAACAGTTTAGGAATTAGGGGCCAAAAAAGGGCCCAAATAAGCATTATTCTTGGTTTTCGCACAATAACATTAGTTTAAGTAAATAGAAATCAATGAAATTTAAACACAATGTTAATGACTACAAAAGGAAGGTTGGTATTGATTTTGGGAGTTTAGGTCCCAACAGTTTAGGAATTAGGGGCCAAAAAGGGACCCAAATAAGCATTTTTCTTGGTTTTCGCACCATAACGTTAGTATAAGTAAATAGAAATCTATGAAATTTAAACACAAGGTTTATGACCATAAAAGAAAGGTTGGGTTTGATTTTGGGAGTTTTGGTTCCAACATAATAAGGGGCCCAAAGGGTCCAAAATTAAACTTTTGTTTTATTTTATCAAAATTGAATAATTGGGGTTCTTTGATATGCTGAATCTAACTGTCATGACTGTGTATGTAGATTCTTAACTTTTGGTCCCGTTTTCAAATTGGTCTACATTAAGGTCCAAAGGGTCCAAAATTAAACTTAGTTTGATTTTGACAAAAAATGAATCAGTTAGGTTCTTTGATATGCTGAATCTAAAAATGTACTTAGATTCTTGATTATTGGCCCAGTTTTCAAGTTGGTCCAAATCGGGGTCCAAAATAAACTTTGTTTGATTTCATCAAAAATTGAATAAATGGGGTTCTTTGATATTCCAAATCTAACTGTGTATGTAGATTCTTCATTTTTGGTCCTGTTTTCAAATTGGTCTACACTAAAGTCCAAAGGGTCCAAAATTAAACTTAGTCTGATTTTAACAAAAATTGAAATCTTGAAGTTCTTTGATATGCTGAATCCAAAAATGTACTTAGATTTTTTATTATGGGCCCAGTTTTCAAGTTGGTCCAAATCAGGATCTAAAATTATTATATTAAGTATTGTGTAATAGCAAGTCTTTTCAATTGCACAGTATTGCGCAATGGCAAGAAATATCTAATTGCACAATATTGTGAAATATCAAATTTTTTTTTAATTAGAGTTATCTTTCTTTGTCCAGAATAGTAAGCAAGAAATATCTAATTGCAAAATATTGTGCAATAGCAAGATTTTTTTTTAATTGGAGTTATCTTTCTTTGTTCAGAATCAACTTAAATCTTTGTTATATACAATATACAATGTATATTCACCAACTGATAAATTAAAATAATCTTCACCATTCAGTGATAACAAGCAGTTTTTTTACATCTTAATATTTTATGATGTATTTAAATGAGTAGTTATTGTTGCAAACTCCATTAGAAATTTTAATTGAGATTAGTTTTGGAATAAGGGAAAGGGGGATGTGATTAAAAAAATTGGGTTCAATTTTTCTCATTTGAAATTTCATAAATAAAAAAGAAAATTTCTTCAAACATTTTTTTGAGAGGATTAATATTCAACAGCATAGTGAATTGCTCTAAGAGAAACAAAAATTTTAAGTTCATTAGAACACATTCATTCTGTGTCAGAAACCTATGCTGTGTCAACTATTTAATCACAATCCAAATTTAGAGCTGAATCCAGCTTGAATGTTGTGTCCATACTTGCCCTAACCGTTCAGGGTTCAACCTCTGCGGTCGTATAAAGCTACGCCCTGCGGAGCATCTGGTTGTAATTTATTCAATTAATTATTAAGTAGCTTTTATTAATACATATACCATCCTAATTTTAAAGATTTCAAAAGCCCAAGTTTGTTTGAATGGCCTGAATAGAGTTGATGGAATTTAGATTTATTAATGCAAAATAAAACCTGAGGTGTGAAAATCCTTAGCCACTTATAAGATTAAGTATTGGGACTTATATCTTATAAAGGTATAACTTCATTGGCCATTGGTAAATAGAAAGGTGTCAGGGTTATCTAATCCTGATAGATAGATGTGTCAATTTGTGTTGACACACTAACTTTTGACTGCTGTATACAAGTAATACACATGTATAATTGTGTGTGCAAAGACACCTGAATGTTATTGAAATGTATACACATGTCATATAATAGTTTAAAGGGTGGACAATGGTTAAAAGACATCTGGCCTGTGAATTAATACATGTACATATACAATGTATGTTGCACATACTTGTTTAAATAGTGGTCAGTGGTCATTAGGCCAGTGAAATACCTGTTGGAATTTATGCATATATATATATATATAATTAAAAGTTTGAAAACATCCATGCAAAAGTGATAAAAAGTAAGAAAACAGAAGAAAGAACATCAACACGTTATAGGCCTTGGGAAGACCTAAAGTTATACAAAAGAAGATGTGGTATGATTGCCAATGAGACAACTATCCACAAAAGACCAAAATGACACAGACATTAACAACTATAGGTCACCGTACGGCCTTCAACAATGAGCATGTTAACTTTTACATTATTTGGTTTTTGGTGGAGAGTTGTCTCCCATTCATATACATGTATAAACAATTTGTGAACATTAAGATTTATTGAAAGACACCAAACGACACAAATATCGAACGGTATTGAAATTTACAAGATAAATGTCAGGTAAAGAGGTGTGAAAACAAGAAATTGAGACAAATGTTTATTGCGATGTGTTTAATGTCAATATAAAGGTCAGATTTCTACTGTTCTTTATTTTTTTTTTTTTTTATCAAACATGAATATGAAATATCTGCTGCTGAACGGCCAGCAATATGCAGTCAATTTTTCATCTTTCTCGGTATGGTTTCGAAAGTTTGCACTCAAATATAGTTCTTTTAGCTACCTCCTTAGCTACAAAACCAGGTTTATATAAAAAAAAAAAAGAAGATGTGGTATGATTGCCAATGAGGCAACTGTCCACAAGAGACCAAAATGACACAGACATTAACAACTACAGGTCACCGTACCTTCAACAATGAGCAAAGCCCATCATTCCTTCTGAAAATGTTTACACCAAGTCAGGAATATAACAGTTCTTTTCCATACATTCCATTGCTTTGTAAAGGAAGAGATATATATTTTATGAGTATTTATGGTCTCCACTACTTTGAATTTATTTGCAGTTTTCGTATTTTTGATATACATTTTTATGAAACAAATAATGAAATATATACATGTATATATATTGAAATTATATGTTTTAAATGTCAGGGGAAAAGGTGTGAAAACAAGAAATTGAGACAAATGTTTATTGCAATATGTTTAATGTTATTTCAAAGGTTACATTTCTACTGTTCCAGACTTTCTTTATTTATTTTTTTTTATATCAAACATGAATATGAAATATTTGCTGCTGAATGTTCAAATTTCAAGGAAAGGTGTGATAACAAGAAATTAACGACAAGTAATTATCATGATGTTGTTAATGTCATTGGAAAGGTTATATTTCTTCCAAACTGAGACTACCGTTATTTTTCATAAAGAATATGAATGATATATTTGCCCCTTAACGTCCAACAAAATTTGATGAATTTTCTTTATTGTCTTTCTTTCTTATGGAGGTGAATACTTGAGCCAGTTGAAGTTCCAAATGTAAAAGCCTAACATACTAGGTATCTGCTTATTTTTTTGACTGCATTAAAACATCTTCCCACGTACATGTAGGATTGTTAGGATTGTAATACTAGCCGCTGGGTGTTCTGTACCCATCGTCCTTCAATTAATCATTCAAGGTTGAGGTAAATGTTAGGTAAATAGAAATTCATAACTGGGTTTTTTGGCAACAGTATAACTATATGAGTTTTACTCCTTGAATTTTCACTATGTTCCAGATATTTTAATGCTGTCTTCATTTCTAGGATTGCTTGGCACAAATTTGATATTTGTCTATTTTCGATTTGACTTTTTAAGGAAAAATTGTTAATTTTTGGGGATTTATTGTGTGCAGGTGGGTTGCTGCCAAACTGTTTCGCACTCTGCTATAATTAGCGTGAAAATGCTTTGACGAAGTATTTTCAAATTTAGATATGTTTATGGCTTAAACCAAATATAGTTTGTATTCAAAGCTTTGGATGTAGGTGATCAATTAAGTATTTTTGTTTATTATTTCTATTTGAAATCAAAAGTTCACAGTTTGGTTAATAATTTGGGAATTCAGTTTTTGCCATCAAGTTCAACACTAAGTGTAAATTTTTATTATAAAAATACATTTTACAGGACCATATGTGGGAAGGCGAGTTATATTTACAACTTTCATTCCTTTATAAAATATATAACACGTATAAAGGACAGATTTATTTTTAGTAAGGTTGCCCATTATTAGACAACTATCGAACAAAGTACAATGCAAATATGTTAACAACAGTAGCTCATTAAATCTATAGGTTAACTGGTACCTAACGTTCAACAATGAGCAAAACACCACATTATTTTAAATTTTCTGTAAAAGCAGGAGGATGAAAGAGTTTTTAACACAGTTCTAGGCTTATTCCAGTGTTTATTGATCATTATTACAGACAAGATGGAATAACAGGTATTATTTGTAAGGCCCGATCTGGAAAAAAGGCTTCTGGTTTATAGGGTACCTAAATTTTGGAATTAGAATAACAATGGCTTATTTCGAGCAAGTTAATCACACTGGATTAAACATAGACTTTTTTTTTGTAATTATTTTATTTTTGATGATGAAACATGTGAAATTACATACTACAGTATTCGATACACATTTTAAAAATAAAGTAATACTTGATAAATCAATTAAGTCATATGGATATAATAAGATATATATATAGATATTACAAAAAGATTTTGTTAATTAATCAAATAAATTAAATAAAAGCTGCTTCTAACAAATGCCATTTCTGATCCATTTTTGCCTTTTGTACAGGGGTTTGTACATAGACTTGTGGTATATATCTATGAGATAAGAATGACTAAAAAAAAAACTGTGATCAAAATGTCAAGCTTTGCTCACAAGGATGTGACAACAGTGTCTAGCAAATGAAATTTCAGCCTTTAAAATTTTGAATGTGCATTAATCTGACAAAATCAGAGAAGGCTTTTTTACAAATTTTCTAAATTTTAGATTACTTCAGACATTTTTTACTATGCACAGCAAGAAGGCTCATACAATTAAAAAAAAATCTGAACAATTTATAGCAAAAAAATTCACAAAAGTTAAAAAAAAAACTAAATTAAAATTAACATTGGTTGAGAACGTGTGTGTTGAACGTGAACCAATTGTTTAACATCTTTATTTTGTTAAATGTTTAACCTTAAAGACAACATTTAAAAAAAAAAATAATTAATAGATGTTCTAATATGTTTAGAAAAAAGAGTCAATTGTTTAAAATGGGGGCTAATTAAGTGTTTAACCTATAAAACAATAATTTCAAGATTTTTTTAAAGGGTGTTTAAGCATTAAATGAAAAGTGAAGCAATTTATAATCACATGTTTAGTGTTTAACCAAAAAGACAATAGTTTAAAAAACAAGAAAATCAAACAATTTTAGGATTTTTTTTTATAAATCAGGTTAAGATATAATAAAATTGAATGGAAATGGAGAGACAACAACCTGACCAAAAAGCATATAACAGCACAAGGCCACTAATGGGTCTTCAATGCAGCGTTAAAATTCCACACCTGGACTCTGGTGGTCCTCAGCTGGCCCCTTAATAAAATTGTGTACTAGTGAAAATGGATGTCATACTAAACTCCAAAGCATGTAATAAATTCGAGTCAATTGTTTAACATGGCTTTGTTAAGTGTTTAATTAACTTTGAATACAACAATTTTTAGAAGAAAAAAAATGTCACAGTTTTTAGATGATTTTTTTTAATGATAATTTAATATAAGCTTGCAATGAAACGGAGTCAATTGTTAAACGTGGTGTGTTAATTATGAGTTTTAAACACAATTTAAAACAAACAATTCACTAAAGTAAGTCAAAAAATTAGTTGATAATGTTTAAGCATGTGATGAAACGTGAGTTTATTGTTTATCATAGTTTGTTAAATGATAAATGCTATGTTAACCTTATAGACAATTTTTTGAAGAAAAAAAAATCACAATTTGAAGAAGACAATTTATTAATGATGTTTCAGCCTGTAATGAAAGTGAGTAAATTTTTTTTTAATTATAATTGTGTTTAACTTTAAAGACAATGAAATTTACAAATTTAAGACAAAAACTATTAATGCTGTTTAAGCATGTAATAAAATTAATAAAATAGGAGTCGATTAATTGTTTCTAAATACCACAATTCACACAATTTAAGAAAAAAAATTTCAAAAATTTTAAGATAAAAATTAATTAAATGTTGATTAAGCATGTAATTAAATGTTAGTCAATTGTTTAACGTTGTGTGTTAAGTATTTAACCTTAAAGACAAAAAATTCAAACAATTTAACAAAAAAATTTCAAACAATTTCAGAAGAAGAAAAATCCCAATAATTTTAAGATCAAAAAATTATTTAAATGTTGATTAAGCATGTAATTAAACGTTAGTCAATTGTTTAACGTTGTGTGTTAAGTATTTAACCTTAAAGACAAAAAATTCAAACAATTTAACAAAAAAAATTCAAACAATTTCAGAGAAAAAAAAAATCCCAATAATTTTAGATCAAAAAATTAATTATTGCTGATTAAGCATGAAATGAAACGTTAGTCAATTGTTTAACATTGTGTGTTAAGTATTTAACCTTAAAGACAAAAAATTCAAACAATTTCAGAAAAAAAAAAATCCCAATAATTTTAAGATCAAAAACTTAATTATTGCTGATTAAGCATGTAATGAAACGTTAGTCAATTGTTTAACATTGTGTGTTAAGTATTTAACCTTAAAGACAACAGAAGCTATCTTTAATCCATTGTCTAATGGTCTGATCAATACGGAAGAATTGTAGAATGTTGTTTACTTCACTCTCCCTACGGCCAATTATAGAGGAAAGTCTAATAGAATTGTCACAAGTGAAATCGTTGGGAATTCACATCTTCAGCTCGTTTAATTCCGATCGCGGTTTGATTTGAATGGAAAGGCTGTCGTCAGTCCTGATGGGGCAACCGTTACAGGAAATATGATTGGATTTTTCGATTATATGTCGCAGCGCCGCGGATTACTTTTGTAATGACTTGTGTATGTTTATCAATTTGTCTGTAATTTGTTCGGGAACACCTTCTAAAGTCGTCCAATTGTTTTATCTAGCTTAGGAGGAAATTATGGTTCTCTATTTATACGCCACCAGTCGTTAATACCAGTGTAGAAAAATTGATTTAAAGTGACTAAATTTACACATTTGGTAATATGACAGAAGAGGTTGCTAGTCTTTGAATATTTTTCTTGGCAGGGGACAGAGTTCTTGTAAAACAATAATAGTTATTTGTAGAGTACAATTTAATAATTAAAAAAGTGGAGTTCTTAATAGCTTTTAAAATTTGGATTTGAATTCGCAATCTGTTTAATCTTTTGTAATGGGTTAGTCCTATTGTTACAGAGATTATGTAACGCATTAGGTAGCTGTAGAGTTTAAGTAAAAGATCTTAGAAATATATAGTAAAGTAAGTTTAAATTGAAAATTTTGAAATTGAAATTAAAATAGGAATAAGATTTTTAATAGCTTCTTTAAGTTTTAACAGAATAAATTTAGGTAACTTATACTTTCCAAGAGCTTACCTTAGGGAAGACATCAAAAGTTCAATGAAGGATAAACAACTTAATTCACATAGTTTTTTCACTGACCCCCCCGCCACCCCACCCCCCGCCACCCCAACCCCCCTTTTAACTTAATTTGGGAAAAATTGATTGACCCATGTGGATATATGTAAAAATCAATGTCGGATAACCAAATCTTGCAGCCGTTCAACCCCCCCACCCCCAAACTATTTGAAATAAGTTTTTTATCTTACATTGATCTTTTGATGTCGTCCCTTACAGTTCAGACAGATTTTGATGTCACCACCCATCCACCCTTTTAATTTATAAACAGGTGTAGAATGTTAAAAACTTCTAGATATTCAGCTGTGTTCATATTATTGCTGGTGACCTTAATACCATTCATTTTCTTTCCCATCATCAGACTTCTGCACAATGCATGGTGCAAGCATAAAAATGAAAGAAAATAAATACCATGTTGTCTATGGGCAGCGATGGGCTTGGAAAAAGAGACATGTAGTAGTTTTTTACCCTCCATACACATAACAACCTCTAAAATCACTAACTGTCAGCAAAAGTGATCAAATCTTCCTTAACTGCAGTGTAGCTTTAAGATATACTTGTAAAAATTATGACGTTATCAATGTGTATTCAAACTTTGAAATTGGCAGTTTGATGAATTTTGTGTTTATTTTTCAGGTATGGATGATGGAAATTGGCAGCAAGGAAACCCCCCTCCAGGACATGCCCCTCCCGGACACGCCCCTCCTGGACATCCCCCTCCAGGACATTACAATAATCATCAGGTTAGTCTAGATCTATGTTCTTAAATTAAAATTGAGAATGGAAAGGGGGAATGTGTCGTAGAGACAACAACCCGACCATAGAGCAAACAACAGCCAAAGGCCACCAATGGGTCTTCAACGCAGCGAGAAAATCCTGCACCTGAAGGCGTGTTTCAGCTGGCCCCTATACAAAAATGTATACTAGTTCAGTGATAATGGACATCATATTAAACTACGAAATATATTGTAGAAACTAAAATTAAAACTCATACAAGACTTACAAAGGCTATCAAACTGATAGTCCATATAGACCAAAGTGAAATAAGTATTATAGTTGATAAGTGAAAATATTATCACTTTCACCTAAAATTTATTAGCAACAAGCAAGAAAAAAAATTGGTTGAGAATTTTAAGTAAAATATGGTTGTTAAAAGTTTTACATTATTATACATTTACATTATATTCTATAGGCATAAGCATTTGACTCATGGCATTTTTATTTCAATGCATTTTTTCTTTCTTTTCAGATTCCATATGATGGACAAAATTATGACGGCCAAAATGATAATATGCATCCTTTTATGAGTATGTATGATTTTGTCAACTTATGTTTATTTTTGAATGAGGGGAAATATGCTAGATTGTTGATGTTCAATGCCACGTTTAGTGGTCTAGGCATTTCATTGTGATCCATTAACATTGGTGTTTGAAGCTGGCATATCCAGAGTGAATAACAAGTTTCAGCATAGGAACTATTTATCCCTTGTCAATTAAGGTTGTACCTAACACTTTCACTAAAATTAATTTGGCTCGTTTAATTTTCATAAAATTTTGTCAAAGTATTTACTTTGACACTTTAACAAAAATATAATAATTAAAAAAAAATTTGAACCAACCGTTTTGTCAGAAAAATTACACTGGTTATATAGCAATTTGACAAACACCAATTTTGATCATTAAGAAGCTTAATATTCCTTTTACAACACAATGTAATTAAAACGTTAAGCTGACTTTACAGAGTTATCTCCCTGTAGTGTTTAGGTACCACCTTAAGATTGGAGTCATACACATCTCAGCATGAGTCAGGCTCAAAGTCACAACCTCAAGTTGATCCACTGGTGGTCAGTGTAGATGTGTTACTTAGATCACACAGCCACTTAGTCTCCTGCAGAGAGATATAACATTTTAACAAGAAAGCAACCAAATCACACAACAAACAAAAAAAACAGATAATGTATTAGATGTTACCTTAAATTGATCACTTTCTATATTAATAATTATATAACATTTTACATAAACTTTGAATATGTCATTGTTTATTTGACCATATAGATTTTAACTGGTCTTATGACGTAAAGAAAATTTGTTATAAGGACCCTCCATAGATTTATATTGAAAGTTTATTGTCAACCTTATAAAAATGTGTGTTTTGATGAAAACATAGTAAAGTAATGATTAAAACTGCTGTTATTAACTTAAAGGTTCAATTTGAAAAAAAAATAGGTTGGTTAAATTTAACCAGACTGAAGTCGTTTTAACCTATAGCTTATATTGCTAAATTTTCTGTGTTTTTTTTTCTCTTGATATTTGTAAATAGTAAGTATAGTACAGAACCAACATCTGCCAAGCCTTTCTGACCTTTTCAAATGACACAGAGCTGCTTATATGGTGAATTCTGTATTTATTATCAGTATCTTTCGAAATGTTTTTATCAGTGTCTATGTATGTTTCAGCTAAAGACCACAGACAACAATATGGACCAGGCATGAATTCACAGCAACAGGTAAGAGTCTGCATTTCCACAGGAAGTTAATTACTGTGCATTCTGGGTACTGTAAATTCAGAAATGTATGTATTCAAGGAAGTTTAATTTTTTCATAAGCTTATAAGCAGTCCTTGGCTAAGCCACAAAATATAAAATCAGCTAAAAATATAATTTCCCTCGAACCACTAAAATTGGTATCCATGGAAATAGATTGTTTGTTTTCAACCAAAAATAGCCAACCACCTGGTTTCAATTTGATAAAAGGCCTACTGACCACTCAGTTTGGTCATTTCTAAAATAAACTTTAAAAGAAGACAAGCTTGTGGGCTTTCTGCCAGTATATAACTGTCATAGGCCTAATGGTATTCTTGACTCTCATCTGTTGAAGTTGTCATACCAGTGATTTTGTTTGCCTTTAATTAATGGAGAATAAAGGCTTTTTCCCCTGGAGAAGGATCCCAATTTGAAAAAAAATGGCTTAAAATTATTCCCAAAAAGACAACTTTTTTCCTAAAACAGTGCAGTCTCAGTAGTAATTGTGCATGAATTCAAACTGAAAAACACTCATTTATACATTTTTCATGCATGAAAATTCTATTTGTGCAGATTTGAGGGTCTATTTATGTATCACCACAGACAAAAAGGGATCTTATTTTAAAGCAGGGTTTGACTGTTGAAAGGGGTCTGTAAATTGAAGTTTCAGTCAAATTCATGGTTAATTCTAAATTTCCCAATTTGATGAAAATTACGCATATTTTCACAATAAAAAAGGGTAGAGGTAGTTTTGAAAAAAAGCCAACAATATCACTGCATACTGACCACCCAAGTTACAAAAAAATGTAGGTCATTTCTAGAATAATCCCAACAAAAAACATACTAGTAAACATTCTACCATATATTGCTTATGCTATCCAGGCGCGGATCCAGAGGGGGGGTTCCGGGGGTTGGAACCATTGCTTGATTTTCAGCTATTGACATACTGACAACCTCTTTGGTCATTTCTAGAATAGACCCTAAAAGAAACATGCCAGTGAGTGGACTTTCAATCATATATTCATGTCAAAGGTCTATTTGCACAAGTATTGACACATGGACCACCCGTTAGGTATTTTCTAGAATAGACCCTAAAAGTAATCATGCCAGTTGACTATTTGCCATAAACTGTGGATTGTCATATATTGATGTCAAAGGTCTATTTGCACCATTGATTGATGCTCAAGTATTGACACATGGACCACCTGGTGAGGTATTTTCCAGAATAGACCCTTAAAGTAATCATGCCAGTTGACTATTTGCCATAAACTGTGGATTGTTATATATTGATGTCAAAGGTCTATTTGCACCATTGATTTATGCTCAAGTATTGACACATGGACCACCCCGTTAGGTATTTTCTAGAATAGACCCTAAAAGTAATCATGCCAGTTGACTATCTGCCATAAACTGTGGATTCATTGTAATATTCATTCGATACCAATGTTTCATGGATTTCATGGGTACAGGGGAACCAGGAAGTTTCATGTTCAACAAATGACAAATTTTCTATAGGCTTGTATGCAAACCTCTGCAAAACCTCAAAATTAAATTTCCATGAACATACAAGTTTTTCATAATCCACAAAAATTGGTACCCACGAAAAAATTAATGAATTTTCAGTTGGATAAGATTTCTGTCAAGGGCCTTTTGATGTTCTCAACTTTTGACATCTGCTGTAAAGTTTCTGACGAAAATCACAGCAGGAAGCTATTTACTAAAACAGAGATCGAAAGTTTCGCTGAAATTAATTAACATATATATTTATAAATTATCCAAGTTAAGTTTCTACAGTAACAGGTTGTTTTACGACATATGTTTTCTACTGGTAAGTATTGTCTCACTGTATTGTTTCACGTTTCCTGAGCAACATGTATTACACCAAGAAACGACGATATTTGTTAGAGGAAGAAATGTTGAGAAATTATTACAGCATGGTAAGAGTTCTTTTTACAACGAGCCTGATTTTGTTGAAAACTGTTTTTCGAAATTTGTTTGTTTGTCTGGTTGTTTGAATTTCAGGATGTGACTGCCTACATGTATATAGGAATTTACAATTTGTTCTGTTGTCGGGTTTTAGAATAGAGTTTACCTTTATATGCCCCACCTACGATAGTAGAGGGGCATTATGTTTTTTGGTCTGTTCGTCCTTTTCTTTCGTCTGTCCAGTTTCAGGTTAAAGTTTTTAGTCGAGGTAGTTTTTGATGAAGTTGAAGTCCAATCGACCTGAAACTTAGTATATATGTTCCTTATGATATGATCTTTCTAATTTTAATGTCAAATTAGAGTTCTGACCCCAATTTCACGGTCCACTGAACATAGAAAATGATAGTGCAAGTGGGGCATCCGTGTACTGGGGACACATTCTTGTTCTGGAAAGAAGTGGTGTTTTATGTTTTAGGTCCCTGTTGGTTGTACAGCTCCACAAATATATCAGTATATATACACCCTTGGCTTTTAAATTTTGGGATTTGATGTTCCATGATGAAGTTTAAACAAGAAAAGCTAAGCTGATTTGACTCCCCAAATTTACAAAGTGCTAATTTCATTGCCAAAGTGTTCCTATCAAACTAGAATTTCAAAATATTTTCTGACGGAATAGGTTTTACAAAAATAAAAAAATGTATTTTAAATTTTAGACAATTAAATTATTTTAATATTTCATTTTCTGAAATTATGATATGATTCTTACTTAAATAAAAAAAGAATGTTTTTCATTCAAATAAATATATTCCATTTTACATGTGTTTTTTACTTTTTTGGCAATGTTAACCCTATAGCTGATTTAAAGATATCTCCTTGGTAATATTTTTACACTTTCCGAGATGTGTTTAGGCGACTGAGTCCCGGTAGCACGTTGACAAATTATAGATCGTATCGTGATATTGTTTTCTAATTAGTCTCATGTCGTACTGGTCTCAGGTGCTGAACATTGGAGTCCTCATGTTATTATTGTCAATAAACTATCATAGCTTTTCCTGTCTTTTTAACTACAGGGTTCATCTCAGAATGGATTTGTTGTATTAAATGTTGAAATTTTCATTGATGCAATAAGAGCCTTCCTTTCGTTGATGTGTTTGAGCTTTTGAATTTGCCATTTGATATTTAGGGACTGTCTGTTTTGAATTTTCCTTGATATATTAGAAATATCTGATACTATAGACATGATAGATAGTTATGGATTGACTTGATCTGAATTAGTGTCAGGGGCGAATCTAGCCATTTTTAAAAGGGGGGTTCCAATTATGTCCCCATTCAAATGTATTGAACATCTAAAAGGGGTTCCAACCTCCAGAACCCATCCCCTCCCCTCTGGATCCGCCACTGAGTGTTATTTTAATTGTCTTGTCATAGTTTGGCCTAAGTGCACAAATTCCTTTATATATCATCAAATTCAACTGGTAAAAAAAATGCATAAATTAAGAAAATAGTACATGTACATTAAAAGTTTACTTATGCACTTAATCTCAAACATTACATTTGTCATGAATAAAAAAAAAATGTTTCTAAAGTCACACGATTATAAGGTGTAAATCTGTATTATTTGAGTAGTATGATATGAAATTCTATAACATTCCTATCTGACAGAATTTTGTCTTTTGAGATGGTCCTCGGCAATGATCAGCCTTAAGCCAGGGACGCAGGTGTCGAAGAGAAAGTCTGGATTGATTAGCAAAGCTATGCTGTCTTTTGTTTGTATTCTGAGCTTTGTAAAAAATGCGTAATGAATATAAATATGTAATTTATAACCGAGATTCTTCAGAAGGAATATTATACAGAAGGTGGTTTATGACGGAGGAAAAAAAAGGGGATTTTCAAAATTTTTGAAATATCATGAAAAGAAATATTTAAACGAAAAATTGATTTGATGAAAATAGTATACGTGTACAAATATAGGTACTTTTGTTATTCTTATCTAAGTCATTGACTGAACCAAACCAGCATGACGCGTAACACTTTTAAAATTGTGCTAAATTTGTTATTAGCAGTTTGTGTATAATGAGTTTGCACCTGCGTCTTTTACAATTGTGAAAAATAAATAGATTAGAAAGTAGGCGCAGATTTATTTAGCTATTTTGAAAAAGTAGTTTCAACGCCTGGAACATCATGAGATTTTCACACTTTTCAGAAAGAAATTAGCGGGAGAGGGGTCAACCAACCCCTAGAAGATATCGAAATCCCCAACTGATATGAAGTTTAATATTCTTTTTTTCCCTCATATATTACAGCCCTGCTCCTCCTCAAAAAGTAGGTAGTTCACAACAGTAAGAAAGTAAGAAATTAAATATTAACTGACGATGCGGTAGGGGATTTGCTCATTGTTGAAGGCCCTACAGTAACCTACAGTTAATAATTTGGTCTCTTGTGAAGAGTTGTCTCATTGGCAACCATACCACATCTTCTTTTTAATAATTAAAGAATTTAAGTCGTTGTGATCCTATTTTAGACCAGTTGTTTGGCTTGTCAATTGATCAGTGATTTTGTATTCCTGATATTGGCTAATTTTGAGATAGGAGATAAAAAATGTTAGCATTCTTTGAAGTGATTTTACATGTTTATGTAATAAAAAGATAAACAACTCTGTACCAATGTAACTTCTGTTCAGGTGTTGAAATCAACCCCTGGTAGCTTGATGCACTGAACGATTTTTAATCTCGTTGTTAATCTGCGTATGATCAAAAAAAATGTTAAGTAATGATTTTAACTTATTTTTACTTTGAGATCATTTGATTAGGGACTTTCTGATTTTAATTTTTCTGGAAGTTCAGTATTTTTTGTGATCTTGCTTATTTCTCAACAATTTGTACCATATAAAAAAAGAGTTATAAGAAGATGTGGTATGAGTGCCAATGAGACAACTCTCCATAATTCATAAGTCATAATTTGTAAAAAAAGTAAATGAAACCATATTAAGTCAAAGTACGGTCTTCAACTTGTTTGTTTGAAGGACATTATATATACCCCCCCCCAATGTTTTTTTGAAAAAAATCTTTGAAAAATCCATAAACAGAATTTTTAAATCCTCAAATCTGTTACCAAGAAAGACAACTCTTGGAAAATTTAAGTATCTTTTGAGTTAAGGTGGTACCTAACACTACAGGGAGATAACTCTGTAAAGTCAGCTAAATGTTTTAATGACGTTGTGTTGTAAAAGGATTATTAAGCTTCTCAATGACCAAAATTGGTGTTTGTCAAACTGCTATATAACCAGTGTAATTTTTCTGACAAAATGGTTGGTTCAAAATTTTTGAAATTTTTATATTTTTGTTAAAGGGTCAAAGTAAATACTTTGACAAAATTTTATGAAAATTAAACGAGCCAAATTAATTTTCTCCATTTTAAATCTGCTGGCATGTACCTTATTACAAGGGTTGAATTTTAATGGAAAGAAAATTGAACAGAAGACACCTGGCATTGTAAATACTTTGGCACACTGATTGCACCTGGAATACTATAAATCATGGACATTTTATTTATGTAAAACTTGCAGATTATTTATTATGAATATTTTTGTGTTTTTGTATTGATAATTATGAATTTGATGAATTATTCAGAATGCTTAAATTCTGTATGTGCATGTTCAAAGACAGAAAGATTGTCGAAATCACACTTCTGAGTAATTCATACTCATAGCATCAACAGACTTCTTTTGCATTACATTTTTCCTTTTTCTTAAAAACATTCAAGAACATTTAAGGCAAGGCAAAGTTCAGTTTAAAATGAAATGATTTTAATAACTCAAAATGATAAAATTTCTCTGACATTGCTATAGGTTGTATTCGTTGCCTCATGATGTGGCTGAGTTTCTATTGGGTTGATTGAGGTTGCTAAAACCTGCAATTTGAGAAAAACAAAATACATGACAGAGAATGCTACTGCAAAGCAATACAACCTTTTTAAAAAGGGTTAACTCATAAATTCCTTGTTTGACACTAATTAAAACTTACCTTAAGGACTCTTTTGTTAATGGCAACGTGCTTGGGAGAGCAACCAAATTAGTTTGCTGGATAGCTAACTTTTTACGACCTTTGAAAGTAGAAAAAATACCAGTAACACAATTTCATATTGCAAGTTCCTATCATTGACATCATTGCAAGAGACACACGTTTGCAATATTTGCCTTAATAAAAAAATCACAAGAAATTATGAATTTACAGTATATATATAAAAGGAGACGTAAATTTATTTATTTTTGTTTTGCAGGGAATGATGGGTAACAGTATGCCGATGTCACCTGACACCCTGTCACCTGGAGGTAAAGCTGCATTCTTCCGAGGCATGTGTTCTACCCTTACTACCTAAAATGGACTAACCTTTAACTTTAATGTGGTACTAATCATTATGGTGATGGGGGAATTCTACATGTTTATTTTGTTTTTTTTATCCCTTAAACTAATTTACAGAATTTCATAATTAGTTTCATCAGATTTATATATAGGTATTTATGCTGCATTTGTTTGCACATGCTCATGTAAATTGGTCCGCAATCTAAGTTAAATGTTCAAAATTGGAATGTTTTTGTGTACATGTATGTAAATAAATCTTCCAAGAAAATTTCATTGACACTACTCTGACAGCAGATGATTTGGGTTGAAAGTGTATACTAAATTTACACAATTTCTATTTTACTGTATATGGTTCCTGATATTTATATTTATGTTTGTTTGCTTTGACAGTGTGAGACTAGCAGTCATACATTGACCAAATATAAGGTTTAAAATATAATGTCTAAAATGTCTTTGTTGTTTACCTAATTCATAAGACGATAAGTTTACCTCATTTATAAGACAACGTTTACCTTATTCATTGGACAATTAGTTTACCTCATTCATTAGAAATTAAGTTTTATAGCTCATTCATTAGACAATGTTTTTACCTTATTTATATAACTATAACTATAACTTTTCCTTATTCATAAGACAATAAGTTTACCTCATTCTTAAGACAATAAGTTTAACTTATTCTTTGGACTATAAGTTTACCTCATTCATTAGGTCCGAGACCACAATTGTCGTCCCTTGATTTCCGTTGTTCACGAATATAGTCCCTAGTGTTAACAGTGGGTTACTTGCCATTTATTTTAATACCCCTTCCAAATTAATTTCTTCATGTTTAATGCCTCATATTGTAAGTAGGGGGGTGAAATTACACTGTAAAAATATTTGGGTCCAGAATTTTAAAGGAAAGTAGTGATTTGGTCCAGGTGAAAAAGGTTGAAATATAGCACTTCGGACGCTGTCAAAAGATTTCAAGACGCCCTAAAGATAAAATTGTCCATATTTTGAGTTAGAGACGATGAAGTTTTCTATAATTTTGATATAATTTGTCCCAAAAGTAGTACAACACACTGTAAAAGTTTCATTGAGAAAGCGCAGGTGGGATTTTTTTAATTTTCATTTATGTTCTAAAAGAAATGCACTACGAATTAATTGTGTTCTCGGACCTAAGAGGTGAAGTCTGTAAATATAGAATCTGTACTTTGGCAACTTCCCTAAATGATTTGGTGGTGTCAATTTGTCAAATAGCATGAAACTAAAGGATTTAAACTTTTATTCTGTAGAATTACGGCAAAAATGACAATTTTTGGCATTTTATGGTCAAAATGGGCATTTTAAGGCTTTTTCAATATTGATGCATACATGGCATCATGACTTTCTATCTGACAGGTTTTCATGTGTCAATACTTGTGTTTCTATGCCTTTATCTAGTTCTTTTACTTGTTTATGAACTCAGAATCTACAGAAAAGAAGATTATCTCAGACAATATATGCAAAATGTGTTGTATAAATGACCCTTGTCTAACGCCCTGTTTGGATGAAGTCAAAAGTGGGGTTCTTGGTACATAAAATTTTAAGTCCACAATAAAGACCTCACTAATTTTGTACCAAAAGCACTTTACAATGTCTATTGTACCTGTCCCATTTCACATAATATCTTTCTTTTCTTCTGTAGGATAGCAAGTAGTTTAAATATAAGCCTGTTGAGACTAAAATTGCATTCAAGTCTTTCATTGAAAAGCCAAAAATCTTTGTATCAGACCATACTTTCTGCAAGAAAAGTTAATTGCAAGAGCCCTTTTTGTGCTCAGATTTGTTGTATCATGTCACATGAGTATAGAAATGATAAAAAAGACACAATTTTTTATTTCTTATAGCCTCAATATGCATTTTTTAATGTAAATATGTGGCACAGTCAAATTGACCCTTATTTTGTTCTAGTCTTACTTTGCTTAAGACCCTTTTAAACTAATATGATATGTTATTTGTAACTTTTCTTTCCATTTAAAGTACATTCAATACATATGTAAGGATTATTTATAACTAAAAAGCTTCACAAATTTAAAATTGTTGGAAAATATTATATCTTCATGTAAGGCCCCCTTACATTGAAAAACCTCAATTTTTAGGCCCAGGCTGATATAAATTTGACTTTTGAATAATTATGCTAAGTCTGATAAATCAAATGAGTACTCTATTGCTTTTAGTACATAATAAATGATATATTAAGGCATTTAAAAGGAGTTTTTTTGCAATATTTTAATTTTTAAAGCCCTACATGTTGATAGTTTAAATTTTTCAATTTTAACGTCAAAATTTAACACGCACAGATGAGTATAGAATTTAACATATTGTCTATATTATATATCTTATTGTTATGAAACTTTGCAAGCAGTCTTATAATTTATTAAGCTTTGGTCATACCAAGTTTTATTAAGATTTGTCAACTCTTTCTATCCTATTAGGTCCGAGACCACAATTGTCGTCCCTTGATTTCCGTTGTTCACGAATATAGTCCCTAGTGTTAACAGTGGGTTACTTGCCATTTATTTTAATACCCCTTCCAAATTAATTTCTTCATGTTTAATGCCTCATATTGTAAGTAGGGGGGTGAAATTACACTGTAAAAATATTTGGGTCCAGAATTTTAAAGGAAAGTAGTGATTTGGTCCAGGTGAAAAAGGTTGAAATATAGCACTTCGGATGCTGTCAAAAGATTTCAAGACGCCCTAAAGATAAAATTGTCCATATTTTGAGTTAGAGACGATGAAGTTTTCTATAATTTTGATATAATTTGTCCCAAAAGTAGTACAACACACTGTAAAAGTTTCATTGAGAAAGCGCAGGTGGGATTTTTTTAATTTTCATTTATGTTCTAAAAGAAATGCACTACGAATTAATTGTGTTCTCGGACCATTAGACAATAACCTCATTCATTTTCAAACATTTGGAAGGATGCAAGACTTTAGCCATGAAATTGAAAATGAAACTAATTGAAATTCTGTAAAATGTAAAACCAGTTGTTGTAAATTTGTACATATTTATGAATTAAGCACTGAAAAGTATAGCACTTTTTCCTCCCTCCCTCCCTTACTCCATCCTTCCCTACCTACCTAAATTGTTAATCCCAGACCCTAACTCATGAAGAAATTTGGTGAAGGACTGTTAAGACTGGTATAAAACTTAAAATTTTTGGTTAAGCACCATTGTTAAATTCAGAACATTTCTCTACGTTTTACATATTTTTTCAAAGTGAAATTGTTGCACCTACTTATCTAACTTTGTCAGGAGACAAAAACAATTGTATATATGTTATTTGCCTTCAGTACAAGATCTGGTACAATGGTATTGCAAACATAAATCTTAATTGCAGACTTTATATATTTTTGTGTTTTTGCATACAAATAATAATAGTTGTGTTAAAAAGGTTAGAAATCCTCAAAACGAGTACCTTCGGGAGAAATTGTAAAAAATAATCTTAAGTTGTTCCTCATTAAGAAAATAAGGTCATGTGACTACCCATTATATCAAAAGAATAAATATCTTTCTTTGCATGTGAAAAACACTGACCAAAAATTGTTTATTGAAGTTAACCATTGCCATATATAGCTTAGGCCGAAAAAAAATATATGTCTGTTTCCTGTTTCCCGACCGACCCTGACTCAAAGCCCCTGACCCTAGATCTTTTTATTCAATTCTGGAGAGAAAAAAAATTTCCGGCCTGGAAAAATTTGTTTCCGGTCCAATCCAGATCCGTATTTTACTATGCCCAAACAATCAAAACGGCTGCTCCAAGCACAAATGTGCTACAATTAAGGTTTAAAAAATGTCGGCACTGGGAGGATTATTCAATTAAAGCTTCTTTAATAGATTAAATGATTTTAGGCTACAGGACCCCAACCAAACATGACATTTAACCATCTGCAAATCTGACAGGGAGTGCAAAAATAACAATTAAAAAAAAAAAATCCTGACCCACCGACCCTGATTTTTTTGCCTTGGCAGTAGGAAACAGACATACATTTCTTGGCCTTATATAACATTCTCTATTTCCAATGATAATATAAGTCCCCTCCATCTACCTAGGGCAACCCTAATTATAGATACCACCAAATTAATTTTCGTGTTTTATATGTGTGAAATATTTGCTGCTGGACATTAAACTTATAAACATATTTTATCATGAATGACTTGTTTGTTGTACTGTAGTTATTCATATCCCTGTTCTTAAGTTTGATGGAATGTCTATTTTATTGGTAATCATCGCAATATTTCTATATTAAAGCTCATTAATAAAAAAAAAATGAAATGGCTATCAATTATATTTATTTGTTTCCAGGACGACGGCAAAGTGGTCACAGTGCTCCAGGAAAACGATCAAAGGTTTGTTGATTTGTTTTTTAATCACAGAGTAATAAAACTGAAAATCAGTAGCTCATTAAATCAAAGTGAGCTTTTCTCATCACTTATCCATCTTCATCATCTGATAACTTTAGGAAATATTCACTTAAACTGTTTTGCCAAATATAACCATACTTGGCCACAATCATCATTGTAATAACTAGCTTAAATAATGTGTTTGATGACCAAGTCTGCAAACTAAGATGGTTGACTTGGCTAAAAATAGAACTGTGTTTAAAATTAGAACCAAAAGAAAAGTAGTGCAAAGTATTTTTTATGTTGCTGTTTAGGACGTAGATAAAATAAATTTGTTTCATATTTATACCCCCTTTAGGAATAGGTACTATATTTTTTTTCGTCATACATTTTTTAGTGTATGATTTTCCTCATGAAATGCATGTGTGTAACCATATTGTATTTTTACGATTGTTTGTTGATGAAAAGTAAAATAGTCAGGTCAGACTGTTTCCAAAGATATGGCGCTGTTCATTAACTCCTTAATGTTACCTATTGTTTACGTAAAGTGTATATATAAACGTAATGTTGCCTTGTGCACAACTCATCTTTACATGAAACACAGGTCTCAATTTAAGCGCTGGCCTCAACCTTCAAGATACATGGAGGGAGTCTTGAGTGTCAAATGTCAGCTTGCTCTGTAACTCTTGTGCATTTTTAGCACCTGTAACAAAATTTCATCTTCAGGGTTATTTGATATTATTTTATTTATTTTATCTCATTAAAAGTTTAGATTCACAGTTGGGCTTTCCTTAAGGTTATTCAGTGGCAGTTTTTTTTTCATTTTAAAATTATTTGATAAACAGTTTGGCTATGCAAAGGTTATCCTCTAACAGTGTTGTCCGATATTTAAGTCTGTAAAAAAAGTTATTCATCGAAAGTGTTGTCAGATATTTTAGTCTTTGAATAAATTCTCAGTTTTGCTGTTGCTTCATGGTGAGACCAAATATCCAGGGCTCACGCTACCAGGCGACTTGGGCAAAGAAGTCGCCTTCCCGACCGTCACTTCGCTTTCCCCGACCCCCAAAAGCGAAAACAAGTCGCCCTGTTCTTGACGACAGTCGCTTTCAGTCGCTTCCGTCATCCGACATTTTCAATTTTTACCAAGTTGATGAAACATCAAATTTTTATTGATAATTAAAGAAATTCAGACATAAACGATTCATTATCTTTTGAAAAGAGGTTGAAGCATTGTCTTCGCAGTGTGTAGCAGGTTATTTGATAAAAATACAACTTTTTATCACTTCGTGCATTTCTGCAAGTACCGGTGCTTGTTACTCGAAAACGTACATCAACCTCAATTTCGGCGGCAAAATAAGTTTGTTACTTCATTTAAACGTGATAAAAGTTGCCTCCAGTAAATTTTAATCCATTTATTGCATTAAAAACGTCATGTTCCTTTCCAAATAACTTGTCAAACATCGTTTATTTTTGTAAATTTTCTTGCATTCGTCCGCCATTGACCGATTTCTAATCTCCGGATCTGAACCGGACCAGCTATGACCGAAATCCGTACTTTTACAATAATTACTACGGACGCACGGATGGAACAGCTGACAGAAGAATATTGATCCCAAAGGGAAAAATTACGCATTCCACACGCATTAAGAGACTTTTGGTTACTTCTAATTGATTGGTGTATATAATTCCTTATATTTTTTTATGGATTGTTTCAAACTATTGATTAAAGTTGCTTAACTCTGAGACTATTATACTAATATCAATATATTATGGCCCAGCTTAATAACTTTTATATTTTTTTATGAGAAACACTGAATGTCATACACAAGATAATTTTTGATTAAATTGTAATTGATATATTATAATTTCTTTACATTTTTTTAAATATTTTTTATTTTTTTTAGTGCTAGATATTTAGTTGGTAGTTTTCTCACAAGCTTGAACAACTTTTAATTTCAAATGTTACTTTAATTGTAATTTTTTTACTCAGATATGATTGAATTGAACAGTATAAAAAGAACATTATTTACATATGGCCCTTTATACTATTGTAAAATCCAAACATTGTATCGCACCGCGCGAATGAGCACTTCTCTTTCAAATCTCACCACTTCTCCCTATCAGTTTCAAAAAGAGAAGTCACTTCTCCCTATAATTCTGAAGTAGTGTGAGCCCTGATATCATTAACTTGGTCTCTTTCAATAAAGGAGTAGGTCCGGTAAGGACCGATTTTGGCCTCAAATTTCAGGTTCATCTGACGAAAGATTTTGACCACTTTTTAAACACTTAAGTGTCTATTTTATTTGAATTAATTAGTTTATGTGAAAGATTTTAACAGATTTAGACATTAAAAACGATCCGATTCAAGCTCAAATATGAAAAATCTACCTAATATGCCAAAAAGTGTCACTTTTCAGATGGTTTTTGGTAAAAATGAAAGTGGCCGCATCCGTGTTCATCCTCAACCTTTATATATGTTATGTATTATCATAAAATACAACTTACATTTCAATATTAAGGATGAACACGAATGCGGCCACTTTCGTTTTACACGAAAACCGTCTAAAATTTAACTAAAATGCTAGAATTATGAGGATTTCAGTAATTTAGCATGACTTAAGTTAATGGTGCTAGTACCGGATATATGTGCATTGTATTGTCAAAACCAGCCCATATTTATGTAGCAGAAGCATTCTACTGTCCAATAAATAACTAAAGGTTTACATTTTAACAATAATGTAAAACTGCAAAATTTTGGGCCAAAAAGAGGTCTTACTGAACCTACTCCTTTACTGCTAATAGAAGGTTCTAAGTATTCAAAACACATAATGTTGTGTAGTAGCCTAGAAAGGGCTAAATGCTGTAAAAAAGAGTATGTCAAAATATATTGGTTTCCAAATCGTATCAACTTGATGTGAAGACATTGTTTATGGGGATTGTTTTATTAAACTTACATTAAATTTGGGAAATTTATTGATATTAAAATATTGTTGAAAATTAGTTAAGAACTTTCAGGAAATGTAAAGGATTAAATTAAAAGTATTGAAAATTTGTCTAAAAAAAAGACTTCTATTATTTTTTGAAAATTAGTTAAGAACTTTCAGGAAATGTTTTGTCTGAAAATAAAGACTTTTTATTATTTTTTGTTGCCAAAAACTTTCACAGGATAATGATTTATTAAAATATTTTTGAAAATAATGAATAGTGTGACTATTTAAATAGGAAATGGAGTTCAATGTATCATAGTGATAGATTTTCAAAATAATGATTTTTTTTTGGAAAAGCAAATACAATATAAGGTATTGTTCCCTGAATATGTTTGACTTTACATAGGGGTTAAATCCTATTGCAATGTTTGTGTGTGTATTTAGATTTTTATACTTAAAAAACAAAATTGACCAATCAGAAGACAGGCACCTGTTCCATGGTTCAGAGGCTATTGATTCTAAGGTAACAGATGGCCAGATGAAGTTTACCTTGTTATTTACATTATCTAAAACATCTATGGGACCTAGGGTGAGGATTGGTCATGGTTGAATGCACATGAGAGGTCCTTGGGCAAGGATGGTTAAAATAAATACCTAATTAAAAAAGATTTGTAAAATGATATCATGTTTGAATGTTTAGAAAATTGTCTGGTAATTATTTTCATTTGGGGATAATTTTCCGCTTTATATTTAAAAATGCAAATATCTTTTGAATCACAGAAAAGCTTTTTTTAGGAATTTGTAAAAAAATGATTATGAATTGAAATTTGATACCCCCTTTTGTGAACCTCAGACAGTTCAGTTTACAGTTCATCTTTCCATGTAATTATTTAAATAGATTTATAATAAAGACAATTGACCATGTCCCATGTCTCTTTTATGATAGGATAAAACGATGAATGTAAATAAATTTTAAATAAAAACAGAAAACACATCCATACCAAATTTCCTTTGTTCAGTTTTATTTGTGTGGTTTTAAAAAAGGAAGACTCTTTGTGTTGAAATGTATACCTTTAGAAGTCTGAAGATAACTGTATTCTTAAATGAGCTGTTGAACATGGATTTGATAAATTTGGACTGATATCTGAAGAAGTTGATGTTTTTCTTTGTTCATGTGGTTAAAACACTTTAAACTTAAAAAAATTCATGAAAAGTGACAATGAAGTGAAGATTTTCAAAAGATGGAAGAAAAAGATCACTATAACTTGTAGAATTGTGTCATCAGAAATTTATGGAAGGCCAAAATAGTATCTTATCATTTGTCTGGCATTGGATCTGTAAAAAAATAGAAGGAACTCCCCCCGCAAAAAAATAGTTGTTTAAAAAAATTGTTTTGGAAGATGAGTAATATAATTAATGACACAGAAGGATTAGACTAAGTTTGTTTTCAAAACCTCATAGATCTGAAATTTGTCTGACACATTTTTTATGTGATCAAAGAGTAACAAAGCCGATTTGTCCGTGTTTTGTGGAACGAGATTGATAGTGTGTGTTTATTGTGGTTTTTCACCAGCGTCATATAAACCTTAGAGATTTGAATCTCTAACAATTATTTCGCATGATGGCTCTGGACGATTGGGCTTTCCTAGATTTCCTAGCACCACAGGTAAATCTTAATGTCGTTTATCACACTGAGGTCATGTTACTGGTCATGTGACTTATCCTACATTATGGCCTTGCTTTGATCATGGATGTGTTAATGTAGTACTGCCTTGAAATGAGCATCTTATTCCACAATTCTGCTCAAACCTATCTTCTCACATTCAAATTTATTTACAATTTTTATTTGAGGGGAAGATGAGGGGCATAGTTATGTGAAAAAAAAGTTGATTAAAGTAAGGAGAATCTGTTTTGATATGAAAATTAGTTTAAAAAAAAACACAACTGAAAAAGAAATATTTTTTTCATTATGAAATTTGAATAATAAAAAACTACCCCCCCCTCAAAAACCAAAATATCTTCACTGGACAAGCTTTAAAGTGACACCTTCCAGGAGGATTCAGAGATCTTATTTTAGATCTTATCTCTTTCCTTGCATAGTTTTGTAAAATTTTGCAGTTGTCATATGTTTATTTTCAAATATACTTTAAGTAAAATTATGACACCATAAATTGTGAATAGAACTCCATTAACTTAGTTCATTACAATAAACGAAAGCTGTTATTGTTTTAGATACAGCTGGAGAAAATCTGTTGAAGAGTTTTGACGAAAAATATGCTTTTGTTTTAAGCGGAACTGGAGTTTTAATGTGTGATATAAAAATCGTGTTAACTTGAACTTTGAAGAAACAAGATATTTTAGAATTGAGTTTGGAAATGTGGCATACAGCTGCGTGCTTATGCTCACACGAGGAAATGCATGTTTAGATTTGAAAGTAAAATAGATTGGTAGAGTTAAAAATTAGCAACCATGGAGAAAATGAATGGTGTTAGCAGAATGAAATATTGCAGAATTGAATTAAAACTTGTTTAGGGTGTATCTGGTTTCCTTGAAAATAAGCAAACTACTGAGAACCAGTAGGTGTTATATAGCATAATAACAATGCTATTAAAAACTAATAGACTGATTTATTTCTTTAAATTTTTTTTTGATAAAATAGAAATGATTAAAAATTGATCTATCAAAGCATTTAACCACCAATGATTGGACTTTTAATCTAAAATTTGTGAATTAAGTAAAGAAAAGATGAGGAATGCAATAAAACGGGAGGGAGTGAAGGCTTTGGTTAAGTATTAAAAAGTAATGGAAATTCAAAGGGTCCTGATAAAATATGGCCCCTTAAATCAATTAAGATTTATCAACCATTTTGCTTGATCCTACAGCACTTGGCCACTGGACTCCCTTGCTTGAAAATTTCAATTTTTACTCCTGCAATATTCTATTTAATGCATGCTTAGGTTTAGAATCATACAGAAGAAATAGCTGTGTTTTATCCTAAGGCTTTTGATAACCTAGAAAAGATTTTGCTGTATATCAAAAAGAGATCTTCTTGTAATTTGAAGTGCCATATTTAGACTTCTAAGACTCATCAGAAGAAATGTTTTGTTTTCTATTTTTAGATTTCTTAATATTTCAAATATGGATATTTTCTGCACGAAATTTGAATTTTAAGAATTATCAAAACAGAAGTTTTGTTTATCTTTATTCCAAATATTTATTAATTGTAAAATTTCTGAACAAATAATCTATTGTTAGATATAAAGATATTCTTTGCAATATTTTGATTAAAGTTTTGTACACTTGTGATTTTTTTTTTCAAAATATTTTTTAATTACAAATTTCTAACAAATAATCTATTTTTAGATGTAAAGATATTCTGTGCCATATTATAATTTTGAATAAATTGTTTTGTTTACTTGTGATTTTTGGCCTTTAGAACAGGTTTTCTCTGAAAATATAAATTTCTGAACAAATAATCTATTTTTAGATGTAAAGATATTCTGTGCCATATTATGATTTTGAATAAATGTTTTGTTTACTTTGTGATTTTTGGCCTTAAGAACAGGTTTTCTCTGAAATTATAAATTTCTGAACAAATAATCTAATTTAGATATAAAGATATTCTTATTCTGTGCCATATTTGAATAAATGTTTTGTTTACTTGTGATTTTTGGCCTTTAGAACAGGTTTTTCTCTGAAGATCAAATAACTATATTGAATTGCTATCTACAATAATGTGTAAGGTTGGTTTATGTATTGGAAGCATGTGCACAGAATGTGTTTTTTATTGCTCCATCTGTTTAGTGATGTAATAGAGCTGACAGCACTTATCTGTTATCTACAGTTTATTAACAACATCTGTGTAATACACCTGTTTGTGTATTGGCAAGCAGTGTGTAGTAGTCTAAGGGAGACAACTCAAGTTTGTTTTGAAGAAAGTGAATTTTAAGAATTTTATGAAAGGAAATAAATATTTTGGAAAATTGTCTGTTTAGAAGAGTTGACTTAGTCCGTAAATTTGATATTGAATAAATTTTTGGAAAAAGAAAAAAAAAAAGAGATTTATTGAAATTATGTAATTAAAACATATAAAGAAACAAAAACAAAAATTAGAAATAACTTCTAAAATAATGTAAAATTAGAATTCTTTAAAAACAAAAAGAGCGAGCTATTTTAACAAATCTGTAATGTTTCAATGTATTTGTTTTGAAAAAAAACAATAACTGGCAATTGTTTAAGGAAATGCCTTGATGAAATTGTTTGTTGATGCTAATCTGTGGTGTTTTTGTTGTCACTAAAAAATAAGTATGTATACTACATGAGGGGGAAATTATGTATTCTAAAATGTTGGTAGTTTAATTTTTAAATTTCTATCTTTTATATGAACTAGTTCTTAAACAAATCAAGAGAGTGGTGGTTATTTTGAAATAGGACAAATTTTATACAGATAACCACAGAATACTGGACCACAAAAAATACAAACTTGTCTTGTTTAAAACATTTATGATGATGTTACTAATCTATCTCAATATTGTCAGAGGACATTAAATTTTACGATTACATTTAATTCACCTGTTTGTCCTACATAAACAAGGTATTGTCTTGTCGTACCTGCGTGAGGTAAGCAATTATTGCCACCAGGGTTAATTAGATGTTTCGTCATTTTTATGCAGGTCGCGGTTGTACAATGCTTTGCTGTCTCTTTGAACATGCTTTTACAAGGTCTTTATTAGATATAATTTAGGTCGTTAATTCTATAGGAAAATCTGTATTAATTACCACACAGAAAGGGTCACTAGGGGTCAAGGGCGTTAATTTTGTAATCAAGTCCCGTTTTTCATTATAAGGAAATAAGCTAGACATCAAAAAAATAATATTTATTAGTACAAGAAAATTACACTTGTATTGTTTTTGTCCCTAAATTAGAATTTTATAATATTATTTTTTTTAGTTCCCTGTCAGTTCGTGTGATTGTTTCTACTTATTTAGACTCTTCAACAGAGACAGTTGAAATGAATTTTCAAGAAATTTTACTATACAAAAATGTGTTTAAAGGGAGATAAATCATATATAGAAAGAATTTTGATTATTTTCACATTGCGAACAAAATAATGTTAGACTCAGCTACCTGCTCCGGTTTAACTTTTATTTACCTTTTGCTTTGACCCTAATAAAAAGGGACACATTTTATTTGGGTTGTGGGAATCTATATGTGTTAGTTCCAGAAAATTGGTATTTAAATGTGTCAGAAGAGGAGTATTTGCTAAAATAAAAAAAAACCTTATGAGCTGGTCTCCATTTTAAAATTGAAAAATTTAATTTAAAGATTTTCCAAGTTTGGCATCTACATATAAATTGTTACCTTGTACAAAAAAGAATAATATTTTGGAGTTTAATTCCATTACATGTGAGGTTAAAGCATCTGAGAATTAATGAATGATATAAACTATGATCAAAAGTGGAATAATGTTCATTGACAGTAAAATTTAAGGATGTTTGCTTCTCTATGTTTTGAATTTTGACAGATTTTCGGAATCCTCTGGTTTAATCCATGTATTGCCATTAAAATATTTTGCCCACTGACCCTACTTTTCTTTTCATAATTTTATTTCATCAAGTTTAAAAAGCGTTTTTCAAAATCTTATAAAATTCTTGTTATTTTTTCATAGTTTTTGAAACAAAACAGGTGCAATGATAAATGTATGAAAAATCTAGAGAGAATTATTTCCCGCCAAATTTTCAATTGCTTATATCTCGAAAACAAGCACACGGACCCTCCATATTTTTCTGCTTTTTTAGTTTCTTTATTTATATACTATCAATTCATAACAGTCTTTCAAAAAGCTTGTTATTTTTTAACAGAGTAGCAGACATCCTTAAGAGCATTTGAAGTTTGTTTCCTGCTATTAAAAATTTAATCTGAAATATCAGTAAAACATGTACATTCATAGGGATTCAATTTAACCCTTTAAAAGGTGTTTATTTTTTTGTATCTTTTATTTTATTTTATTTTTTAATTAAAAAAAGATTTTATATATATTTTTTTTTATTACAATCTTTTTTATCCTCCCTTAATACTTCTAATTGAAACCATACCACCAGGACCTATTAAAATAAAAAAAGTTTGAAATAAACAATAAAACTGCCCTGGTGTGTTCCTGCTGTGTAAAAGTATTTACCAGTGTGTGATTGGTAACATCTGGAAATCATAATTACTGTATGTAAATTCTTAATGCAGGTCATATTTCACATGCATTGGAATAGTCCATGTGATGTTGAGGGGTGTGAAATAATTTATTGACTAAAATTGCTTTAAGAAAACTTAGAATTCAAAAACAAACAATACTGTCTTTAATTTTCTTTAATTTTACTTAATATTTTAAGTAAAAATATAACAAAACATATTTTTAAAAATGATAAAAATACACAAAATACATTAAGAAATTAGGTTATTATTAAATAATGTTAATTGCTTTCAACAAACCAACTCAAGTCAATACAAAATCTTAAAAGTATAGATAAAGTGAATAATTATCAAGAAATTAAAAACACAAGCACACCCTGCTGACATTAACTAATGGAATAATCCACTTCCTTTGCCCTGCCAGAAAAGTTTTGTTAATAGCCCTGAGTGTTACTGCCATGTGGTAGCAATCAGAAATCTTGGACAGGCGCCCAGTTCTCAGGTTTTAGGAATTATAGCTGAGAGAGAGAAAAAAAAATACTTGTGATCGAAAATCTGGTTTTCATTGTGTTGGATTATTAAACATTTGGTTCCAATGTTCTACTACCGCGACCACTCAGACCCTCACAGGTGCGTTGTCGTGTGCATGTTTTTCAGATGCATGTTTCGTGTGTTTTTTCTTATGCTGCATGTGTTGTGTTTTGGAGATGTGTAACGGAACGACATGATCTCCCCGCCATCTGGTTGTTGTCATGATAAGCCTGATGTTTTATACACAGGTGTGGTTGTGTTTTGGCAGCCATTTTTTTTCTTCTAAAATTAAAAACAGATAATTTGGCTGTTGTATTGTAAAGCGATTAGAGTGAGCTGGAAAATTTCTATAACTGAACACAATCCCCGACATTGAATAAAGATGTTGTTGGATTTTTTGTTTATTTTAAATATATAGATATAGATGCATATTTTTTGGTGTATATATATGTAAAAATGGTGGGAAAAAATAAACAAGTTTGTTTTTCGTAGTCAACATCCAATCTAGACCCCAAAGGAGTCCGTTATAGGTTAGAACCCATCTCACTGACCCTTTCCCCCTCTCCCTTCCATTTCTTGAAAGAAAAAATAAAGGACCGATCCTCATTTTTCAGCTTTAATTCTGATGTATGAATCATAATTATCAAGTTCAGTTCAAGGAATTAAGAGTGATATTGTGACTCACCAATATAAACAATTTTTGTCTTTTTGGAACTTTGATATTTTTCCAAACTTTCTCTATATATATTGCTGATCTCAAAAGCCAAGAAAAAAGTTTTGAATACTGTAAACCAACTTATTTTGGCGGATACTTTATTTCGCGATTTACACTTTCTAGTCTACTTCGCGGCTATTTAATTTCGTGATTATCTGATTTACTTGAAGAAGTTTATTAAGGAAAGATCAAAGATTGACATATTCACAACGATTTATATTCGCGTTATTTTTCTACTTGCGAAAATCACGAAAATAAGTTGGTTTACAGTAGAAGTTTTAGACGAACTATTATGTTATGTTCTTTGTATTTACATTCAAGGTTTTATAATCTCATGCAATCTTTGTAGAAATGTTTAATATTCCAGTCACATTTTCAGGTGTCTAACTGTCTGTCCCAAAAAAGAAACCCCTTCCATAGTTGTTGCATGTCAAATCATAAAATGTTTTTTGTCTTTAAAGGATTTGTGAAAATTGCATCTAAGCCCTATTCTTACAATTATGCAGTTTAAACTTGTTCATATAAGGTTTTTTTATTCAGAAATGTTATGTGGACTGCCATTCATACACCTTATTTGTCCCCCCATTATTGGACATCACCTAAGATTCTGTAAAAATCTGACATTTCAAAAGAAAAATGATTGTTGTATTGACACCAATAATACAAGTGTATTAAGTTCTCTGGTCAAGTGTTGCAGATTCCCTAATAGCTATTTGGTCCATTCTTATGGTCAAATGTATAAAAAAGGGTTGAAATTATTGTTTAAAGTAAATGTCAACCCTGTAGATATTTGAAAATAATGTTTAGCATAAATGATTATCAAATTGCAAGATTTATATGTATTTCTATCTTTTGCATGTATGTAGTTATAAGCGTAAAGTGCTTTTCACAAAAGAAGAAAAATTTATATTTATTACTATTTTTTTAGTATAAAGACTTTTTTTGCATGTATTCAATAGGATTAAATTTAAATGGAAGGAAATAAAATTTTCAGAAAAGTATAACATTAAAAAGTTATGTGCATTTTTTGAAAAAAATAAAGTAACATTTAAATTATATCTAAGAGCAAAAGAATAAAAAATAAATAAAAATAAAACATTTACAAAACACAAATTTTTTAAGTACTATATATATTTGAAGGTGCTTAATATTATCAGATTGAAAATCAAAAAGAGAACATTTAGAAAATCCAGCATTAAATAAAAACAAGTTATAAGGTAAAAGTGTTTTAAAAGATTTAGACATTTGAATATTGTACCATTTCATAATTAAAAAAAACATTTCAGAGCATTTATTAAAAAAGGGTCAAACTGTGGGTTTATATGTAAAAATATGTACAACTTATAAATATCAAATAAACAAATAAAGATAAAGGATCAAGGAAAATTTCACCATTTACTTTTATATCTGATAAACATTTGTTTACAGTTTTATTATTTAAAAAACATAGATGTGTATTTAAATCAAATAAAAATATTTATAAACAACTGTCAGTTTTAAATGTTAATGGTGAAAATTTCCTTTAAAAAAACACTTTGACAGATTGAGAAAACATACATGTATTTTAAATTCAAATAAAAATATTAATAAACTGTCAGTTTTAAATGTTAATGGTGAAAATTTCCTTAAAAAAAACACTTTGACAGATTGAGAAAACATACATGTATTTTAAATTCAAATAAAAATAAAAATAAACAAGTGATAAACAGTTTGTTTACAAACTAGTACAAGGGCAAATAAACACACTCATTCTGTGAAATTACAGATAATTAAGATATCTGGGAGATTATTGACATGCCTATCTACACAGGGGGTCACTTCTTATCATATACACTACTGATTGACCTCAATCTCAGGCCCTTTGATCTCCCCATGCTGACCAGTGGTCACTAGTAAACCACTTGACCCTCCCACTGGGGAGATTAACATATCAATGTCCAATAGGAATGATGTGAGGCTCAGTAAGGGGAATTTTTAATAGGATTTTGTGGAAAGTGTAAATATTCTGTTCTCAAGTTCTTTAGTTATAAAAACAAAAAATCGTTTTGTTGATTCATTTAATTTCGTGGGTACCAATTTTTATGGATGATGGAAAACTTGCATATTCTTTGACTTTAAATTTGTGGTTTTGTCAAATTCTTTATAAAAAGCCTTTAGAAATATTTTTATTCCTTGGAACATTTAATATTGTTTCACCTGTACCCACGAAATCCACGAAAATTGGTATCCAACAAATACTAATGAATCCACAGAAAATAAATATGAGGAAACAAATTGTCAAATTGGATGGAAATTATCTTTGTAAATTATTTTTATAGGGGAAAAGTTTAGGGTAAAATATTGCTTCAAATTGATTTATTTATGAAGGGAGGAAGGAATAAAGTTTATCTGGTCGTGAGGAGGGGTAAAAAATGAGATGAAAGATAAAACTATTTGGTAGATGAAAGATAGTAAAACAATTGCACGGAAGATAAATTTTGATACAAAAAGTTGAGATGAAAGTTTATGTAAACTAGAGGGGAGGTGAAATGTGGTGTTCAACTAGAGGATGATGAAAGTTTGTAAAAAGTAATGTAAGATGTAAGTTTGAATTATCTATAAAGATGAAATACTGCAAACCTTTTGAAAATGAAAGTTAGTACAAAACATTCAAGAGATGATAGTTGGTACAAAACTTGGGAGATGAATAAATTGGTACATAAAACAAGCTGGGGAAAGATGAAAATTCAACTCTGTAAAGAAAAAGTACTGGGAGATAAAATTGATATATAAAACCTAGCGAGAAGTAATTAAAAATGCATGAAAAGCTAGGGAGATAAAATTGGTACAAAGCTGGGGAGATGAAAGTGGTACAAAACTAGGGAGGTGAAATTGGTACAAAAAGCTGGGAGATGAAAGTTGCCAAAAAGCTTGGAGATGAAAGTTGGTAAAAAGCTGGGAGGTGAAATTATTCATGGTTCAGAAAGCTGGGGACGTGAAAGTTGGTACAAAAAGCTTGGGAATGAAAATTGGTACAGAAAGCTGAGGAGATGAAAGATTGGTCCAAAAAGCTGGGGAGATGAAATATTGGTACAAAAAGCTGAGGAGGTGAAAACTGAACAAAAGCTTGGAGAAGAAAATTGGTACAAAAAGCTTGGTAGATGAAAATTGGTACAAAAGCTGGGGAGATAAAAATTGGCACAAAAAGCTGGGGAGATGAAAGTTGGTACAACAATCTGGGAGATTAAAGTTGGTACTAAAGCTGGGTAAAAAGTTGGTTTAAAAGCTGGGTAGATAAAAGTGGTACAAAACTGGGGAGGTGAAATTGGTACAAAAAGCTTGGAGATGAAATTTGGTACAAAAAGCGGGAGATGAAAATTGGCACAAAAAGCTTGGGAATGAAATTCGGTACAAAAATGCTGGGGAAATAAAATTTGGTACAAAAATGCTTGGGAGATGAAAAGTTGGATAATTAAGATGCTGGGCAGATGAAACTTGGTTACAAAATTCTAGGGATATGAAAGTTAGTACATTCAAAAGGCTGGGCAGATGAAAATTGTAAACTTTGAAGGATATGAAAAGATAGTAAAAACATAACAAAATTTGTAAAAAAAGTAAAATAAGAAACATTTAGCAAAAAATATGTAAAGAAATATTGGAAATGGACAGAAAATGTGTCATGTAATTTGTTTGTCAATAAATGTTGCATGTATACACATCTGAATATTCATGGAATTCCGTGAGAAAGGAAGTTTTGTAATTCTAAAGGTTTTATAATTATCTCTCTCTGAGACTTTCCACATGTGCAGGTAATCACGAGAATGTTTTATAAATCTGGGTTTTATTTTAACTTGCAAACCACCAGCATTCAAAATGCTGTTAAAATTTGCCAGTCCTAATTACACACAGATGTTTACACAGAGTGTAGAACATTGCTATTTCCACAAACATTCATCTGACTAGGAAGTGATTGGAATTTTTTTGGTGCTTTTGTGCCTTTTGATATTAAGCAGACGTAATTTATTCTGGGAAAATTTAAATGTGATTTTGAAATTTTTGATATTTGTTTAATTTATTCACTTTGTGTGTGGATTAATGTTTGAACAAGTTTGAATTTGGTTTTCGGATTTATTGAATTTGGAAAAGTTTTATTTTTGGAATTCATCATTCTTTGAGAGAAAGTACATTGTATTCATTGTTGAAATTATTTTGAAAGACACCTAAAAGAGAAAAAATTCTCTCAATTGCCGTCAGACTTGGTGCTAAAAAAAAATCGAAGAGGAATTAATTTTAAAAACGTGTTTCTAAGTTTGGATTTAACAAAAAATTCAAAGTGGCGTCACATCGAGATATATATCGCAGGATGTTCTATTCTTATCCTGTTTATCCCCCGATCGGGATGTATCTTCCGACAAAAGTATCGGGAGTAAGTATGAACAAAATTTTTCCAACAAAAATATCGGGAGAAAGTTTGCTAATGCTTGTACTTGTACATGTATTTGTGTTTTGTGAACTTTACTTACCACTTTGGTGACAGAGTTGTAAAGGGACCAAATTTTGAAGTGATCATATGGGATCTTAAATTCTTAGCAATACTATGGTTAATGGTTAAAGAAAATTAAAGCAATTTATATAAATTTTAAATAATCACGTCGACAAACTGTTGCGAAAGTTATTTATATTTTATCCAATAGTCTGAAATAGGGATCATAATAAGGTGCATATAATGACATATTTGTGACTTCCAAACCCTTCTGTAATTGATTTATATTTCTTAACTGTATGCAGTTTGTTACATTATGCACAAATTTGAAATAGTTCTCATAATTTTTTTTTTTTCCGAACAACAGACAAATGTTTATACTTATTCCAGGAAAAACTGCATTTAAATGATGCTATCTAAATGAAAAATGGATGTTTATTTTTTGAAACATCATGCAATTTTGTCAAATTTCTATATTAATATTAAAAGTTATTCAAATTTCTAAATTTGCATAATATTATACAATCCATGTCTATAAACATCACATTAATTTCTTTAACTACTTAAAACAATAATTTCCTTAAAAAAAAAGTTTAAACAAAATATGTAGAAATAAATTTAGTTCATTAGCGACTGAAAAATGTAGTGTATGTGATACTCTAAATTTACAAATTTTGTACTGTTATTTTAATCTTCTAATTTGTTTGAAATAGTATTTTAAAAATGAGTTCACATTTGAAGTCAAATAAAATTTATTTCGCATTTTTTTCTCTGTTTATCAAAAATATCAACAACAAATGCATGGAAAACGTTCTCCCAAAATTTGAGGTTGAATTTTTGTGGGCAGGGGAGAGTTGTTCAGTGAGGGCAATTAAAATTACTAAGTCCACATTCATTGAATATGTATGAAATATTTGCCACTGGACGTTAAGCAAGTTACAATCAATAATTCTATATCTGCCTTTCTGTGGTATATTAAAGTAATAGCAGAGAAATGTTGCTAAATTACAAGATTAAGTATTCACAAACTTTATCAGAGAAAAACAAAATTATGAGGAAATAAATAAAAGATTAAATAATGCTTTGAAATAGGAGTGTGGCACATCTCATTATAATTTATGTGAATAAATATTACAAAAATAAAAACTGAATTAATTTTACCCAAATTTTATCAAATGTATTATGCATTTGAAAAGCTTATAATATAGTACAGCTGTTTAAATTGGAAAATTATGGGATATTGTTATCGCAAGCGCCATAAATTACGAAATTTAGATGAAAAATTGTGAAATTAAACAGTTATAAGACATCTGCTAGATATTAAACCAAATTGAAAACGAAATGATGAAAAATTAAAAAAAGTTGTCAGGTAGTGTTTTGATATGATATGGAATATTGTAAAATTTCGTATTATCATATTTATCCCAGCAAGGGGATTTACGATAAAAACACTGTTAAATTGATACAGCACCTGGGTTTATCTGTAGGAAAAGATACTGCTCATAGACAGGTGTATTTTGCCATACTGACATGATGTGAAACACACATACAGGTGTAAAAAACCACAGAAGGGATAAATTATCCAATTCTGAAATCGCACGACAGGTGCGAAGAAACACGAAACATACCAACATGTAACAAATGTCTGGAGAAATGTTATATAGGGTTGTTTACAAATTACTGCCACTTGAATGTTATGGCTTGATTATTGGAGGGAGAAAAGAATTTATGAGTCTGTAAAATTTGGTTGAAATCATTAGCAGGGATTTGGCATAGGCGGATCCAGAAGGGGGGGACCCTGTTGTGGGGAAAATTTTGTTGATTATCGGTATATAGGGAATCACTGAAGCATGACTTGAACGGGGCCCCCTTAGGTCAGTCAGTGGGTCCCCCTTATGAAAAGTTCTGGATCTGCCACTGTTTGGTCAGATAAACTAATCATGTGTTGAAGAAACTCTCTATGTGTGAAGGGAATGTCTAGGAAATCTAAGGAATATATACATGTGTATTGAAATAATGATGTTAAATATTGTCTTTGAAAAGCTGAATTATGTCAATTATTATAAAATATAAAAGACAAATTCAATTCATTGATCAATCATAACAACATGATTTAGACAAAAATGATTGCACAAAAAACTCAGAATTGTGCATTACGCTTCAGTTAAGAACAACTCAAAATCAGCATAAAGAAAAATTGTGTGCATTCTTTGAATTTCTATGCAAGTTGGAATTATACTGCACATTATTTAACAATAAATATGCTGTTTGTTAAAATTGATGCATTTTATTTTATCAGAAATAAGCAAATAATTAATTATTGTAATGTGTTAGAAGATTCAACGCAAACAAAAAATTTATTAGAATAATTTCTGTTCACTGCTAACATTTTGCACCTTCAGCAATTATGGCAATCTATATAATATTCTTGTCATTTTAGTTTTCCGTTCCCAACTTTTCATTGTGAAACTACTGGTATTCTAAATCCTAACTCATACCCAATCCCAAAACTAACCCTTCCCTTAAATTAAAACCCAAATCTCTTAAGTAAAAGGAGCTTTCACTTTGAGAAAAGCACTATGAACAAATAATTGTGAGAAACCAGTTATGATTGTAATGGTGTCTAGTGTCTGTTATATCCTGTTGGCTTCTGACATTTTGCACCTTCAACAATCTTTACATATTTAACTTTGGTGAATTGTCAGAAATAATTTAGATGAGGTGCTCGGCTCCAACATAGCTAACCCCTTTGGATAATTTATTGTGATTTGTAGTATTTCTCATATACAAATATCTCTGTATGAACTATAAAAAAATAAAAACAACAGGCTATAAATTTCATGAGTTCAAAGCGCTTTTCTGGATTTACCTTAATCAGGAATGCTAAAAGCCTGATATTTGAAAGCCGAAGATGTTTAAGGACCAAAAAGATGGAAGGTCTACGAACCAAAAGTGGACCTAAAAATTACAGCCAAATCCTTCTTAGTTATGATTTTTTGTTTTGAAATTTCTGATTTATCTGCTGGCCACATGTCCATAAGATTACATAGATCTTTGTATGAGTTAAAAGTTTAATTTATGTTTTTTTGTATTTTTCAGGTTTATCCGCCGGCCCCCAGCCCGGAAGACTATCAAGATTCCCCCAACAGATACACCTCCCCAAAACCCCTTTATGGGGAAGGGGGATATTATATGGGTAGGTATTGAATCAGATATTAAAAAAATCTGTTAGGAATAAACTGATAGAGACCAGGATTAAAACTTTGTAGACCAGACCCGTGTTTGTCTATAGAAGATTCATCAGTCATGCTCAAAGAAAAAAGGCCAAATAAAGTTTTTAGTTGGAGTATGCAGGACCCAACATTTTTAGTGGGTTTTGCCAAAATATGCAAATGTGTTCCTTGTAGAAAATCCTTAAATTTTGAAGAAAAAAAAATGAAAGTTTTGTTTAAAAAAACTATGTGCTTAGGTTTGATAAAATAAAATGGAGGGAAACAAGAATTTTAGAAATATTAAAAAATTATGATTTTTGGTCAGGATTTTCAAAATCATACATGTACATGCAAGTTCTGTTCTTTCTGTAGAGAAACTTTATATTTAGGGATAAAAGTGACACCCTATTTTGTCTCCTTTATATAGTTCAAAATATCAGGGAAAGATGAATTGTGCATCTAGAATATCATGCTTAAAAAAATCATTATCATGAAGAGAAGTTTTTGAATTTATATGAATGCTTCAAGAGTATCTAAAACTTCTCATAAACTCAAATCTTGTATCTGATAATTTTTAAATTGATTGATTGTTTGATGTTTGCTTTACGCTGCCTAAGCGCAAAAAAGGCTATATCTCAACAAGTGTCATTGTAATTTATAGCTTTGTAATTGTAAAAGAGAGGTGAAAGAAACCAAAGGGACATTCAAACTTAGTTGAAAATAAACTGACATCGCAAAGGTTAAAAAAGAAAGATACCAAAAAGACATGATACAGCAGTACACAAAACACAATATAGAAAACTAAAGATTGTGAAGTGCTATGTCAATGAATGTATTAGTCTAAGTGATTTTATTTTGTCTCCATCATACTAATGTTGTATTTATTGTAGATCCCTCGACTCCTCACAGTCAACCGGATCCTTGGTCATCGAATAATGTTCCCCCCACATCAACATATCCTTCATCCATGTTGCCTGGCAACAGTCATCAGCAGTACAACTCAAACATGCATCATGAAATGGTAAGTCTGAAGCCATAGGTACAGTCAAATTTAAGTCTGAAGCCACATTTAGTCATATCGAAGTCTGAAGCCTTAGGTACAGTCAAATTTAAGTCTGAAGCCACATTTAGTCATATCGAAGTCTGTAGCCTTAGGTACAGTCAAATTTAAGTCTGAAGCCACATTTAGTCATATTGAAGTCTGAAGCCTTAGGTACAGTCAAATTTAAGTCTGAAGCCACATTTAGTCATATCGAAGTCTGAAGCCTTAGGTGCAGTCAAATTTAAGTCTGAAGCCACATTTAGTCATATAGAAGTCTGAAGCCATAGGTACAGTCAAATTTAAGTCTGAAGCCACATTTAGTCATATCGAAGTTTGAAGCCTTAGGTACAGTCAAATTTAAGTCTGAAGCCACATTTAGTCATATCGAAGACTGAAGCCTTAGTTAGGTACAGTCAAATTTAAGTCTGAAGCCACATTTAGTCATATGGAAGTCTGAAGCCTTAGGTACAGTCAAATTTAAGTCTGAAGCCACATTTAGTCATATAGAAGTCTGAAGCCATAGGTACAGTCAAATTTAAGTCTGAAGCCACATTTAGTCATATCGAAGTCTGAAGCCATAGGTACAGTCAAATTTAAGTCTGAAGCCACATTTAGTCATATCGAAGTCTGAAGCCTTAGGTACAGTCAAATTTAAGTCTGAAGCCACATTTAGTCATATAGAAGTCTGAAGCCATAGGTACAGTCAAATTTAAGTCTGAAGCCACATTTAGTCATATCGAAGTCTGAAGCCATAGGTACAGTCAAATTTAAGTCTGAAGCCACATTTAGTCATATCGAAGTCTGAAGACTAGGTACAGTCAAATTTAAGTCTGAAGCCACATTTAGTCATATAGAAGTCTGAAGCATAGGTCATTCATTAAGTTGAAATTAGTCATATCGAAGTCTGAAGCATAGCAGCAATTGCTAGCCACATTTAGTCATATCGAAGTCTGAAGCCATAGGTACAGTCAAATTTAAGTCTGAAGCCACATTTAGTCATATAGAAGTCTGAAACCATTGACAGTAGAGAGAGTCATATAAGTTGTAGTCATATGCAAGTCTGAAACCTCAGAAAAGTCATATTCATAACGAGTCATTAGCCTTACTCAAATATGCATAAACAAATTTTGATGGAGAAAGTTTCTTGCATACATGAAACTCATTTGTTCAACAATGCAATGAAAAATGCACTCAGAAATTTCAAAATATTTTGAATTATAGTTAGTAATAAGTTGTGAACAGTTGAAATTTTTGAATTGACAGAAGTTATTAGTTGTAAACTGTTTTGGAATTGCTAGCTTTACTTATAAATTTCATTACTAAATAGTTTTGAAATTGCTAGCTTTACTTGTCATGCTTTTTACTGGTATCAAACTGTGTATTCAACCAATCTGGATATCTCATGATCAAGTTGAATGAGGCTATTCGGTATATTAATAAGTCTGTATCATTAACGAGAAAAAAATGGCTGTCTACTTAACAAAGAGTCGCATATGTTTTATTTATCGTCAGATGAAAAGCATATTGTTAAGTAAAGATCATTGAAGAGTTTGATTCTAAAGACAGGTTGTTTGTGATCGCTACTGCAGAGAAAGAAACCTGTGAAAGAGAGTTTACCCAAATGTCGCGGTTGGGGGGTTTAGATAATTGAGGCAACAGCCTCTTAATGATTTTAAGGGCTTATGATAATTGATAGATCAGCCCGATTATCTTTTTCAGTGATTCAGATAAATTTGTTTATCACCCTTTTGTTACAGTGTAGAGGGATAGCTTGTTACCAGTTCAGATAGTATTGGATAAATCCTGATCTTTATATAATTTCTCACAATAACAATATTTCAAAATCCTGAATTTCATAAATTTTCATACAAAATAAGACAAATCCTAAACTTATGTATTTTCATACAATATTAGATAAATTTTTATCTATATTAGTACATAATTGTCTCAGATACCTCAATTTTAACATTGCTTGTAAAATTCAGTAATATTTAGTGATAAGCTTTGTTGAACCATCAGTTCCACCATATCCACAGTCTTCTGTTTCATGAATCTTTTGTGTGATAAATCAAATTTAGACCCTTCAAGGTTTTTTGGGGGGATCAAACTCCTATCAGGGATACCTAGAGCCAGAAGCTTGGAAAGCAAACTTGTGTTTTCTTTTGCAAGTACATTAATAAAAAATTTAAACTTCATACTTTAAAAAAATCAATTTATTTGATTTCTTTGACATTTTCATATTTGAGCTAGTTTAGTAAAATAGCTTGTGAATTAGAACATTAATAGTCATAGTGAATGATTTAACTTTAACAATTTGTGAATTAGGACTTAAATAAACTTTCTTTAGATGGGTGTTACTTCAGAAGTCTGAAATAATCCTCTAATTGGATTAACAGACCTATAATCAGTTGGCTTTACCATACCACCATGTAAACAGAGAAATCTTTGTATATTTTGTAAAAGTTAATGAGGGAAAGAGCGTTCAGGGTGAGAGCAATACTGTGACCTCTTTCTTGTGGAGGTGAGATTGGTGTATGGGTTGCTATGACTACCTGTAGAAAGATGGAAACAGATGTTTATTTCATTCATAAAAATGGCACTGTCAGTGACTGCAATCTACAAGATTGAGAAATGTTACGTCACTTGTCAAAAATGTTTTTTTTCATGTCAAAATTTTCTCATGGTTAACGTTGGACTTCCTGTCAAAGACTGGGGAAAATATAAATGTTTGAATCAAAAATTTGTTTAGCAAAAAGTGTACTGGATTTTTTTTACTATCTGGAACAGCCATAAATCAAGTTTAATTTTCAAAATTTAATAAAAATAAAAAGTCTGGTCTTTATCCGTTCAAGTTTATTAAATTATTCATGACTGCAAGTAGTTTATATGAAGAAGAAAAAAGTTAAAAAAATCTGCTACTAAAATTAGAACTTTCTCTAAATCATGTAAATCTTACATTAAAGAAATTGTAAAATTAAGGATTTAAAAAATGTTGTTATATTTCTTTATACAGATCGGAATTTGAAAAGTTTAGGCAAATATCTCATTAAGACTGCAGGTACATAATAAACAAAGAAAAAAAGACATTTAGAGTATGATTCAATATGTCACTTTCAAAAGTCAACAAACTCTCAAAAATCTGCTAACATAAAGTACTCTGAGTAAAAAAATAAACACCAAATCCAGTAATTTGATTGGTTGATTTCCTTGACAAGAGTGTGACTATCATTTTGAAAGATTAAATGATTGTAAGCCCTGATATTGTACATGTTTGTTTGAATGGCATTAAATCACTTTCAGTCAATCAACACACTAAATTTTCTGAAAAGACTAAAAAAAATTAAGAGATACACACTGAACACTGACAAATTATTTAATCAACAATTAACTATTTGACATTTTTCATTCAAACAGTTTCACTGAGTCGAGAATAGATGTTAGAAATATTAGATTTGATTGTTTCCATGGGAACACATATAAAAACCGCAAAAAAGAGAAAGTAATTGGCGGACATCCATTTTCTAGTGAATATGAAACCATGACATTTTAAATATTTATATCAGAATTTGACACAGCCCCTTGCGTCATCGATCAAAAAACTAGCAAAGAAAGAGAGGTGTTACTATTTTTGTACAAAATAATTAATTGAAAGAATTGGCTCTCTAAAATAAATAAACTTTGTGCAGTAAAAATTGAAAGTGTTGCCAGGTTTGTCGGAAAGAAAATGTGTGATGCAATTATTTTGCGATTTTCACACTTTTTATGAAGGGCCACTTATATCTTTCAACTGTTTTTACGAGTTTCACTTGTGACAGCGTGGGTGAAATACTACTTTCGTTTAAAATGGGAAATCAAGTACAAAGCTGTTTTAACCATATGTTTATAATATTGAGATTTTCGGTAGAAGGGTTAATTCTTAGTTGTGCCCCTTTGATTTTTATTGGCCCCAATCCTTTAGAATTTTGAAATGCACTATTACTCTATATAAGCCCTCAATTCTTCAAACAATTGATGACCACAGTCCATATAGTTAACCCCCCCCCCCCCCCCCCCATGTTTTCATAAAAAAAAATTTGAGATGCAGAGATATTTGCAGGATCAAAAGAAAAGAAAATAGGAAAACAGAAAAAAATTAAGAAGAGAAGTCTTTAATTTCTATTCCCTGAACATTGAAAATATTCACTGTACGATTTATCTGCTTTATTTACATGCTTTGAAAACAACAGTTTATTTCAAATTTCTGTTGTTTAAGTTTAATATGCTAAGACTTTGTATTGATGTATGTCTTTTGGTTTTTTTTTCAGCAGGGCTACCCTGCCATGTCACCTTCACAACATGACAACATGATAAACTCTGGTCTTCCTCCAATGTCCACCTTCCGTGGTGGTCAGCCAACAACATCTGCGTATTCCAGTACATCTCCCACGGTCAATGGTGGGACGGAAATGATACGACCCCCAGCCAGTTCACAGACAGGCGACGCCTTAGGAAAAGCATTAGCCTCGGTATGGAATTAGTAGTTATTATATTTAAATATTGTATTTCATAGTAGTTTAAAATAGTATGACAAAAACACCAAACTCCAAAGCAAGTTTAAAAAGGGGGAAGTAAAAATGTAGTAGAATATTAAAAGAAAAAGTTGAATTTTAAAAATAGCAGTTTTTAATTGAAATAACAGTTCTTGTTTATTAAATCTGTATGAAAATATCATAAATAAAATGGGCTCTCCAAAGAGGCTTCAGTCGTGTGTAAGGCAAAATAGTTAAATAGATTAGCTACAAGTCAATAAGCAGTCAGATTGTATAGGATAAATCATGACTTTTGTATATTTTCTTGCAATATTAGATAAATTATGAACTTTGTACCGGTATATATTAAACAATATTAGATAAATCTTGAACATCATATAACTTCATAGAGTATTAGATAAATCCTGATCTTTTTATATATTTTCAGATATAATTGAATAATCCTGAACTTCATAAACTTTCATACAACATTTGATAAATCTTGACGTTTATTTATTTTCAGACATATTTGATAAATCTTGAACTTATATATTTTCTGACATATTTGATAAATCTTGAAGCTTTATATATTTTCAGATATATTCACCAAATGAACATACAAGTAGTAATTATGGTTCAAACCCTTCAACGCCAGTATCATCTCCATCCCCATTAGCTGGTGAGTTCTGCTTATTAAGTTCTCCATCATGGAAACTTAAAATATACTAGAACACACCCGTGATATCGCGGGTCTGTGAATGAATTAATGTATATAACTATGCGCAAGCCTTATTTTAGTATTAGTATTGTCATCTGATAAAGTCATGCCGATTATAAGATACACAGTTTCCTCTGCTTTCAAACGGTTTGAACCCGTCGAACTGGAACTTATCAATTATTGGTAATATTAATTATTTGTAAAACAAAAGGTCCTGGAATGGAGTATTTTTTAATCAACAGCATTGTAATATATTAGTTATGAATAAAGTTGAATTCTGTGATTCGCTGTTTTATGTCATGCATGCCCACAAACAAATTGAAAAGTGTATACGCCTTATTTTTAGCCCAAATTTGTTATCTTAGAAAGTCTTACTGATTAAAATACTACATAGGTAACAATTTGACAATTTAGTAGTGTCAACCCTGTGATTATGACCCGTGTATATGGCATATTATAATTAATCCCGAATACACCGTTTGGTGGTGCGCCTGTCAGATGCAGAACGTACAGATAAGGTAATAGGTAACAGGTGAATATACTATTGGTATCGGTATCGGACTCGACCCTGAACTTCTTAATTATTGGCAATATTAATTACGTGGAAAACAAAAAGGCCTGGAGTGGTGTAATTTTTAATCTACACCTTTGTACTATATTAGTTAAATATAAAGTTGAATTCTTTGATTCGTAGTTTTTACGTGATGACGGCTGACAAATTGGACCTCGTAATTTTAGTATTATAGATGTCTTCAAATGAATAGAGGGAGATAACTCTTCACATAAAAAAATTATAATTGTAAATTTCTTCAATGCTGATTAAGCGTGTGAAACTAATTTGATAATTAATCCTGCTGGGGTAGCTTTTCAATGTATGTTTCCTTTAATTATATATTTTCTATGACATTACATACCTATTAATGTTTGAAAATTAGTTGTTTGACATTTTTCATCTTTTTTTCACCCCATTTTGTATATGTTTTCTACCTTTTTGTTCAGCCAATGCTGTAGTTTATCCTTTGTTGAAAAATCACAAAAATAATTTTAATGAAAAGCTCATGAATTTAAGATTTTTGATATAATTTGTAGACTGGTTTCACTGTTGTATTGTCTTTTGTAGGTTCATCAGGCCAGTGGCAGAGACCAGTACAGCAGAGTTCTACCTCACCCCATTTTGTTGAAGGAGGAGGAGGAGGCACACTCCATTCTTTAGTAAGTTTACCTTTGAGGACAGCTCCATATAGTTTGTGAAGGGCACTAACTCTTGTTTTCTTAACATTATGTATGTAAAGGGCACTAACTCTTATTTTCTTAACATTCTTTTATGTAAAGGGCACTTACTCTTGTTTTCTTAAAATTCCTTTATATGTATTTTCAAAAGAATAGTTTCTTTAGTAATTTTACTTTGTTGACAGTGTCAACAAGTTTGTAAAGGGCACTAACTCTTGTTATCTTAACATTCTTTTATATATGTATTTTCAAAAGATGGAAAGATATTTTTTAACCAAAAAAGGGTGAATTATGACAGAAATGAAAATATACACTGTTAAGTTATAATATGGGTGCTATTTTTTGGTGGATTGATATGGTTTTCTTTCTGAGGGTACTTACAAATGTGGTGTATGAATATGGAAAATTTGAAGAGATTTACTATAATAAATTTTGTGTGCATGTTTATATATATTGTGAATGTCTGTTTGGTTTGTCAATAAATATTTTCTCTGTGGTATGATTAAACTTAAAATATGTTTTCATGTGTGTATGTTAACTTCCCTGCTTTTCAATAAGAAATTGGGGGGGGGGGGGATTTTACAGTTATTATTTAACAGAAACTCTAAATATCTTCTTTTAGTCATTGGAGTAAAAATCATACATATTAAAATCATTATTTCATATGATCTGTGAAATAGTTTTAATTCTGTTTTATAAGTGTTTCATTTTTATTTCTTTTTGCAATGGAAATTTGTAACAAACTTGAGGGGGTAAATATCAGTTTAAACAACTTCTGTATAAGCTAAACATAAATGAAAAATGTGAAAATTTTGTATAAATCACTCATGAAAATTTCAAATGATTTCACACATATATGGTCAAATGAAACAGATTGAAATGGAAAACAATTTGATATAAGAACCCACTAAAAAGTGAAAATACTGTGGATTCATTAAAATCTGGATTGAGGGAGTTAAAACAAATTGTGGAAATTTTATTTCATTTTTTTCTCAAAATTTTGCTTACAAATTTGTGGCTACCTAAAACACTCATGTTCACGAAAATTATTTCCCACCTGAATTATTAATGAATCCACGGTAGATAATCTAGGTGCATGTGTACTAACCCTTTTGTTGGTTTATCCAGCAAAGAGGCATGGAAGAGAGGCTGGACGACGCGATTCACGTACTCCGAGATCACGTCGAGCTGGAGGTAAAATTTCCCAGGGTTCAATGGTGCTTCCATCTGCTTAAAAACAAAATATTGCCAGGTTTATGGGACTGCGGTTATGTTGTTCAATTGAAACTGTTCATGTATATATAAGGTGATTTTGTGAGAAAAAAAAGGAAAGACAACTCAAGTGAAATGTAAATATTTAATCTTCGTTTAAATTGAATTTAAATAAAAATTCAAAAAACTAAAAAAAATCAAAATATTTCTTTTGGTCTTCTTTGATATATTAGAATTGAAAATAGAAACATAAACATGTATTAATATTTCTGAAAAAATGCTGATTACAAATAATTTTCTGATTTGAATTCTTGTCATTTCAATTGTATAAAAAGTTCATAGAGTTAATTGTGAAATCATTAAACAAATAAACTTTATAGACTGATGAAATTAATTACCGCGTTTTATGTCTGGTGTTTTTTTCTCACAAAATCTATCTGATTTAGTTGTTGTGTTTATTTATGTATCTGCTTTCTTTCAGCTTCAGACCCAAAAATTATTTATATTTTTGTTCAATGCCTTCTTCGTTGTAATGAGTAAAAGATTTATTTATAGATGTGTGACTTTATAAATGGTAATGAGACCGTACAGTGACAGATGGTTGCTAATTTCTAAGTCATTTATTCTCTGGTGGAGAGTTGTCTCATTGGCAATCATTCATCTTTTTTCATCTAGGGTTTTATGTTTATCATTTTATCATGGGGAATGGGAAAAAGGGGGGAGGGAAATACTAGAGTTTTATTAATCATCTACAACATGCATTTGTATATAATCATCCTGGAAGCTTCGCATGCTCTGTTTAGCTCGGATAACATACCGATTTAAAGAGTCATTTTGTTTCAGTTTTCGTTGACAGCTACTTTTGGTCTTTTTATTTTCAATATTTGTTTGTGTAAATATGGCCAGACATTGAAACTTTTCCAAAAAAAACTTCAGACACACAAAATTTATAAATGTAGTTTTCGTTTTTAAGGATTTTATATTTTAAAAGAAATAGGAAAACAAGTTCTTTTTGGAAGAATAGGACTGATTTATAACCCTTTCGTTATTACATTTTCTTACTTTGTTTAAAAAAAACATTTATTTTTTATTAATTCATCAGTGCATCCAAATGCAGTTAATAAATAAATAATGAATCATTTTGAGAAATTATTTCTTACAAAAAAATCCAATTTTAAAAATGGCGAAATATTAAATGGAAATCTTAAGTGATGGTCTTTGAATTCGTTGAAAGTCATGGTCTCAGAGATGTTTTATTGAATATGGCAGATGGAAAGGTTACTTAAAACGTTTTATTTTCTTTTAGCAGAGTCGGATGGAGGAAAGATTAGACGATGCAATACATGTTTTACGACACCACGCTGAGCCGATTCAGATGGTCGGCCAGCAAGGAATGATGCAACCGTCACATTCCAATGGTATCATGGGATATGGTGGCGGTATGGGATCAAATACCATTGAGGCCTTGGTAAGAAAAATGTTAAATCACAAAAATACTGAACTCCGAGGAAAATTCAAAAGGGAAAGTCCCTAATCAAATGGCAAAATCAAAAGCTCAAACACATTAAACGAATGGACAACAACTGTCATATTCCTTACTTGGTACAGGCCCTTTCCTGTGTAGAAAATGGTGGATTGAACCTGGTTATATAGCTAGCAAAACCTCTCACTTTAATGACAGTCTCATCAATACATGAACAAAGCAAACAGAAACAATAGGTAAAAATGTCAAAAATAGGGGTACCTCCAAACAGATTTATTCAATTAAGAGCTTGTCACACCTGGTTTGCTTTTCTTGGTTTCAATTTTAATTTTATGACCACTAGAGTCTCATTTAGTTTATTGGTGTTGTTGCATTTCTTATTCAAGTTGTTTTCATCCGCTGTTAGAATGAGAATTGATGGGTATTCACAAAGGCCGCCACCTGATATAGACATTAGCAAAAACGACAAAGCATTCATTTATCATTTTGTAATAAGTTTGATCTGTCTAAGTCATTCAAATAATTTATTATGGAAGCAATAAAATGGTAATGGTATAAGCATAGACTTTTCACACATGTTTCCCATGCATGGTTAGGACATTATGATAATTTGTGATGTAATGGCTGCACATTCCTACAAACTGCAGACGGACATTGTAATTATTAAGTATTTAGTAACTACTTGCATATAGCCTCTCTGTGAAAATGTGTCGTCTGCTTTGATGAGCATTTTTTTTTTCAAATAAAATCTGGTAAAATGATTATTTTTAGCATTGCAGAATGTCTGCTTTTCTTTTCTTTTTTCTTTTTTCAAATAAAACAATCTGGTAAGATGATTATTTTTGAGGCGGCTGCAGAATTGTTCATGCATAACTCAGTGATTTGCAGTCTGAGTAATGGCTTCCACATCTGGCAAAGTGTTTTCTGCCTTCTTGCAGAAGAGCACATATGGTAGAGTTGTTTTCCACCTCCCCAGAGAAGAGCTGTTGTCTTGTCATGATGTAATCCATTTATGTAAAGTGTTTTGGCAGATTTCTTTAATTCAGATAACACCAACTTATCAACTTAACCAGATAAAAATTGACAGGATGTTTTTTGTATTTAAAAAACACAGCTATGTAATCGATATATGAGGAAGGTGTCTGTTACACTTCATTTTGTTGACTTATTTGTTTTCCAAAATGCATAAGAAAGTTATATTAAAGGACAGGTCTGGGAAAGTAAACTCTCTATTTTGATTGGTTTAAAATATTATTATTTTACATTTCAGGCAACACAACACAACTCATTATCAGAGAACCGAACCAGTACTTCAGAACAATCTAAACCTGATTGTAAGTTTATAAATTACCACACTCCCCCCTTCTTTTTAGCATTAGTTTATGGATACTATTACACATCATTATTTAAGAAGAGGTATAATATCAGGGGAAAGTCAGTACAATGTATTAAATGTTGCGCTTTATCAACACACAATGGTTTCACAGATACAAAGACATGAAGCAGATTTTTCCTCTAAATAATTACGTCTTGGATTGAGTCAACTGTTGTTTGATTTTCATCTATACTCAAAGTTGATTCATTTACAACAACTACAACCTAACAATTTTCTTAAGTTTCTTGCAATATTTGCAAATACATTCATACAAGGCTTGTGCTAACATTGCAGACTGATCTAGGGAATGAACTGCTGTAAATTCAGAAATTATTGCGATGTTTATATTACTGCTAAAAATGCGACAGGGTTAACATTGCAAAAATTTAAACTTGCATTTTGAAATTTTTGATATAAATTTAAATTTTCATTTTGAAATTTTTGATATAAATTTAAACTTGCATTTTGAAATTTTTGATATAAATTTAAACTTTCATTTTGAAATTTTTGATATAAATTTAAACTTGCATTTTGAAATTTTTGATATAAATTTAAACTTTCATTTTGAAATTTTTGATATAAATTTAAAGTTGCATTTTGAAAATTTTTGATATAAATTTAAACTTTCATTTTGAAATTTTTGATATAAATTTAAACTTGCATTTTGAAATTTTTGATATAAATTTAAACTTTCATTTTGAAATTTTTGATATAAATTTAAACTTGCATTTTGAAATTTTTGATATAAATTTCACAGGATTTTTCTTTCTCACAAAAATTAAAATTGCATTTTAGTCCAAAATGACAATATCTCAATAATAGATGCCCACAATAATTTCTGATTGTACATTAAGTTTACTGTATATCCTTACTGGATATGAAAACTAATGAGATTTGGTATAATTGCAAAAACAACAACTATCCACCAGCAACTAAATTATGAGAATGTAAGCAACTTACGGCTATCATGCTACTATATGTGAAGATCTTATCTATTCACAATTGTCCAAACTTTGGTCATTATTTGAAAATATAATTGTTTATTGCAGTACACAATTTAGAACAAAGTCAGACACTTCAACAAAAGACTGCACAGAAAGTCGATAAAAAAGACAGTAAAGGTAAAGACACAGAGACTGCCGCCAAACCACCTCCAGCTAAACGATCCCGGTAAGTCAAAAGCACAAACTGTCACACTTTTGGTATTTGGATATATGGAGATGTGGAAAGAGTGTAAATGAAACTCTCCATCCAAGTCACCATTTATTGAAGTAAACCATTATAGGTCAAGTACGGTGTTCAACACAGGTTGTTGGCTCACACCAAACAGCAAATTATGAAGGGCTCCAAAAAATTACTATTGTAAAACCATTCAAATGGGAAAAACAACGGTTTAATCTATATAAAAGTTTTAATGGTACCAAACCTTCATCCTTATCTGAAACAATAGTATAATGGATTTAATTTTGATAAATGTTTGAGTGGGGAAGAAATTTATAAATGTCAAAAAGTTTGCACAAGAAATAATCATCTATTTTGGCTTATTTAAGGTTGTTCCAAACACTACGAGGGAGATAACTCTGTAAATTCAGCTAAACGTCTTAATCACTTCGTATTGTAAATGAAATATTTTAAGCTTCTCAAATGACTATGATTCAAATTAATGTTTGTCAAACTGCTTTATATATCCTATGAAAATTTTCAGAGACAGTTTTTGGTTCAAGTTTTTTTAAATTTTTATATTTTTGTCAAAGGGTCAAAAGTATTTTTATGTCAAAATTTTATGAAAATTAAACAACCCAAATTAATTTTAGTTGAGATGTTTTTCTGTAAAATAACAGTGGAACCTCTTTTAGTCGCTATTGAATAGATTGAACTGAAAGTATTCTGAATTTTTAGAGGTTCAACACATCCATGGTTGAGTGTGATGCAATGTAGACTAACTAATTCATCATTCAAAATGTCACTCAAAAAAATTTATGGACAATTTTGGGGGGACTTTTTTAACATACTTTGGATACATCACTAAAAAAAACTAAAGAGAATTGAACATCAGTATCTGGAAGTGTAAAATTGTTTAATTGAACAATAATTTTTACAGGTCTTGAAATTTATAATATTCTATTTATAGATGGACAGCTAAAGAGAAAGTGGTTGAGCCTGTAGGACCAGCATCGCCAACATCGTAAGCTTATTTCTATGATAATTTTTTTTAAATCAGATAAACACATAAAAAAGATACCAGGATTATAAGTTTTGTCTTTAAAAAAAGTCATGAGTGTTGTTTGGATAAAAAGGTTATAAGGAATGACATGTACAAATTTGAAGAGTTTTGAGGATCCTAAAAACACAAAAAAAATATTTTTACAGACAAATGTTAAGAAATTAAGATAATTATAGCCACTCTTTTTAAACATTGCAACAAATCTTAAGATTTTAGATTGCAAATTATACTGAAAAGCTTTATGTATTTTTTATCGCAAGAATTTTTGTGGAACAAGTCCTGGCTTAAAAATCTTACAAGCTGATTAAAAGTCTGCAACATGGGCTGTTCATGTTTAATGCAGTGACTCAAACCAGTGTCCTGGTTCTTAACTGTTTGTCTAAAGGATTGTCCATGTTGAAAGTTGTGATATAATAAAATGCCTTAAGAATTGTCCATGTTGAAGTTGTGATATTATAAAATGCCTTCAGGATTGTTCATGTTGAAAGTTGTGATACGAGAAAAAAATTATGATTTTACACAAGGTTGTTATTTATTCAACAGAAGCATTGGAGACGACCCAAATGAATCTCCTGAAACTAAACTAGAAAGAGAGAGATTGAGGAGGCAAGCCAACAATTGTAGAGAAAGGTTTGTGATTTTAAACTTTGACAATTATGTGGAAGTACTTGATATATGCGATACCAATTTTTGTTGATTTTTTGGTAAAACAAAGGTGTAAATTTTAAAAAAAAAACAATTAATTCATGTTTTATATTGATTTCTAATTTTTTTAATTTTTTTTCAATTGCAAAAATTGGTATTGACGAATTTAAGTACTCCCAAAGTATTTGTTTTGAATGTTTAATTGAAACATCCATGCAGTTTTATATGATTGAAAATTTTCTACTGTTCAGGAATAACATTTAAAAAATAGTGTAGAATTTTGTTTTTAAATTCTATTCATTATAAGATGTATAAAAAAAATAACAGAGTGAAAATAGAAAGTATGTTTTATCTGACATTTTTATTTGTGGAGTTTTAAGTTTTTGAGCAGAATCAACATTCAAGAAAATTTCTATTCAGAATTTTTTTCAATTTAGACTAATGGATGGTTCAATATGTGTTCACTGCAAAGGAGTAGGTCCGGTAAGGACTCATTTTGGCCTCAAATTTCAGTTTCATCTGAAGAAAGATTTTGACCACTTTTTAAACACTTAAGTATCTATTTCACTTGATTCAATTAGTTTTTGTGAAAGATTCTAATTAATTTAGTCATTAAAAACGATCCGATTCCAGCTCTAATATGAAAAATCTCTCAAATATGCCAAAAAACGTCACTTTTCAGATAGTTTTTGTCAAAAATGAAAGTGGCCGCATCCGTGTTCAACACAACCTTTATATATGTTATGTATTATTATAAAATACAACTTACATTTCAATATTAAGGATGAACACGAATGCGGCCACTTTCGTTTTTCACAGAAACCGTCTAAAATTTAACTAAAATGATAGAATTTTGAAGATTTCAGTAATTTAGCATGACTTAATGGTGCTACAACCCGAAATATGTGCATTGTATTGTCAAAAACAGCCCATATTTATGTAGCAGAAGCATTCAACTGTCTAATAAATAACTAAAACTTTACATTTTTACAATTTTGTAAAACTGCCATATTTTGGGGCCAAAAAGGGGTCTTATTGTAAGACATTGTCTGTCTTTTTTCTTAGCACTTATGATGTGGGCCAGGAGGACGAAACAATAGAAACCAAACTTCAACGGAAACTTACAAGGAGACAGGCTAATAATGCTACAGAAAGGTTAATTGTTATTATTTCCCCTAGGTGTACATTGCAAATAACTGGTTATCTTTCCTTGGTGTATATTGCAATTTACTGGTTATCTCCCCTTGCTGAATTCATTGCAATTAACCAATTATATCCCCTTGCTGTATCTTGCAATTAACTGATTATCTTCTCTTGGGTTATTAATTGCAATGAATTAAGGTTTGAATTGAGATATTACAATGTACGTATAAATTCTTCCATGGCAGATAAGTATTTGACAACTAAAATTTTGCATAGGACAAACACAACTTTGGTATTTTGTAATAGTAATAATAGTTTATGATAGATCAAAAGATTAATTTCAATGACTATTGTGGGAAAAAAGATTCCACAAACTCTTATGTATATATAGATTTTCCACGGCATTGAGGGCAGATAAATCAAGAATTAAATGAAGTTTGACCAATGAAGAACTAAGAATAAGATAGAAACAAACCACATGTTGATAATATAAAAAAATGACATATCAATGATGATGGATATTTTAACTTTTTTATTCATATCATTTAAGTTAGTGTAATAGTAAGACTTTTATACCAAATTGAAATGTCTGAACTTTTTTATTTTCAGGGTACGAGTACGAGATATAAACGAAGCCTTTAAAGAATTAGGAAGCATGGTAACATTACACTCAGGAAGCAGTCAACCTCTCACAAAACTAATGGTTTTACAACAGGCTGTTAATGTCATTACAACACTAGAACAACAAGTCAGAGGTAAGTTATCCATATCTGTCCTCTAGCCCCAGCCTCGGACAACATTACACTCCCGAAGTAGTCAACCTCTCACAAAACTAATGGTTTTACAACAGGCTGTTAATGTCATTACAACACTAGAACAACAAGTCAGAGGTAAGTTATCCATATCTGTCCTCTAGCCCCAGCCTCGGGTAACATTACACTCAGGAAGTAGTCAACCTCTCACAAAACTAATGGTTTTACAACAGGCTGTTAATGTCATTACAACACTAGAACAACAAGTCAGAGGTAAGTTATCCATATCTGTCCTCTAACTCTAACCTCTGACAAAATCACTAAAACAGCATTTATAGATGATGTGTGGTATTATTGCCAATAATTATCAATTAAATGATGTGGATATTAGCAAGTGTAGGTCACCACATATCAACAATATCACAAACCTGTGAACAATGAGGTCTTGAGTGCAATCCCCACATGTGGTAGGTGCACTCAATTCTGATCTTGTTTAAAAAGGATAGTATTTTTTTTTGCCAAAGGTGGTAGTTCACTTCAGCTTCCAATAAAGACTGATTGCTACTAACTATCCAAAAGAGGCTTCAAATTACCACACCAGTTAATTCATCCTGATCTCAATTTCCAACCCTTAAAAAATATGATTTTAACTAGGGTGTAAAACATTATATGGTAAACCAGTAGTAATTATCCAGATTTAGAATTTTTTTGACATTTTAACTTTAACCATATTTTATTTTTTCTTTACAGAACGAAATCTCAACCCTAAGGCAGCCTGTCTGAAGAGACGGGAGGAGGAGAAAGGGGATGAGATACCAGGGGGGCGGGGCATGACATCAGATGACATTGCTGCACAGCAAGCAGCTTTGGCAGGTAAGGTACGCAACATGTTGCTACCTCTTTTGGCAGACGACAGTTATGATGATTACGATGATATGGACTGCTAGCAGGTAAATCACATGGTTAGCATGTGAGCAGGTCATGTGACTGACAAAGTCATGTGACCATTGCGAGAGTTGGCGTAAGATGTTTCAGTGATTGATGATGAACAGATTGATGAAAAATCAACTTTTTCTGTAAAAGATGAAATTTTGAAAAAAGTCCTTTTTTATTAGGATTCACTAGTTGTCCAACTTCCTTAGCTAGGAAAGAATTTGTAAAATCTGATTTCATTCATTTATCACCCTTTTAAAATTGATAATTTTAAATAAAATTTTAAGCATTGAGGCTTGAACAAAATTATAGTATTGGAACATGAAAATTGATAACATTTGAACATGACAAATATATAGCTTTGATACATTAAAAAATTATAGCCTTGAAAATTGAAAAAATAATAACTTTGATATTTTAGAAATTAATATCATTTGAATGTGAAAAAGAAAAAAATAAAGCCTTGATATTTAAAATAAACTATAAGCTTTGATACTTGAAAAAAGAATAGCTTTGATACATGAAAATAAAAGTTAAATTTGATGGTAGTTATTCTGCATTTTGAAACACTGTAGCTTACAAATGCCCTCGCCAATTTGTTGTTGTAAATTCTCTTTCCAAAATTTCTATATTTTCATCTATCTACAAATCTCTTGGTTATATGGTTTCTCCTTATCTGCTGCTAGCATGCCATATCTTCAGTTTAAGTGCACTAATATTCAATGATTCAGTTCTAAGGGAATTCTGGGTAATCAAGTACTGGGGATTTCTGGGTTTTGAAGTTTTTTTCTTCCATGACAACAAAAAAGTACCTGCACTTCAGTGAAGGTCAAGAAAGAGCCCAGAATTCTACGAACTGGATCATTTTGTTAATTTTATCACTAATTTGTTATTTGGGGGAGGGGTTGAGTATTTAGCAAATTTAAATTTCAATGTTGATGTTAGATTTTTTTTTTTCAGTACATACATACAATTTGCAAACATCAAATGATAAATTGACGCAAGCAAAAAACTAAAAAAATGACTATAGGCATTAATTGAAATTTGTTAAGATAGTATGATAATGTCTAAATGTTTAAAATTAAAAACAACCACACACACACGCAATTCCTGGCATATTTAGGTGTATTTCGGTCAAGGTCAAAGCTCACATTATCTAGGGTCATTCCTGTTTTACGATAATTGTTGTGTTTTATCTTATTTCTAATTCTAATTGAATCAAATTTATATGTATTGACACATGTGATTTTCCCTGGGTCGTGAAGGGAACCAAAAAAAAAACTACAGCATAAAAAGGGGAAAATATCATATAAATAACACAACTTGTGAAATATTATCCATTGGATTTTAAGCAGACAACTCTCAACCAAAGAAAGAAATTCAACAAAAGCATAAAAGTGAAAGTAGAGAGCATTAATACAAATAGAAAAAATAAGAAAAAGTGTCAAAACAAAACAAAATTACTGTTGCTGCAGGTAAGATACCACGAAATTAGATATCAGAATTTTTCTTCAAAAAAGTTTGTGTATGTTATTCCTTGTTCATGAATTTATTTTTACGATAAATATATTAAATTTTGACTTTTTTGGCATTACAGCTAGTCCGTCCATAGGAAATCGTGTGGGAACAATGCATGGGAATTATTCTTATATGTCCGGACAAGAAAACAATCCTTTATCGATGTCGGACAAATACGGTGATGTTAAATACGACTGTCGTGAAAGTCCTTCCAAACCTGTCATGGACGGGTCACAGACAATGTCGGCCATGCATCATAACATGTACGGTATGATGCAGGACCAATGTGGCCCAGATATATCATGTCTCGCCCAGGGTATGGCCCAGGGAATGTCATCGGAACCTCAGCATCAACAACATCAACAACATGATCAAGGGAACTGCTAGCAGAACATTTTTAAGACTGCTTTCTCGTGGTACCAGTTCATCAAAACAAAAAAACATTTGTGGGTCATATTTTGTTGTCTGCTCGAAAGTTGTAAATGAACTTTTGTTATTGAAGAGGAGTTTCTTGTTTGTATAAGGATTTGTTAGTAATTGAGAATCTCAATTTTGAATTTGCGTCTCTAATAATTAGATATTTTCCGTTAATAACTTCACATTTTTAATCAAGATTTTTTTATTTTTTTTGGAAAAATGATTAAACAAAGGGGTTTGAAGCACATTGAATTATCCTGCTGTTTTAAACCATGCCAAAAGAAAAATCATTGCCAAAAAAATATTTGAATTTGAAATTCAGATTCTCAGATATTGTAAAAAGAGTATGATGTTCAAGATTTGAGTGATTTCTTTTTATAAAGTTCAAGATTTAAATGATGGAGTTAAGGAATACACTGATGCAATAAAATTGTGTTTATATTTTTGTTACTAATAACTATGGTTGTATTTGTTCATATTTAAAGTGCTTTTGTCCATTATTTAAATTAAGTTTTTGTATTATTATCTTTTAGATTTTTATGGAGTACTAACTTCAGATCGTATGTGTGTATGATTATTACTTTCCGGTAGAACTACTACACTGTTTGTGTGTCATAAAAAGTCTAAAATATTTTGTATTAAATTATGATTGAATGATGATGATGAAATGTTAGAAATGAAAGTTTGATTTCTCCATATTTTCTGTACTAACATATCCAATCTGCTGTTTCTGCTTTGTGGAATTTGTACATACAAAAACTCGAGTTTATTTGGTTAAGTTGACAAAAGATGATTTATCAGTTTTCTTTGACCAATTATCAATGTCTCAAATCAGTTTTTACTGGACTTGCTAAGTTGTGTAAAGTTGTGAACCACTAGTTGCATTTTCTTCACACAGATGTGTAAAGGTATGAACCACACTTTGTATAATCTTCACACAGATCTGTTAAATTTAAGAATCTGTTGTTAAATTATTTCTTAGTTATAAATATGGATGAAATATGGTGCTTTGAAAGCCAAAAATTGTTTAGTTAATTCTTTTTAAAGCTATGATATTATTTTTGTTGATCTAAAAGTCAGTTATTAACTGTATCAAGTCCTGCTTCAGATAAATTAGAATTTGAAAACAAACATAGAAAATAATTTTTATGTACACTTATATATTTACTTTCTTAGGCAGCCATTATTAAAAATGCCTTTTTTCGGTAGATGAAAAGCTCAAAATAAGAAATCTCTGAATATAGATCTGAATTTAACAACAGCAAATTTGCTATCAAAAACTTAAGTTAATCTCCATGACACAGATATTTTTACTTATTTCAGATTTTCAGAATTTTCTTGACTTTCTGAAAAAAATCTGTTTCGATAAAATTATGAAAATTTTTAATGATTTTTTCTGTATAATTATTTTTTGATATAACTCATATAAAAATACATTAGTTACTGTTTCATATATATATTTATTTTCACAGGGTTAAACTTGCAATAAAAATTGATATGAAATAATATACACACTGAAGTTTATGTGAAATATTTTTAGTTCCAAACATTAAGTTTTAATATATTTGATCATGTTCATCTTATTTAAATCAGATTTCTGCAGTTGAGACAATATGAAAAGTTGAATATTTAATTCAACCACAGTTCTTAAAAATTTTGGAAACTATTTTTTTATAATTCATCAAAGGTTAAGAGTTCATGACTTGTTATATGCAATTTTTTTTTAAATTCAATTTTTTTTTTTAATTTTTTTTTTTTTTTTAAATATATAATTTGTTTGAAATGGGTTATTTTTCCTTTATAGATGCTAAATATGTCCTTTCATAGTTTTAAAAGGATTTATTTTTGTTATCAAATAACCAAAACAACTTCTTATGTTGTCATGACTGCAGACATGTAAACAAACAATATGGTGCAAATCGCCGTCTGCTCAGATATTTTGTACATAGTGCATCAATACATTGTAATATACCCATCTGTCTGAGTGATATGTGATAATACAGTCACAAGTGTGTACATGTGTAATTACAAGTGTGGTCGTTGTGTATATGTGTGTGAACAAAGCTGAAACTAGGTCTGAAATATTGGTTAAAGGGTTGTAGAAAATGATGAAAAATCTGTTTCAAATTTCTTATAGATATTTTTTCAAGTTGAAATTTTATCTTATATTTTGATGTGAATTGTTAGACTTAATTAATTTGAAACAAAAGGTTTAATCATGGTTAACAAGATACTTTGTTATATTAATCTAGATTTTTCAAGTTAGCTAAGAATATTTGTATTGAATGATTAATATAGTGTGAAATATAAGGTATATAATGGCACACAGATCGACTAAAGAAAGAATTTTTAATATAAGATAGACAAATAATATCATTCTAAAACAATTGTTTTGGTTAAAGTAGATAGGAGGATTATAAACTAAATAAACAAAACCATAAGTAACCTCAGCCTGTGGCCTTGGTGAATATAGATTTTTTTTTAATAAACATGATTTAAAAAAACTTGAGTAACCTTTGTCTGCGTCCTAGCTGAATACAGTAATTTTGGGCAATAAATATCTTATCCACTTCATAAAGGTTTTGTGTAGGACTATACTTATGTTATATACAGTAATCTACGAATCTTCTTGGTTTTTTTCAAAACAAATGAATACTTTGTTTAAAAATGAGTGAATGTGCATGCATGTGAGTTTGTATATTTGATTATAACAAACTTTTTAAACATTTTTTTGACCAATTTTGATTTTTACCAAACATATCTTCTCAGCTGTTATTTTAGATAGACCATTTGCATTATTTTTTCATTCCCGACTGATTTTTTTTTTTTTAAGTTTGTACCTTAAAAATGTAGGGTAGCCAAAAGATTTTTATAACATGGTGCTGAATTGTTCATATTTTTTTTTCTTTCCCTCAATCTGATGTACATTTAAATATAAGTGTTTAGCTGAAAATTCTATGTCATTTATTGTTCTGGCATCAAAATGAAAGATGACTGTTAATTTTTTGGCTTCAATTAATTGTTAAGAACTTTTAAAAGCCAAGATTTTTTGAAGAATTTGATGTATATGAAATTCTGACATGAAAACAATTCTTCCACTGTCACCATAAAAGTTCCATGATTATTTTTTTTTCAAGCCACAACCAAAATAGTTTTTTTACCAATTTGAAAATTGTTTACATTTACATACAAATTGTATACATGATCTATATTTAGGATATTTTTAATGTGTCTCAATTACCAAGTTAAAAAATGATGTACAACCTCATAAGTAAAACTAGGAATTTGAAACTTCTTTTATAAAAGTTGAAAAAAACAATTTTATTTTAATTTTGCTGGAATTTATAAGTACAGGGTATTTTTTTGTTTATCTGTTTCAAAATTGGCTTTTCTATAATAAAAAAAAAATGATATCCATTTCTAGAACAGTCACTGTTTTGTGTTGAAGATATTTTTTTTTTTTTTTTTTACAATTGTGTAAAAATTACATCATGTATTTAATATTTGGATATATTCAGATGAAAATTTGCACCAAATGAAATAGCTTTGTTTCACAATGAAATCTGTTTTTCTAATGTTTTTGAATATGTCCAGAAATCTTGAAAGTATAAAATTATGTATTACTATTTTATTTTATTTGTTGGCTTCAGTAAAATGTTCAATCTATGATTTTCATAAAATGTTGCAATATTTGAATCTCAAAACATATTGTTGGCATGCATATATTAGTTCATCAAAGGGACATAAATCATGTATGAGAGGAGAGGTAACTCTAATCATCCTTCATCCAAATTTACAGAGATCGTGCCTATTTTGTAGATTAAACAAGTTGAACATTTGTACATTTGATTGTATTTAATATCATATAATAAACTTCCAACATATTTTTTTTTCAATAACTGTTACATAGAGAATTTAGCCAAAATTAAAACCAAATGCTATTAAAAAATAGTTTTTTGAAATACATGTGTATGTTTATAATGTTGAAGCGAAGACAAGAAGTGGGCAGGGCATCTTCTTCTCTCTGAACTTGAATGTGACCCAAAAAAAAAATTTTTTTAAAGGATAAAGTTCAAGATTAAAATGATGAAGTTCAGGATTACACTAATGTGATATCTGGTTGTGATGACACAAGGATTTTCAAGCAATAAAGAGACAATAGTCACAAGCTATTAAACACAAATATGATCTGAATATTTATACATATCGACTGCCAGTCAAGAACACTGCCATGCCCCTTGCCCGCCCACTTCTGTCTTCTATCTTTGTTTGACTACTTTATGGTATAGTCATTGCTGAAAATGACACTTAATAAAATTTTATTATAGTTTGTGTGTGTTTTTTTCTGTTTATATATATGCCATTCAACCGTCAATAACAAAAATCTTCCAGCATCAGTATCATCAGCCGAATGTTGAAGTCAGAGCTGCTTTTTATACGACCGCAAATTTTTAAAAAATTTACGTCGTATATTGCTATCACGTTGGCGTCGTCGTCGTCGTCTGAATACTTTTAGTTTTTGCACTCTAACTTTAGTAAAAGTGAATATAAATCTATAAAATTTTATAACAAGGTTTATGACCACAAAAGGAAGGTTGGTATTGATTTTGGGAGTTTTGGTCCCAACATTTAAGGAATTAGGGGCCAAAAAGGGCCCAAATAAGCATTTTCTTGGTTTTCGCACTATAACTTTAGTTTAAGTTAATAGAAATCTATGAAATTTTAACACAAGGTTTATGACCACAAAAGAAAGGTTGGGATTGATTTTGGGAGTTTTGGTTTCAACAGTGTAGGAATTAGGGGCCAAAAAAGGGTCCAAATAAGCATTATTTTTGGTTTTCGCACAATAACTTTAGTATAAGTAAATAGAAATCTATGAAATTTAAACACAAGGTTTATGACCATAAAAGGAAGGTTGGTAATGATTTTGGGAGTTTTGGTCCCAACAGTTTAGGAATAAGGGGCCCAAAGGGTCCAAAACTAAACTTTGTTTGATTTCATCAAAATTGAATAATTGGGGTTCTTTGATATGCCGAATCTAACTGTGTATGTAGATTTTTAACTTTTGGTCCCGTTTTCAAATTGGTCTACATTAAGGTCCAAAGGGTCCAAAATTAAATTTCGTTTGATTTTTTGACAAAAAATTAATCGGTTGGGTTCTTTGATATGCTGAATCTAAAAATGTACTTAGATTCTTGATTATCGGCCCAGTTTTCAAGTTCTAAATTAAACTTAGTTTGATTTTAACAAAAATTGAATTCTTGTGGTTCTTTGATATGCTGAATCCAAACATGTACTTAGATTTTTGATTATGGGCCCAGTTTTCAAGTTGGTCCAAATCAGGATCTAAAATTATAATATTATGTATTGTGCAATAGCAAGAAATTTTCCATTGCACAGTATTGCGCAATACCAAGTCTTTTAAATTGCACAGTATTGTGCAATAGCAAGAAATATCTAATTGCAAAACATTGTGAAATAGCCAATTTTTTTTTAATTAGAGTTATCTTTCTTTGTCCAGAATAGTAAGCAAGAAATATCTAATTGCACAATATTGTGCCATAGCAAGAAATGTTTTAATTGGAGTTATCTTTCTTTGTCCAGATTCAACTTAAATCTTTGTTATATACAATATACAATGTAAATTCACTTTTAACTACCATTTGAACTGATAGATTAAAACAATCTTTACCATTCAGTGATAACAAGCAGTTTTTTTTACATCTTAATATTTTATGATGTATTTAAAAATGAGTAGTTATTGTTGCAAACTCCATTAGAAATTTTAATTGAGATCAGTTTTGGAATAAGGGAAAGGGGGATGTGAAGAAAAAAAATTGGGTTCAATTTTTCTCATTTGAAATTTCATAAATAAAAATAAAATTTCTTCAAACATTTTTTTGAGAGGCTTAATATTCAACAGCATAGTGAATTGCTCTAAGAGAAAACAAAAAAATTATGTACATTAGAACACATTCATTCTGTGTCAGAAACCTATGCTGTGTCAACTATTTAATCACAATCCAAATTTAGAGCTGGATTCAGCTTGAATGTTGTGTCCATACTTGCCCCAACCTTTCAGGGTTCAACCTCTGCGGTCGTATAAAGCTGCGCCCTGCGGAGGATCTGGTTGCTTTGTGTATTCAAGCAAGAAACAAAATAGTGAACCATGAATTGTAGTCAAGGGTCAGGGCTGATCTGATCAAGAGTGTACATGTTGAAATGTCTTGCCTTCTTTACTAACCATTGATTTTGTGCTGATAGTCCTAAATATAAAGCTTTACTATAAGTATCGCATAAACTTTACATAATCTAAGAAAATGAGGCTAAAGTCAGATAAACCAAACAAGAAATACATCTTCATCTTACAATCATTCATTACACCAAATATAGTTGACCTATTGCTTATAGTTTCTAATAATTGACTTAACCAAGACAAATCTTAACATTGACAAATGAACCATGAAAACGAGGCCAAGGTCAGATGAACCTTGCCAGACAAGACATGTACACCTTACAAACAATCTATGCATTAAATAAAGATGACCTATTGCTTAAAGTATCTAAGAAACAAACTTAACCTTGAAGAATTCACATTGACCAATGAACCATGAAAATGAGGTCAAGGTCAGGTGATACCTTCCAGACAGACATACACCTTATAATCCTTTCATATAACAAATACATACCAAACACAAAAACTTAACATTGAACAATGAACTTTGAAAATGAGGTCAAGGTCAAATTAAATCTTAAGAGACTGACATGTACATGAACATCCTATAGTATTTCCAAACACCAAATAACATTGACCTATTGCATATAGTATTAGAAAAAAACAACCAAAACTCAAAGTTTAGTTTTGAGTTTTGGTTGTTTTTTTCTAATACTTTATGAACAAAACATGAAAATGAGGTCAAGGTCAGATGACACCTGCCAGTTGGACATGTACACCTTACAATCCTTCCATTCCCAATAAAGTAGACCTGTTACTTAAAGTATCTGATATATGGACTAGACCACGGAAACTTTGTTCATTGATCCATCAAATGAAAACTGCCTGATGTGCATGAGGACCTTGCAAGGTACTCACATACTAAATACAGTTATCCTATTTCTCATCAGAAGGAAATTAAAATCAAGAAGGACTGAACCAGGAAAATGAGGTGAAGGACAATGGACATGTGACAGATGGAAAATTCATAACATAAGGCATCTATATACAAAGTATGATGCATCAAGCTGTTCCACTTTCTAAAATTTAAAGTTTTAGGAAGTAAGCTGCTGACGCCACTGGATCACTATCCCTATGTCTAGCTTTCTGCGACACAAGTCTTAAGCTCAACAAAAATAAGCATTGATCAGGGAACCATGAAAATAAATTAATGATAAATACATATGATGTACCCAGTATATGCATTTTGAAAGTGCTATATATTTATTAACGTTATAAGGAAGTACACCACTAATTCATGGTCCCATTGCTTTCTATGTTAAATTCCTCCGTTTCAAGCAGACACACCTCTTTTATTTTAAGTTCAAATAAAGTGGCAATCATTGCATTTCAAAGCAACACCTTCTGGTATCCTGTACTGAAAAAATCAACATACCTTTAATTGCATATAAGAAAGAACTGGTTCCCGGAGCTTCGGATGTACCAAAACAGGTACTTCTGATCTGACAAAAAGGCAAAATGTACCCTCCTTTTTAAATTTCATGCCATTTTTTTATTATTCAAATTTATGAGTCAAAAATTGTTCTACAATGATCACCAGTTATGCAGCTTTCATTTGATACCAAAATTAATATAAAATTCTACATATTTTGAAAGATATGTCCATGCGTAGGAACTATTTTGTGTTAAATATGTACTACTTTCTGGTATGTGCTTTCTGGCCGGGCCTGAATTAGTGGTGTTACACCATAAAGGAAAAAACAAAATTCTGTAAATAATTTAATCATTAAACATATTTCGTCAATCTAACATAAATTGATAAAAAAAAATTAACAGCAATACTTTATAAATATAAAATCAATTGTATAATTCAAAATTAACAGCAATAATTATAAATATAAAATCAATTGTCATTGTTATACATATACATGTATCTAATATTAAGTTTTGTTTATAAATTCAGCACAATTTGAAACTCAATCATGCCCCAATACAGGGGCGGATCCAGGATTTTGGAAAAGGGGGGGCGAAGATTTTAAATTTCGCCGAGCGGAGCGTGGCAAAATTTTTTTGGGACCTATTTGGGGCTAAAAAACATAAAATAAGTGTAATATGCACTATTTAAACGGTTCCTGGCTTGGGGCATGTATATTTTATAGTTGCTGTAAAGCGTAAGGGTTGGACATTTTTTATGCTGTATTCTCCCTATTATTGTCTATCATAAAATGATAGTATTGATCCAAAGCTATTTACTGATATATTTGATGCAGGACTTGTCAGTAAAAAATAGACATGGAAATTTGATGAAATTTGCAATACGACCGACACGAGTTAAAAAGACAAACAAGCAGTTTTTATCAAAATGTTTAATTGATATGTTTCACCCAACATAACTCAGGGAATCGAATCCACCAAAGACTACGAAAGTGTCTGAAATGACAACGAAGTTATTAATGACGGTCGACAAATGGAGACATAAAGGTCACACCCGGCAGGCAGGTTACAGTCTGGTCTGGAAAAAAGTATTCAATATATATAAGTCTGGCAAAACAGACATTCCGGTCAGACATACAAACCCCGGTCACAAACAAATACGCCCGTTTTTATTCATCTTACATGTTCATTTAATAGCAAAAAAATGGACAAGACTATTGTTTTCAATCCAGATACCGCCAGAATTTTGTTTAAGGCAAGAATCAAAGTCAATTGTTTTTCTCTGAAATATCTCAGACTGCCTCCTCAAATCAAATGGTTCGTACCTGAGACTTGAAATCTTTCTAGAGCTTATACTGACTGGGGATCATTATTCAACTATGTTGTTTATAAAAAAAAGGCTGAGGCATTTGGGGTTAAACATGTTTTCGTAGGTAAATAATATTGTGGAATTTTTTTTCATGAAAGTGTAAAAGTCTATAGAGTATTTTCTATTATTTTCTGTTTGGTGGAATAGTGAAATAGAAGTCAATACGTTCTTGCTCAATCCGGTGTCGCGTTGAAGGTTTTCTGATTGTCATGACATCCTCAGCCTTAGCAATGTGTATTACTGTAATTTGAATTTCAAAATGACCGAGTGCCGTTTTTTCAACGCACTGGTCAACTCTAGCATAGCAAATCGCATGACTTTGACAATCAGTAAATAACAGCGAAAAATATCTTTATAAGTTAAGAATTGTCCTATAAAAATAAATTAAATACTCGGGAAATGGCAAAGTTCATGAAGTCTAGTCTAATTAATCATTTTACCAAAAAAAAAAAAAAAAAAGTCCGGGCAAAGGGGGGGCGTACGCCCTCTACGCCCCCCTCTGAATCCGCCACTGCAATAGGCTATTTGCCAATTCCCGTAATTGACCCTGTAACTAGAGATCCCTAAAAATGTTGTCTCCCTTATGAGGGACATTAATTTTTATTTACAATGGAAAGCTGGCAGAAAGACCAAATCTACCTGTGCGTAACGTGAGTAATTTATAAGCTTTTCAAATCTTTAAATAACATTAATTTAATGTTTAACTAAAATGAGAGTAATTTATAAGGTTTTCAAATCTTTTAATAACATTAATTTAATGTTTAACTTAAATGAGAGTAATTTATAAGGTTTTCAAATCTTTTAATAACATTAATTTAATGTTTAACTAAAATGAGAGTAATTTATAAGGTTTTCAAATCTTTTAATAACGTTAATTTAATGTTTAACAAAAATGAGAGTAATAATCTAATTTATAAGGTTTTCAAATCTCTTAATAACATTAATTTAATGTTTAACTAAAATGAGAGTAATTTATAAGGTTTTCAAATCTTTTGATAACATTAATTTAATGTTTAAGGAGGCTCGGGCCTATCCCAAGTTTCTATCAGAAGTGCTGTATTTTTTGTTATCTTATTCTTTAAAGAAAATGAATCAAATTGGTCGAAAAAAAAATAGGGGATCACGGACCAGTAAAGCTTAAAATTTTACTTTTAAACTGGTATGTAAAAGGGACCATTTTTCAATGAAATAATAGGGAAAATAGAGGTGTTGACATATTTTTATAGGAATTTAAAAAAAACGTTCTATGACAATTGGTCCAAAACTGTAATATGAAAAGCTGGAATATAGCTTCAAAGAATGAGCCAATAAAAAACCAAAGTCAACGATAAGGCAAAAAAAAAGTTTTGCCTAAAAAGGCTTAAAACCCAAATTTTGGCTGGAAAATGGTGAAAATGGGTGAAATGTCATTTTGACCCTTTAACAAATACGGATAATAACGAAAATATTCTATGAGTCACATAACTACAATGATTTAACATATCTAATCAATCAAAATATTTCAAAAAATTATATCGAATTTCCGACTAATAATTTTGTAATCATGCGTATAACTATGCACAGTCGAATAGTTCCGAGCCACCTAACTAAATACTTTAGATATCAGAAATTATTTTTTGTGAAAACGATTAGTTAAACCGCCAATACATCACTTTCAATTCATCTTGGCTATAGAAAATTGTGTGCGGTATGGAACCAGTCTACTCTTGACAAAGGGAAGTAATTTGTTTAAAAGGTGTGTAATAACAGAATCAAATCGGTAATTGGCAAATGGACTAATACCAGTAATTATTTTTATTTACAACCCATAATTTAATAAACTAGTAATATAGTTTCATAAAAAAATTGGCAGACATCAAAATGATTTTTGTTTTTTTTATATTGGTTTTTTGTTTTTTTTTTGTTTTTTTTCTTTTTCTTTAATCATCTTTTAATTCTTTTATTTATTAATTCTCTATATTTTTTTTTATGTCCTTTTTAATAAGATACAATTATAAAATCCAAACAAAATGTTATTTTTCAAGTTCTATACATTTTCTAATAGGTTGTATTATATTACATTTATATATATATGAACTTATTGTTTGATAACTGTACTGTTGTATATTATATATGTTGGATAAAAAAAAAAAAAAAAAATATAGTTTCATAATATATAATATTTTAGGCACCACAATATTGATTGAAAACATAAAAATTCAACTATGCTGTTGATAAATTACTTCACTAGATGCACTTTTCCAGTATCAAATTATTGACAAGGATATAAAAAAGATGATATGTTATGATTGCAAATGAGACATCTCTCCACAAGAGATCAAATGACACTGAAATTAACAACTATAGGTCATAGTAAGACCTTCAACAATGAGCAAAGCCCATACTGCATAGTCAGCTTAAAAATGCCCCGAAATGACAAATATAAAACAATTCAAATGAAAAAACTGATGGCTTAATTTTTTAGGCTCCCAAATTGAAATTTTGAAAGAGCAATTTTTTCGACAATTTAAACAAAACAATTAATTTTACAATGACATTAGGCTTATAAAAGTGTGAAGAAGCCAAAAAACAACATTTACATGAATTTGCTTGCCCCCTTGAAGGTTTTTTAGGACTATGGCAGCCATCTTGAAGGCAAAACCCCCATGGGCATTTTGAAAAGTTGGCAGGTATGCTTTGGGTACTCTGGCTTCCTTGACCAATAAAAACTTGCTGTCAAAAGTGGCAATCAATTTATCTTCCAATATCAGAGACTTAGAATACCTGAGTTATAGCTATTTCGTTTTGATACAAAGCACAATGAAAAAGAGGAGACAAAGAATGCCACAATTTGGTCCCAGAAATTGCAAAAGTCATCAATACATCATAGAGAACTACTAAGATGTTTACCATATGAATGATAATTCATGTCAAATAAAGATTTGGAATAAATATAAAGCTACTAGCAATTGTTGGACATAATTAACCCAGACGTCTCCCATATATTATATAGAGTTTCTAAGATGTTTAAGGGCATAGGATACAGTTACAGGGGAGGTAATGATGTTGCTAACGTAAAATGTTATTTTCGCGACGTCAAACTTTGACATATCAGGAAAAGATGCATTTTTGGACTGATTTTTATCATTCAAACTGATTTAATTTAAAAACGAGTTCATGGACCCCTATTTTTCAAAACAGCAATTTGTTTCATTTAGCAGGGAGATTATCTGACCCAAATTTTGTAAAACTGTAAATAGAGGATTTTTTTCAATTTTGACAAACATGCAGCAAAAAAATGGCGTATTTTCCTCAATTCATGAACATTTGATAAATATGAGTTATTTCTGAATAAAAAATGCATAATTGTTTAAGGTATTTAAGGTACAGAAATTACCGATTATTTAACAGAAAACAATTTGTGGTTATCTTTTATAACAAAAAAGTTATGTCTTTCTCTCGAAAAAGAAATTACGGCCACAAATCTAAATTTTGAGCAAATATACAAAATTTCGAATTCATTTTACTCAAAAAGTAGCACATGAAGGTATATTTTTTATTACATATTTGATTTAATCAGGTACAAATTAGCCTACATGCAAATTTACAGGAACATGTAAATACAGGATCAAAACTGTATTGTATGCCCTTAAGATGACCATATGAATGATAAATCATGTCAACACAGATTGAATAAAGATTTTAAATATTGGGTAGATATAAAGCTACCAGCCATTTTGATTGTCTTTAAAACCAAAACATCATAAAGAACTACTAAGATGTTTTTTAAACAAATATAAAGCTACAGGCCATTCGTTGCCACCTTTGAACCCAAAAACTTCAGAACAAAATATAAAAAACAATCGCCAATTAAATAACTGTTTGTCTGCCTCATCACCATAATTGTTTCTAAATATATCTTTGACCTTGTCAATATTAAGGTCAGTCTTCTCAAGCCACGCCTCCAATGTTTTGCTGTAGTTATGCCCATTCCAAACCCAATGATCTACCACATATACATCTTTCTGTAAAAATAGAATTAGAAATGTTGGTTTATTAACAGCAAAGAGACAGTTCAATAATATCAGTTACTTCACTTAAAAAAAGATTTCATATACTGCGGATTTATCATTATTCATGAGCATACATGTGATGGACTGTGAAACTCAGATCAGGAGATTTGGAAATTTTGGTCAGGAGATTAGGACTCAGATCAGGAGGTTTTTTATCGACATAAATTTTGTCTTAAATGTAACCGTATGATGTAGAAATGGTGTTTTTCTTCATATTTCCATCAAATTGTAATATGTTTATAGTACCCTTATTGCCTTTCTATTTGAATGAAAATAAAATATTAAGATGAGGTACCAATTTTTGTGGATTTTGTGGGTTTAGGTTAACCAAAAATTCATCTTTCCAATTTATATTAATATTATAATCCATATGATTATTGTAAACTTACAAATTAATTGTAATAGAAATCTTTAAAATTATCTCCCATGCAATGTAAATGAAACTAATTTGCACATGAAAGGTTGATTTAATTCTGTTGTGATTTATCAATGTTATTTTTTGGTGTTTTTTTTTAAATTTTTTTATACATGTATAAAATCCTTTGTGTGTGCTTTTCCTCAAGTTTTATGTTTATCTTGCTAAGCATTCTGTCTTTCTTATAATCAGTTTTTTCTGCCGATTATTTCATCCGTTATTTTATAATTTATATATGACATCAGTGGGGGTTTGGCTTTCAGAACCCCTTTTTTGGGACAATCAATGCATTTGAATGGAGACATATAGTTGGGACCCACCCTTTATCCTTGGTTGGGACCCCCCCTTTAAAAATGATTTGATCTGGCCCTGGACATCTATTGAATTTTTAATATTTTCTTACCTGAAAATACAAAAACAAATCTGCGGACGGCATAGTTCCGCCAGTAAAAAAGTTTTTAGCCATCCATTCTGTATCTGATCCCGGTTTTGTATCAAAAGCATAAGCATGTTGTCTGTGACACAAGACCTGAATGAACAGGTAACCAGAAGGTTTCAGCCATGACGATACCCTCTGCATTAGTATCTCGTAATTTTTCATATGCTACAATGAGAAATAATAAAATTCATCTTTCAAACAATTATGCCATTCATTTCTATGTACTCGGTATGTTGTGATTTTGATTATTCTACATTCATGATTGGCTAGAGATATAGGGGGAGGGTTGAGATCTCACAAAACACGTCTAACCCGTCCCTGGCACCTGTTTCAAGCCAGGAACCTCTGGACTTTGTTTATCTTGTATGTTTTTTTTTTTTTTATTTTAATTTATTTATATGTTTTTGAGTTTAGTGTGACAACCATTTTCACTGAACTAGTACATTTTTTGTTTAGGGGCCAGCTGAAGCACGTCTCCAGGTGTTGGATTATCTCATTGTATTGAAGACCCATTAGTGGCCTTCAGCTGTTTTCTGCTTTGGACAGGTTGTTTTCTCTTTGACACATTCCCTATTTCCATTCTCAATTTTTTTATTTAGCTTGGCAACAAAACTTTTATGACCTGTACAACAGAAAAAACCAACACAATGTTAAGTTGAACCTCATTACCGGGTATTTCAAAGTTGGTGGGATCAGAGAAATGTTTGGGGATACCTGCAGTTTGTCTCAAACAAACAGGAAGTTTCACAGATCAGGGGACACAACTCTTGCTTAGCTTGAAAAGGCTAAAATAAATCTAGATGAATATTTTCGCGGATCTAAAATTCTGCAATTTTCAATGAATAAGGTAAACAAAATATTTTAGCGGTTATTATTTTGGCGGATTCAAAACTTTTATCAACACCTTCCTATGTGAAGTATTAAATTGGCAGAATTTATTTTAGCTGTTTTGTTCTATCTGTGAAAATAAGCGAAAATTTCACCCTGCGAAAATAACCCACTATAGGGTATTGTCTAAGATCTGTGTATCTTCCTTATATATAATGGTCTTTAAGTATAATGATAATTTTTCTCTTTAAGTTATATATTTCCACAGTCACAAATTTTCCTGTTGTTTCACGCTGAAAGAACATTTTTCATTAGATTGTAAAGTGACTTTAAGTTCATAAGGCTGTTCATTCTTTATACAAGTGATTCGAGAAAATCTAGGAGTTCTTTCATTTTCTTTAACTTTGATCTTTTCCCAGCAAAAGAAAATACCAGCATATATAGATTAAAGAGGTGGATTGAGGAAAGTAATAAATTTTGAACATTTTTTGCACAATGAAGCTCATTAATAACACCTCGACTAAAATTATTTGGCTTATTTAGCACTTGTGTAATTTTCATTAATTTTTAGTTTAAATATTTTCTTTGAGAAGCTTACTATTTCTTTAAAATGTTCTGTTAATTTTACAGATAACATTACTGAGGGTGGTAAAGGGTTGTTTTTGTGCAACATGTTTTGCAATTTTTATTTCATGTGCAGCCGTGAAAAAGGTTCGTTATTCACCTTGTTTCTTGAAATAGGGCAAAAGACCAACATGCAAGACATTTTTAATTGTTTGTTCATTGTAAAATGGCAATTTTATTTCGCCTTGTTTCGTGCAGATAGCCCTCCCCCTTTATACCCCTCATTACTTACCTCAAACATTTCTATTGACATGATTCTGTCAAATCTTTTGTTTGTAGAAAAGAAGTTAGCATCAGCAGTTATACAGTCTAATCTGTCGGCCACGCCCATCTTCAGAGCCTCCGTCTCAATGTGTCGTCTCTGTGTGTTAGAGTTGGAAACACATGTGACCTGACATTTTGGGTATGTCTGTAAGATGAATAGTCCTAACGATCCCCATCCACATCCTAAATCCTGCGAAAAAAAAACTAAACTGTAAGCATGCATATATACATGGACTTAATGCAAATAGAAGTAATGTTAAAATTGTTTTGGTGCATGTAAATTTTTTTTGTATGGGAAAATATCCCACATGAAATTTTTGGTATCAGTCAAATAATTCCTTAAATTTTATAAAAGGTGAATGGTGAAACGTCATTATTATTTTGTTTGGAAAAATTGACAATAACCAAGGAAACTGATTAATTGAAAGAGTAGTATTTTAATAATAAGAAGCTAATTAAGTATTCTAATAAGTACGTATCAAAATAACCATTTTTTATTTGTAATTAGTTCCAAGTTGATGTGAGCCTAACTTGATGATAAACCATCTTCAAAAAACCTGATACAGGACAGACAAACAGACTGAAAAATGTAAGGCCCCACTTCTATCATTAAGCAAATATAAAACTTACCAAAACTGACAAACCATCGGTTATTTTAGCAGATTCACAATATATCTTCAGTGACTCAACTTCAGCTAAAACATAGAATATAATGTTGATATTACTCAAATCACAGTATATGTATATGTATTTTATTTAACAACAAGAATGTGTCCCTAGTACATGGATGCCCCATCCGCAGTATCATTTTCTATGTTTAATGGACCGTTAAAATGGGAAAAAATATCTAGTTTGGCATTAAAATTAGAAATATCATATCATAAGGAACATGTGTACTAAGTTTCAAGTTGATTGGACTACAACTTCATCAAACACTACCTCGACCAAAAACTTTATCCTAAGCAGGACAGACGGACAGACGAACGGACAGAGAACGGATGCACAGACCAGAAAATTTAATGCCCAAAAATTGGGCATAAAAATGTAGATTAAATATGTTAATAGTGGTATAACTAAGTTACTATTGAATTATTTATTTCACGCTATTTTCGTGGTTTGCTGAAAACTATCGTGGATATTTGAATTCCTGGTTTTCCAAATCTCTGAACAAAGCCTATTGAAAATATGTTATTTGTTGAACATTTGAATTTGTGGTTCATCTGTACCCACGAAACCCAAGAAAATTGGTATCCAACGAGTAATAATGAATTCACAGTTATCAACATTCTGAAGCACCTGAGATCAACCCAGTTTTAATTGCTGCTCAGTCGTTACTTTTCTTTGTTGTGTTTTATACACTGTTTTCTTTTGGTTGCTTTTTTCCACAACATTGTCCATTGGTTTTCAACTTAGAGTTTCAATATCCCTTATATATATGTATCTTCCATCACTCTCTTATTACACAGACCAAGAAAGAATGCAGATTTGACATGTTTAAAACCATTTTAATGTGGTTTAATTTTAAGTACCAAAAAAAATGTAGCTTATTATGCATGAAGACTAGAGTAGAATTAAATATGTCTGGTTGTAGGTGTTTAATACTACCTTCAGTGCCCTTTGCTATATCATAGCTGCAGTATTTTTTTCTTTCATTAAACTGAATAATATATTTCAGAGAATTACCTTTCTGAAGATTTAATAAAAGAATACCATTTTTTCGTAATTTTTTAATAAATGTTACATCAAGTTTTATTTCATGACTAGATAATACTGTTTCAGCATAGACCTCCTCATGTTTTTTTTTATTATGTGATAACTTGACCATTTTGATTGATTATTTAATCGCCAGACAATTTTTTTTATCATTACTTGATGATCTAGGACTGTATCTTTGATTATTTGATTATCTTGTCCAAAAAAAATAACTATTGATTATGTGATTGTATTGGCAACAAAAATGTGATTATTTGATTACTTTGACACCCCAATGAGGGGCCTCATATTACCTTCCTCTAAAGTTTTGGTCATTTCTGTCCAGTAGCAGCAACTGTACTTCAATCTCTTTCCGAGAACCTACAATATATTACAAAGGGAGAAAACTATGAATTTCATCAGTTTCAGATCAATACTCCCATATTAGAGGGTAGTAATGTCCTTTTATAGTACTGTAAGGTGTGAAGCGTTAATTTTGGGCTACCGATACAGTCGGTGCCAAACTGTTTTATGGTTGGTATGACAGAAAAAGAAATTTGACATTTTTTACTATATGTTCAACAGAAAAATCTAAAATTCCTGTCTGACCTGATGATATTTTGTCTGACATTTCTTCCGTCAGACAGAGTTTGGGATACACTGCCGATAGTGTAAAATTGGTTAAAATTTTACTATGATTTGTTAAAATATCCTTTTTATCTTGATTTGTCTGAGGTCTCAAATAATTATTGTCACCGTTATTTTTGGAAAATTCAGTCCAGATTTGTTTGTCTAAAAGAAAGTGTACATTTTATCGTCATGCACCAAAAATTACCATTAATTACATTTGTCAAGATTTTTAATCATTATTTCTTATGAAGGTATCCCCATTACAGCCCTCAGATTAATTTCCATCAGTAAAATTTTTATAAAAACTATAAGTTTTGAGAAAAAACATTAAAAAACAAGAATGTGTTCCAAGTACAAGGCTGCTCCATCCGCACTATCAGTTTCTATATTCAGTGGACCGTGAAAATGGGATAAAATCTCTAATTTGGCATTAAAATTAGAAAGATCATATCATAGGGAACATGTATACTAAGTTTCAAGTTGATTGGATTTCAACTTCATCAAAAACTACCTTGACCAAAACCTTTAACAAAAACTTTAACCTGAAACAGGACGAACGGACGGATGCACAGACCAGAAAACATAATGCTCCTAAATGGGGCATAATAAAAAGAATACAATATACACACATACTGTTGTGAAAAATTCTGTTGGAACTTCGTAATGTTGTTCATTTGCCTTGTCTGTTTCTATGGCAACAGGAGAATTTTGTAATCTTTTGATGAATAGTTTCTTGAAGTGATTTTGTTTCTCCAAGTCTCCCCCACAATCCAGCTTCTTTGCCCATGCTTCTAAATTTGTTCTCACACCTAAAAAGATATAACTCATATATTACTGTGGATTCCTTGTGTTTACAAGTTTTCATGGATTGAGGAAAAATAGTATTCCAATGAATATGCATGATTTCCTTGGTTTTCCAAAGTCTGCAGATCAGTTTATAGGAAATTTCTACTTCGTTAATTCAGGATTTTGATTTACCCTTGAAATCCATGAATATTGGTATCCAATGAAAAATAATGAATCCTCAGAACGCTCCTTGCCTGTGACAGTGTCAACTCTGATAATGCGAGGTAAACTTATTGCGAAAAGGTGCGCTTGACTATCTCAATTGACTAGGATTGCCAGTTTTCCTGCAGATGGTCAGAAATTCTTGCCATTAACAACAATAAACATATTCATAGTACATGGATAGAGAATGAAATATTTCCAACTGGATGTTTAGCATGCAAGCAAAAATCAATCAATTGTTTTAATAGCAATACTGTTGCACATGAGTGATTAAAGAGTTACAGAACACCTAAGGGAGTTAGCTCTTTAAAAATCAGTAGAATTTTTTAATCACATATATATATATATATATATATATACATAGATCTAACATTGTTGGGTTGATGTTTAGACGAGTTATATATATATATATACGTCTAAACATCAACCCAACAATGTTAGATCTGTAAATTTGCTTTCGCAAAGTTTTGGTTATATATATATATATATATATATAAGTACGTCTGAGTCAGTGAAAAGCAAATTTACAGATCTCACATTGTTAGGTTGATGTTTAGACGAGTTGTATATATATATATATATATATACTTATAGTAATGACAAATCTGAAGCTTCTCAATAATCAAAATTTGTGTTTGGCAACCCATTGAATTATTCCTGTAAAATAAGTGGTTCAAATTTCTTTGAACTTTTATATTTTTTTCAACAGGCCAAAGTTAATATTGTGTCAAAACTTTATGTAAATTAAACAAGCCAAATCTATTTAGGTCAAAATGTTGGGTAGAAGTTGAAGGGCATTGATGAACTACCGGTTTTACAAAGGCTTAACCGTTTTAACTGAGGTCTACTACAGGTCTTCAAAACATGTAAAAACAATAATTTAAAAGTGAATTGTATATAACTTTACACTTTAGATTCAATTTTGAATGTAACATGTAACTTGATTGGCCGAAAGTGTTTTGTCTATCAGCTCATAGACATAATTTTTTCTTGTGACCGTGATGTAGTCAACGTTTTTATAATGATTTACTCCTTAGGAATGGAAATTAGATTAATTGATTAGGATTGGCTGAAATCTTTTTTCTGTCTATTCAAAATGGCCTAAAAAATGTGCACACTTTTAAATAACCTGCATAAGTGCACCACATTTTAATGTTATTTCTTTTTAGACAGGAAAAATATTACATTCACTCCTTAAATATTAAATAAAACTATTTTGAAAAGATGTTTAAATCTAGCGATACACTCCAATAATCTTTTTAATACGAAAAACTATTTTCTAATTCATATTGTATATAAATATGATATCTACATATAATTATATAGGTAAATTGTAAACTTGTGCTTAAACTTTAAAACTATTTTTTAACATGGCATTTTGATTTGAATGCTCTCATTCAATAAACTTTTTTCTTGAATACATAAAAAAAAAATGTAAAGCATATCATGCATATATAAACCATATCTAAAGGTGACATTAACAACTAAAATTAACAAGATGGTTTCTTGTGAAGGATAAACAATTTATCTTAAACTTACATTCTAGAAAATAATTATTCCAGCATTATTCTAAATGGAATCTAACGTAACAAAAGGCAATTTGCCACAAGCAAACGGGATCTAGTGTATCAAAAGGCAATTTGCCACTAGCCAATATGATCTAGTGTGCCAAAAGGCAATTTGCCACAAGCCAATGGGATCTAGTGTATCAAAAGGCAATTTGCCACAGGCACAATGTCCAGTGCAGCCTGTACAACAAGCGCAAAATCCAGTGCATGGTGTAAAACAAGCACAACTGCCTGTGCAGTGTGGACTGTGTAAAATTGATCCTCGAGTAAAATGGAAGTGTGTGAATTGTGATATTTTTTTGTGTACGATGTGTAAAGACACGACGCATTCTAGGAAAGAACATCGTGTTATTGATATTAAGGCAGCAGAATTAAAAATATCTAACGTTATAAAATATATCACCGACTTCGCGATTAATCACATAGCAGTGTCCTTTGACGGTTCACTATGGATTGGTGATGGGTTTTTCCGAAGTGATATAGGGCTGTTTGATTCTGCTACAGCCCGTACAGGAATACAGAACGTCAAAGTTCAAGGAAACAAATGTAAGGCAATTAATGCTTTTAACCTTGAAATTAACTGTATCGCATTAACACCGTCCAATGACCTTCTACTGGCTACAAATGAAAACTGCCTGAAACAAATAGCTGCGGGCTCTAAAAAAGTGAAAGATTCTATTTACTGTGTTAAATCGTTAAAACTAACAACAGTTCATGTATCTAAAGACGGGAGAGTGCTCGTAGGTGGCAAAGAGCCAGAACCTGCATTCATGACAATGATTGTTGCTATGGGTACTAATGGCAAACATTTAACAAATTATTACACTGATAAAGATAGAAATTTCTTATTTAGGGAAAGTATTAATGCTATGACAAGCACCCATAATGGAAATATTTTTGCGATAGATAGTTTCGAGAGAGTGGTTGTGTTGGGGAAGATAGAGGTTATCAATATCTATACTGGAGATTCAATCGACGATGATTATGATTACAAAAGATTTTCCCCTAACTCCCTAGTAACAACATCGTTAGACAATGTTATTGTTGGTGATTTCCTTTATAGTGATAAATTCCATGTCCTGAACAATAGTGGAAATCTACTGACAACTTACAACCCTAGCAATGCCGGGATAGGATATATCACAACTCTTGCAATTACTACAGATGGGCAACTTGATGTACTGTATGTTGGATGTGGAGTTAGTATGGGTTCAAACTTTTACAAGATGACTATTGCAGGGTGTTAAAATTATTATTACAACTTTATTTTTCGTAGATATCTTTTAAACTCTTTTGATAAATTCTGAACAATTTTCAAGGCATTTGCTTCTCAATTTTACTCTCAAATAATAAGAACATGTCAAACATTATTCTTATCTTTCTTGAGTAGTTTTGCATTGGCGGATCCAGGGGGTTCCGGGGTTGCAACCCCCCTTTTTTTGGCCGATCAATGCATTTGAATGGGTATATATATAGTTGGAACCCACCTTTATCCTGGGTTGGGACCCCCCCCTTTTTAAAATGGCTGGATCCGCCCCTGTTTTGCTTCACAAAAAGTCCTCAAATAGAGCATTTGCAACTTGAATTGAGAAAGACTCTATACAAGTCAAATTTTAAAAGGTATCCTGTCAAAAACTTTGCACAAGTCGCCACAAGTACTTGTTACAAAAAATCTACTGCACAAGTATTCACAGGTGTAGTCAGTGTACGTAAATAATGCACCTTCTCTCAAAACGTCATCACTGGCCATGCTGTTACAGTAATATGTCACTCCTGAGTGCTGTCAGGTCTTTGAATTGTGGAAAACAGCTATTAAAAGTTCAGTTCCAAAACAAAATTTCTTGAGGACTTTGAACTTAGTAATTTTCAAGTCAATTCCGGATTGACAAGAAAGTTATGCGGATATATTTGAAACTCGTTTTCCAATACTACTTACTATAAGTTTATTAACAGTAGTCTCAGATTTGATTGATCTTAATAAATTTAACCTTTTGATTCAGGGTTGGGCTTTTTCGTGCATTCAGATATTATAAAAACATCTTTCTGTGAACTTTTTTTGTCAAACTTTTGTTGATCCCCCTTTAATACGTTAAAAGTTCAATTCATGATTTATTGTGTTTTTTTAATCTTAATATACGACTACAATGAATAACAGTAGTTTATGCAAGTATTTGTATATTCTTCGCTTTACGCTCGAGTCATGCTTCAGTGATTCCCTTTATAATCAACCAAATCTTCCTCACAAAAGCTGAAAAGGGGGAGTTGACTGACGATTTCGGCCCTGTGGAATTATTTGTAGATCTTTGTCTTGTTAATAATTGCTTTTTTAAACCCATGCCACATAGAAGATCATAGAAAGAAGCATAGAACGTCTGTGTAGTACTGATTCACGACACTGAGACAACCACCACATTGTTGTTGGCTGCTTGCGGCCGGCACAAAGACAAACCGTAGTGAACATACAAGTTTGTTTCTTATTCTAGTATAAATAGACGTATCATGTACAGTAAATCTTTTATTCATCTCCGAATTATTTTCAAAATGTGATATTCGACCGCCAAATTGGCGTCACAAATACAATAAAATGTTCGTATTTATGCTGAATTGAATCACCCTATCATATCCAGTCACTGGACAAAATTCTTCACAATTCATAACAACCAATCGATCTCTTCAACTAAACTTGATAAATCTGACTTATTGTGATTAAGTTGATAAATGTGATAAATGTATAATTACCTTTTGTCGCACTACAATTAATGTTCGTCCATTTCACATATAATGCAAACGTTTTTTTAATATATATTGTTGCATTATAAATTTCACAGCATAGTTTCAATAATATCATATACAATAGAATGTTATTAAATTACAAAAAATAGTCACAAGGCGAAAAATCATCAGTGCATTGAAGCAGAGACATATAAATACAGTTTTAGTATACATGTCTCTGATTGAAGATATTAATGTGCAAATAGTGCAAAATTAAGGACAAAAAAAAATAAGAGAAAATAAGTTGTTAAAATATGAAGAATAGAGAATGGCTTTCTGAAATCATAGACATATAATTCAATGTCTCTGATTAAATATAAATATAAATAAAGTAAAGAATAGAGAAAAGGGTCTCAAAGTTAATTAACAAATAATGTAGACCCGTAATACAGATCCTTATTTTTGGCAGACTGCACCACAAAGACCAGAATTAGGGTGTTTACATTGAATAATTGGTAAAAACAAAGTATAAGTATTAAGAAAACAGAGAAATGGCCTATAAACATGATTAATTGTTACTTTGTTTAACGTCCAGTGGCAAATTCAGGACGAAACTAAACATGAAATCTAGTTCGAATCACTAGTTGTAATAGTTATTGATAATGAAAATGAACCAATTTTTGACCCAGCAGATGAAAGTACATACAATAAGAATTAAAAAGAATCTTTAAATGTAATGTAATAAGTCAGTATCAATGAAAAAGTTCTGCGTTTCAATTCTACATTTTCAACAGGAACTGATGACCCTTTCAGAACACCAGTCATATACGCCAGGAACTGCCGTTCCTTCCAGAGCACACGACATTTATATAGCAAGAACTATTGACTATTCAAAAGCACATCATTTTGACATGACATTCACGTGATCGCGCGGTTGACCCTTTCAGAGTACAAGTCATTTACATCAGGTACTGCTGGCCCTTCAATAGAGACCATTAAATAGACAGTAGGAACCCCCAATCCTTCCAGAGCACATGCCATATACAGTACGAATTGTTAACCCTTCCAGAGCACATGACATTCACAGTAGTAACTGTTGACCCTTCCAGAGCACATGATATTTACAGCAGGAGCTTATGACCCTTCCAGAGCACATGACATTTACAACAGGAACTGTTAACCCTTCCAGAGCACATGACATTCACAGTAGTAACTGTTGACCCTTCCAGAGCACATGACATTTACAGCAGGAACTGTTAACCCTTCCAGAGCACATGACATTTACATCAGGAACTGTTGACCCTTCCAGAGCACATGCCATTTACATCAGGAACTGTTGACCCTTCCAGAGCACATGACATTTACAGCAGGAACTGTGACCCTTCCAGAGCACATGACATTTACATCAGGAACTGATGACCCTTCCAGGGCACATGACATTCACAGTAGTAACTGTTGACCCTTCCAGAGCACATGACATTTACAGCAGGAACTGTTAACCCTTCCAGAGCACATGACATTTACATCAGGAACTGTTGACCCTTCCAGAGCACATGACATTTACAGCAGGAACTGTTGACCCTTCCAGAGCACATGACATTCACAGTAGTAACTGTTGACCCTTCCAGAGCACATGACATTTACAGTAGGAACTGTTGACCCTTCCAGAGCACATGACATTTACAGTCAGGAACTGTTGACCCTTCCAGAGCACATGACATTTACAGCAGGAACTGTTGACCCTTCCAGAGCACATGACATTTACAGTAGGAACTGTTGACCCTTCCAGAGCACATGACATTTTACAAGCAGTAAACTGTTGACCCTTCCAGAGCACATGACATTCAAGTAGTAACTGTTGACCCTTCCAGAGCACATGACATTTACAGCAGGAACTGTATGACCCTTCCAGAGCACATGACATTTACAGTAGGAACTGTTGACCCTTCCAGAGCACATGACATTTCAGCAGGAACTGTTGACCCTTCAGAGACATGACATTTACAGTAGAACTGTTGACCCTTCCAGAGCACATTGACATTTACATGCATCAGGAACTGTTGACCTCCCTTCCAGAGAACATCGACTGACATTACAGTAGAACTGTTGACCCTTCAGAGACATGACATTTACAGCAGGAACTGTTGACCCTTCCAGAGCATACATTACAAGGAACAGTTGACCCTTCAACACATGACATTACGCAGGAACTGTTGACCCTTCCAGAGCACATGACATTCACAGTAGTAACTGTTGACCCTTCCAGAGCACATGACATTTACAGTAGGATGTTACCCTTCCAAGACATGACATTTACATAGGAACTGTTGACCCTTGCAGGGCACATGACATTTACAGTAGGAACTGTTGACCCTTCCAGGGCACATGACATTTACAGCAGGAAACTGATGACCCTTCCAGAGCACATGACATTTACAGTAGGAACTATTGACCCTTCCAGAGCACATGACATTTACAGTAGGAACTGTTGACCCTTCCAGGGCACATGACATTTACAGCAGGAACTGTTGACCCTTCCAGAGCACATGACATTTACAGCAGGACCTGTTGACCCTTCCAGAGCACATGACATTTACAGCAGGACCTGTTGACCCTTCCAGAGCACATGACATTTACAGCAGGACCTGTTGACCCTTCCAGAACACATGACATTTACAGTAGGAACTGTTGACCCTTCCAGAGCACATGACATTTACATCAGGAACTGTTGACCCTTCCATAGCACATGACATTTACAGCAGGAACTGTTGACCCTTCCAGAGCACATGACAATTACAGTAGGAACTGTTGACCCTTCCAGAGCACATGACATTTACAGTAGGAACTGTTAACCCTCAAGATCACATGACATATATTCAACAGGAACTAATGACCCTTCCATGGCACATGACATTTACAGTAGGAACTGTTGACCCTTCCATAGCACATGACATTTACAGTAGGAACTATTGACCCTTCCAGATCACATGACATTTACAGTAGGAACTATTGACCCTTCCATAGCACATGACATTTACAGTAGGAACTGTTGACCCTTCCAGAGCACATGACATTTACAGTAGGAACTATTGACCCTTCCATAGCACATGACATTTACAGTAGGAACTATTGACCCTTCCATAGCACATGGCTTTTACAGTAGGAACTATTGACCCTTCCATAGCACATGACATTTACAGTAGGAACTATTGACCCTTCCATAGCACATGACATTTACAGTAGGAACTGTTGACCCTTCCATAGCACATGACATTTACAGCAGAAACTGTTGACCCTTCCAGAGCACATGACATTTACAGCAGGAACTGTTGACCCTTCCAGAGCACATGACATTTACAGCAGGAACTGTTGACCCTTCCAGAGCACATGACATGTACAACAGGAACTTATGACCCTTCCAGAGCTCATATCATTTACATCAGGAACTGTTGACCCTTCCAGATCACATGACATTTACAGCAGGAACTGTTGACCCTTCCAGAGCACATGACATTTACAGCAGGAACTTATGACCCTTCCAGATCACATGACATTTACAGCAGGAACTGTTGACCCTTCCAGAGCACATGACATTTACAGCAGGAACTGTTGACCCTTCCAGAGCACATGACATTTATAGTAGGAACCGTTGACCCTTCCAGAGTACATGACATTTACAGCAGGAACTGTTGACCCTTCCAGATAACATGCCATTTACAACAGGAACTGTTGACCCTTCCTGAGCACATGATATTTACAGCAGGAACTGTTGACCCTTCCATAGCACATGACATTTACAGCAGGAACTGTTAACCCTCCCAGAGCACATGACATTTACAACAGGAACTGTTGACCCTTCCAGAGCACATGACATTTACAGCAGGAACTGTTGACCCTTCCAGAGCACATGACATGTACAACAGGAACTTATGACCCTTCCAGAGCTCATATCATTTACATCAGGAACTGTTGACCCTTCCAGATCACATGACATTTACAGCAGGAACTGTTGACCCTTCCAGAGCACATGACATTTACAGCAGGAACTGTTGACCCTTCCAGAGCACATGACATGTACAACAGGAACTTATGACCCTTCCAGAGCTCATATCATTTACAGCAGGAACTGTTGACCCTTCCAGATCACATGACATTTACAGCAGGAACTGTTGACCCTTCCAGAGCACATGACATTTACAGCAGGAACTTATGACCCTTCTAGAGCACATGACATTTACAGCAGGAACTGTTGACCCTTCCAGAGCACATGACATTTACAACAGGAACTGTTTACCCTTCCAGAGCACATGACATGTACAACAGGAACTGTTGACCCTTCCAGAGCACATGACATTTATAGTAGGAACCGTTGACCCTTCCAGAGCACATGACATTTACAGCAGGAACTGTTGACCCTTCCAGAGCACATGACATTTACAGCAGGAACTGTTGACCCTTCCAGAGCACATGACATTTACAACAGGAACTGTTGACCCTTCCAGAGCACATGACATTTACAGCAGGAACTGTTGACCCTTCCAGAGCACATGACATTTATAGTAGGAACCGTTGACCCTTCCAGAGTACATGACATTTACAGCAGGAACTGTTGACCCTTCGGAGAACATGACATTTATAGTAGGACCTGTTAACCCATCCGGAGAACATGACATTAACAGCAGGAACTGATGACCCTTCCAGATTACATGAAATTTACAGCAGGAACTATCGACCCTTCCAGCTCACGTGAAAGTTACACAGGAACTGTTGACCCTTCCAGAGCACGTGACATTTACAGCAGGAACTGTTGACCCTTCCAGAGCACATGACATTTACAGCATGAATTGTGGACCCTTCCAGAGCACATGACATTTACAACAGAAACTGTCAACCCTTCCAGAGCAGATGACATTAACAGTAGGAACTGTTAATTAACCCTTCTAGAGCACATAAATTACAGAAGAAACTGTTGACCATCTAGAGAACATGACAGTTACAACAGAAACTGTCAACCCTTCGAGAGCACGTGTCATTTACAGTAGGAACTGTTAACCCTTCCGGAGAACATGACATTAACAGCAGGAACTGATGACCCTTCCAGAGCACATGAAATTTACAGGAGGAACTATTGACCCTTCCAGAGCACATGATATTTACATCAGGAACTGTTGACCCTTCCAGAGTACATGACACTTACAGTAGGAACTGTTAACTCTTCCAGATCACATGACATTTACCGCAGGAACTGTAACCCTTCAAGAGCACATGACATTTAAGAAGGAACTGTTGACCCTTCCAGAGCACATGACATTTACAGTAGGACCTGTTGACCCTTCCATAGCACATGACATTTACAGCAGGAACTGTTGACCCTTCTAGAGCACATGACATTTACAGTAGGACCTGTTAACCCTTCAAGAGCACATGACATTTACAGCAGGAACTGTTGACCCTTCCAGAGCACATGACATTTACAGCAGGAACTGTTGACCCTTCCAGAGCACATGACATTTACAGTAGGAACTGTTGACCCTTCCAGGACACATGACATTTACAGTAGGAACTGTTGACCCTTCCAGAGCACATGACATTTACAGCAGGAACTGTTGACCCTTCCAGAGCACATGACATTTACAGTAGGAACTGTTGACCCTTCCAGGGCACATGACATTTACAGTAGGAACTGTTGACCCTTCCAGAGCACATGACATTTACATCAGAAACTGATGACCCTTAAAGAGCACATGCAATTTACATCAGGAACTGTTGACACTTCCAGAGCACATGACATTTATAGTAGGACCTGTTGACCCTTCCAAAGCACATGACATTTACAACAGAAACTGTTAACCCTTCCAGAGTACATGACATTTACAGCAAGAACTGATGACCCTTCCAGAGCACATGACATTTATAATAGGAACTAATGACCCTTCTGGACCACATGACATTTATAATAGGACCTGTTGACCCTTCCAGAGCACATGACAATTACAGCAGGAACTGTTGACCCTTCGGTGACATCCCATTAGTCCGACAACCATTATTCCGACAACCCATTACTCCGACACCCCACTATTCCGACAGCCCATTACTCCGACAGCCCATTATTCCGACAACCCATTATTCCGACAGCTCATTATTCCGACAATGCATTTTGCTTATGTGTATGGGTAAATTTTCTCTAAAAAGACCAACTCCGTTCTCTATAATATTTTTGGTTGTCCGTTTTGATCCCAATTATTCTTTCCATGCGGGATATTGTCTCAGTATATTGGAGTTGTTACACATGCTTATTGCAACTGTTCATTTCTTACCCTCGTCCCTCTTTCGTTTTACGTGTCTGGGTATTTTATTTGTCTTTATATTTCGTCGTTTGTGTGTCCACTGTCAGTCTGTGCTGTTCTAATTCGCTGGGTTTTTTTGGTGTCTTGATCTATCTTCTTTCACTAGATCTTCGGTTTCCCTCTTTTGCGTATCAGGTTAGTGAGGTTTTACCACTATTAACTACATAAATAAATATATCGGAGTTGGATAACACTACCCGCCCTCTTTGGTCGCAACACTTTCTACCCCTTGTATCACTCATCTGAGTTTTATTTAATCTAATTTTGTCATTGCAATAAGGGACTTATGTAGCGTCAGTCAAAATGAGAAAAACAAAAAGACAAAAACCTACCCAGATCCTTAAAAATAAGATGACAAATAGGACGAAATATGTGCTCAGAAAAGATGAGCAATTCCGATTATGAATATGGTATCATGTTCGGGAGTGTGAATCCACAAAATACGGAGACAGTACAAAACACTTCCAATAGAGATCGATCAGACATAGTCTGAGAGATGACACTCAATATATTTGTAGGGATACCGATTTTATATCCCGAGCTTATTTTAAAATCTAAAAATATACCTCTTTTATAATGGTTGGTGAAGATGCAGGACTGATGATTTACAACAAAACTTATTACGAAAAACAAATATGACGGACATGAACATTTCGGCAACTTCTATCTAAATATTCATAAGGAAATGTGATATCGGGTCAGTGACTGTATATGGCATAGAAATATACAGTCAATGCATTTTGACTGCTCAAAGAGAACGAGTGCAGTATAAAAGCCAAAACAACTAGTAAGAAATCTTAGACAATGCATGACAGTATTGTCCTTCATTTGTCTTTGTCAAATTGTCTACTTGTATTTTTGTCCATCTGATGAGTTAAGCCTTTTTCAACTGATTTTTATAGTTCGTTCTTATGTTGTACTGTTATACAACTGTCCCAGGTTAGGGGGAGGGTTGGGATCCAACATGTTTAACCCGGCCACATTATTTATGTATGTGCCTGTCCCAAGTCAGGAGTCTGTAATTCAGTGGTTGTCGTTTGTTTATGTGTTACACATTTGTTTTTCGTTCATTTTTTTACATAAATAAGGCCGTTAGTTTTCTCGTTTGAATTGTTTTATATTGTCATTTCGGGGCCTTTTATAGCTGACTATGTGGTATGGGCTTTGCTCATTGTTAAAGGCCGAATGGTGACCTATAATAGTTGTTAATTTCTGTGTAATTTTGGTCTCTTGTGGAGAGTTGTCTCATTGGCAATCATACCACATCTTTTGTTTTAAATTTTATATTTCACCCTGTTACTTGACTTGATAAGTGTCGGACTTATGGGTTGTCGGAACAATGGGTTGTCGGACTATTGGGTTGTCAGACTAATGGGTTGTCGGACCAATGGGCTGTCGGACTAATGGGCTGTCGGATTAATGGCGTGTAACCGACCCTTCCATAGCACATGACATTGATAGCAGGAACTGTTGGCCTTTCCAGAGCACTAGACATTTACATCAGGAATTGATGACCCTTCAAGAGCACATGAAATTTACATCAGGAACTGTTGACCCTTCCAGAGCACATGACATTTAAAGTAGGACCTGTTAACCCTTCCAGAGCACATGACATGTACAACAGGAACTGTTGACCCTTCCAGAGTATATGACATTAACAGCAGGAACTGATGACCCTTCCAGAGCACATGAAATTTACATAAGGAACTCTTGACCCTTCCGGGGCACACGACATTTAAAATAGGACCTGTTAACTCTTCCAGAGCACATGACATTTACAGCAGGAACTGTTGACCCTTCCAGCAGGATTTTATGACCCTCCTAGAGCACATGACATTTGCGTCAGGAACTGTCAACCCTTCCAGAGTACATGCCATTTACAACAGGAACTGTTGACCCTTCCAGAGCACGTGACATTTACAGCAGGAACTGTTGACCCTTCCAGAGTACATGCCATTTACAACAGGAACTGTTGACCCTTCCAGAGCACGTGACATTTCCAGCAGGAATTGTTGACCCTTCCAGAGTACATGACATTTACAGCAGGAACTGTTGATCCTTCCAGAGCACGTGACATTTACAGTCGGAACTATTGACCCTTCCAGAACAAATGACATTTACAGTCGGAACTGTTGACCCTTCCAGAGCACATAACATTTACAGCAGAAACAATTGATCCTTTCAGAGCACATGACATTTACAACAGGAACTGTTTACCCTTCTTGAGCACATATCATTTATAGCAGGAACTGTTGACCCTTCCAGATAACATGCCATTTACAACAGGAACTGTTGACCCTTCCAGAGCACATGATATTTACATCAGGAACTGTTGACCCTTTCCAGAAAACAATAACATTTACAATTGGAACTGTTTACCCTTCCAGAGCCAGATTCTAAGGCGAAAAGCACAACCCTTGCAAGAAAAATTGACAATCCTAGTCATTCAAACTTGCAGTCAAACACACCTGCCATGTTCGTGTTTGAACTCAAAGCTTCCCTGTTGACAGACTAGCACTGCTTTGGCCACTGAGCACCCATGGTCTGCTTTAGAAATTATGTTGATTAATCTTTATTTCTGTGTTTGTAGTGTTTATTTCAATGTGGTTTATTCTTTATTAAAACTGAAAACTTTGCAATTTTCTAAATAACAAAGGGATATTAAACTCATATTGCCAAAAATTTATACACTGTCAGTGTGTTGTGGAATTAAGAATTTGAATGAAGTAAAAAGGAAATCAGAATGAGGAACTGAAAAAAAAAATTGCAATTTTCCAAGTTATTAAGAGGCGCATAACTCAACAGTTCTGTTTGTAATTTTGGTTTTTAGCATTGAGTAATGGAGTATGAGTTCACATGTAAATTCGTGTGGATTTATCTTTATTTTATTGTGTAGTGTTTATAGAAATGTTGTTTATTCTTTATTCAATTGGCAATTGTATTGTCTGTTTTTAATTCTAAACAAGAATGTGTCCAAAGTACACGGATGCCCCACTCGCACTATCCTTTACCATGTTCCATGGACCGTGAAATTGGGTAATAATCTAATTTAGCTTAAAATTAGAAAGATCATATCATAAGCAACAAGTGTACTAAGTTTCAAGTTGCTTGGACTTCAGCTTCATCAAAAACTACCTTGACCAAAAACTTTAACCTGAAACTCCCACTTTCATTTTCTATGTTCAGTGGACGGTGAAATTGGGGTCAAAAGTCTAATTTGGTTTAAAACTAGAAAGATCATATCATAAGCAACAAGTGTACTAAGTTTCAAGTTGCTTGGACTTCAGCTTCATCAAAAACTACTTTGACCAAAAACTTTAACCTGAAACTCCCACTTTCATTTTCTATGTTCAGTGGACGGTGAAATTGGGGTCAAAAGTCTAATTTGGTTTAAAACTAGAAAGATCATATCATAAGCAACAAGTGTACTAAGTTTCAAGTTGCTTGGACTTCAGCTTCATCAAAAACTACCTTGACCAAAAACTTTAACCTGAAACTCCCACTTTCATTTTCTTTGTTCAATGGACCGTGAAATTGGGGTCAAAAGTCTAATTTGGCTTTAAAATTAGAAAGATCATATCATAAGCAACCAGTGTACTAAGTTTCAAGTTGATTGGACTTAAGCTTCATCAAAAACTACCTTGACCAAAAACTTTAACCTGAAACTCCCACTTTCATTTTCTATGTTCAGTGGACCGTGAAATTGGGGTCAAAACTTTAATTTGGAATTAATTTAGAAAGATCATATCATAAGCAACAAGTGTACTAAGTTTCAAGTTGCTTGGACTTCAGCTTCATCAAAAACTACCTTGACCAAAAACTTTAACCTAAAACTCCCACTTTCATTTTCTATGTTCAGTAGACCGTGAAATTGGGGTCAAAAGTCTAATTTGGCTTTAAAATTAAAAAGATCATATCATAAGCAACCAGTGTACTAAGTTTCAAGTTGATTGGACTTCAGCTTCATCAAAACCTACCTTGACCAAAAACTTTAACCTGAACTTTGCACTATCATTTTCTATGTTCAGTGGACCACGAAATTGGGGTAAAAACTATAATTTGGCATTAAAATTAAAAAGATCATATCATGGGGAACATGTGTACTAAGTTTCAAGTTGATTGGACTTCAGCTTCATCAAAAACTACCTTGACCAAAAACTTTAACCTGAACTTTGCACTATCATTTTCTATGTTCAGTGGACCACGAAATTGGGGTCAAAACTATAATTTGGCATTAAAATTAAAAAGATCATATCATGGGGAACATGTGTACTAAGTTTCAAGTTGATTGGACTTCAATTCTTCAAAAACTACCTTGACCAAAAACTTTAACCTGAAGCAAACAGACACACAGGCGGACAAACGAACGAACGAACGGAGGCACAGACCAGAAAACATAATGCCCCTCTACTATCGTAGGTGGGGCATACAAAATATTGTTTTAGAATTTTCCATTGGTAACTTCTTAATTACTTCAGAAATCTACATCAAATCAAAACCCTATAAAAGGCAAAATACTGGCCTTCATGTTCTTGTTCGTCTACTCAAACGAACATAAAATATTTATAAACAAGAATGTGTCCTCAGTACACGAATGCCCCACTCGCACTATCATTTTCTATGTTCAGTGGACCGTGAAATTGGGGTAAAATCTCTAATTTGGCATTAAAATTAGAAAGATCATATCATAGGGAACATGTGTACCAAGTTTAAAGTCGATTGGACTTCAACTTCATCAAAAACTACCTCGACCAAAAACTTTAACCTGAAGCGGGACAGACGGACGGACGGACGGACGGACGAACGAACGGACGGACGCACAGACCAGAAAACATAATGCTCCTCTACTATCGTAGGTGGGGCATAATTAAAGAACCTTAGTTAGCACGCTCACATACCCCACGTCCCCACATTGTCATTGGAGAAATTAAATAAGTATAAGAAAAAAAATTGTATAAGAAAAAATATTGAATAATAATTTCCTGTCAATATACATAGTATGTCCTTATTATCTACAAAATTTCATGAAATTTTGTTGTGTGTTTTCAGAGGAGTTGAGATGACAAACTGTTGCAGAAGTACATTGAAGCAAATAAGTTCAAAGGGCGTAACTCCTAGAAAAAAATTGAACCGTAATTTCCTGTTGATATGCACATCTACATAGTATGTCCTTATTATCTACAAAGTTTCATGAAATTCTGTTGTGTGGTTTGAGAGGAGTTGCGATGACAAACTGTTGCGGTAGTACATTAAAGTAAATAAGTTCAAAGGGGCGTAACTCCTAGAAAAAAAATTTAATCACAATTTCCCGTCGATATGCACAACTACATAGTATGTCCTTATTATCTGAAAAGGTTTCGTGAAATTCTGTTGTGTGGTTTCAGAGGAGTTGCAATGACAAACTGTTGCAGTAGTACATTAAAGTAAATAAGTTCAAAGGGGCGTAACTCCTAGAAAAAAATTGAATCGCAATTTCCCGTCGATATGCACAACTACATAGTATGTCCTTATTATCTGAACAGGTTTCGTGAAATTCTGTTGTGTGGTTTGAGAGGAGTTGCGATGACAAACTGTTGCAGTAATACATTAAAGTAAATAAGTTCAAAGGGGCGTAACTCCTAGAAAAAAAATTGAATCGCAATTTCCCGTCGATATGCACAACTACATAGTATGTCCTTATTATCTGAAAAGGTTTCGTGAAATTCTGTTGTGTGGTTTGAGAGGAGTTGCGATGACAAGAAACAGGACTGACGGACTGGTCAAAAACATTATACCCTCCGTAACTTCGTTGCGTGGGGTATAATAAGAATGTGTCCTCAGTACACGAATGCCCCACTTGCAATATCATTTCCATGTTCAGTAGACCGTGAAATTGGGGTAAAAACTCTAATTTGGCATTAAAATTAGAAAGATCATATCATATCATAGGGAACATGTGTACCAAGTTTGAAGTCGATTGGACTTTATCAAAAACTACCTTGACCAAAAACTTTAACCTGAAGTGGGACAGACGGACGAACGGACGGACGGAAGCACAGACCAGAAAACATAATGCCCCTCTACTATCGTAGGTGGGGCATAATAAAAACCAAACACTATTTGGGATATCAGCTTGTCTGGACAGTACAGTTAAGCATCCAATGTTCGGCCATATTGAAGATAAATTACCAGACTTAACTGTCCTAAGGCAAGCATCAAATGACACATAATTATACACAGATTTACCGTTACAATACATCCCACTTATTTTAGCTAGTGAAATACTCAGTGTTCCAGAGTATACCTTATACTGGTATCAAGTTATGTGACAAATGTCACAAAAAATACACATGTTCATTTGAACATTAATAAATACATGTGCACTGCCCAACATTTTGATGAATTGGCAAGGATAATAAACAAAAATAATGAGTAGTTTCGAATTTTATTTTCGATCTATTCAAGATCATTATAAAAGTAAAATAACTTTATGTAATTAAAATGAACAAAAACAACAATAACATTCCAAACAACAAAATAAACAAAAATTAAAGCACTATAATAAATTTCACTTCATTGTAAATCCAATTTTTCCACAAAATCCCTAAATATACATATATTTCAATATGTAAATTGTTTCTACAAGTCACTTGACTAGAGCAATCATATAACTCAATAATACTGTTGGTACTAGAAAAACATTTGGTTATACCTTCAATCAATACATCTAAAATAAAAGAATAATGAGTCTGAAGACTTGAATGCCCCAACTCGGGCTTTGCAATGTTTCAACTTAAAAAGGGAAACTTTTAAAACAGATTAACTGCCCATATTTTAACTTTGTCTGTTTATTGGTGTTCTCAGCATTGTGTAAGAGTTTCATGGAATTTGAATGAAACAAACTTAAGCAAGAGTTCAGAAACTGAAAATTTCTAAATTATGAAGGGGCATAACTCTATAACAGTTGATGACATGTTACCCAAATTTAAACTCTGTTTGTGTGTTGGTGTTTCAAGCATTGTGTATGATCTCAAATTATTTGGATAAAGCAAATTTAAGAAAGAGTGTTGAAATTGCAACTTTTCAAAATATTAAGGGGCATAACTCTAGAACAGTAATTGACTTGCTGCCCAAATTTTGGTTTTTAGTATTGAGTAATAGAATATGTGTTCCATTAAGTTTGGAGGAAGAAAACTTCAGTAGGATTGTAGAAATTTAAAAATTAAGAATTGTATAAGTTATAAAGGGGCATAACTCTAAAATGGTATTAAATTGACTCCCTGCCAAAATTTGAAATCTCTGCAAGTTTTGGTTCTTAGAATTGAGTATGAGTTTCATAAAATTTGGAAGAAGAAAACTAAAGCTGGTCTGTGGAAATGAAAATGGGACAGATCAATCAATATTTATGTCAATTTTTCAACAAACTAGCTATATATAAGACAATATTGGTTTTTATATTTAATACACATACCTGCATAGCCAAAATGTGAAAAAGCTTATCAAAGAAGTATGATGTTTCTAATTTTTTTATAAATGCACTATTCTAATGCAATTAGTTTGTATCAATGGTTCTGATTAGATGACAGTTAGCGTAAAATTCTCTATCTCCTTGTCTGTAACTAAGGTAGCCGACATTTTGAATTGCTGAATGTATTGACATGTAATTTCTACAATAATAAGCCATAAAACTCACATGTTACACCTAAAAATCCTCTTTTTATCAAATTTTATTACATTCTGAAGCGGCACAGAAGCCAGAAAACGCCCGGTGTTTATGTTTGACGCCGGAAGCATACCTATGACGTCACCTAGTGTAGGGACCAAAGAAGATAACATATTTTCGCGGAATTTGCTTTAATGAAGATTTTACACTGAAATGATGATTGAAATTTAATTATGAAGTTGTTTTGCATTAGAATAGAGATAACTGTATTGTATTTGAAGCTTTTCGGACGTCCATCGGTAGTTTTACTGTCGCAAATACCCGTTTACCTGTCTCTGCTACGCGTCGCCAGGTAAACTAAATTTGCGACAGTAAAACTACAGATGGACGTCCTTAAAGCTTCAATTACAATAGTTATCTCTTAATTCAACTATCAAAATAGATGATTATTGCAGCTATGATATTCAAAGGTCTTTCACAAATTGTCAGGTCAGGGGAGGGGGATTTATATAAAGACCATGATTAGAACATTAGTTTGCAAAATATCATAAAATAAATGTTGTCTCTTTGAGTTTGACACATTCCCCATTTCCATTCTCAATTTTATGACAATAACATATGTGTATGTAGTACTGTAAGTACATGTATAATGTACTTTAATGAATGTTTTGACTTGAAATGTCACCCTATTATAATTAATGTTAAGCAAAAACAAATAGCCAATAAATATTAGGATACAACATGTATGTATTTCCAAAATTAAACTTGTTCCTAAAAAAAGTGTTTTATAATTTACTCAAATGAATTCTTTTGGAAATTCTGTTCAAAGATTTGTATGCACATTTAAAACAAGTAACATGAGTATTAATATTAGTAAAAGTAAGGCTTTAACAATAGCAATTAAAAACAACATTGTATTCAGTTACATGTAAGGGAGCTACCATTTGATTTTTATGGGGGGGCTAGGATGAAATTTGAAAAAAATAGGCAGGACAGGAGTTTTGAGTAAAAAAAAAAAGGCAGGATGAGACACTTGCAAAAAAAAAGTCAGGATAAACTATAAAAAAAAATGCAGAACCGAACAGAGTGAAAAATAAAAAGGCAGGACAGAGATTACAGCTAAAAAAAAAAATGCAGGACAAAATTTTTCATCTTAGCCCCCCCCCCCCCCCCCCCCCCCCCATAAAAATCAAATGGTAGCTCCCTAAATTGGAATGTATCAATCTTTGGTACAAACAACACCAAATAATCATGATATTTTTACAATATGAAGGCACTTCTATGAATAAAGGAACACATTAGGTATGTAATTATTGTATAAAATAACACATATACATGTAGAACACTTGTGGTACAATTGAATTCAAGAACACATATTAGATATGTAAACATGGTAAATCCCTGCAGTAAAGATTAGAAAAGAACAATTGTGGTATAATTGAAAGTCTGCTGCATACTTACCGGTATATGTAAAATTCTCATTTGATTATATAAATATTAGAAAAGAAATTTTGTAGTACATGTACATGCATAAACACATGTACATGTAATCATGGTAATTAAAATTCAGAAAAAAACATGAAGTACATATTTTTTACATGCATGACATTATGAATTTTGAAACACATTGGATATATATAAATGATAGTTTCTAATAAAAATTAAACAAGAATGTGTCCCCAGTACAGGGATGCCCCATCCACACTATCATTTTCTATCTTCAGTGGACCATAAAATTGGGGTAAAACCTCTAACTTGGCATTATAATTAGAAAGATCATATCATAGGGAACATGTGTACTAAGTTTCAAGTTGATTGGACTTCAACTTCATCAAAAACTACCTTGACCAAAAACTTTAACCTGAAGCGGGACAGACGGACGGACGCACAGACCAGAAAACATAATGCCCCTCTACTATCGTAGGTGGGGCATAAAAACATGAAGTACATATTTTGTACATGCATGACATTATGAATTTTGAAACACATTGGATATATATAAATGATAGTTTCTAATAAAAATTAAACAAGAATGTGTCCCCAGTACAGGGATGCCCCATCCGCACTATCATTTTCTATCTTCAGTGGACCGTAAAATTGGGGTAAAACCTCTAACTTGGCATTATAATTAGAAAGATCATATCATAGGGAACATGTGTACTAAGTTTCAAGTTGATTAGACTTCAACTTCATCAAAAACTTTAACCTGAAGTGGGACAGACAGACGGACACCCTTGGATCCAATACTGTTTATATGGGATACTTTCAATGGTGTTTCTATACTACTTGTATTCATGAATGTTATATGCAAATGTATACTACAGTTAATTGTATTATGAGTACATGTATGAGATCACAAAAATATAAACATGATAAAAATAAAAATTCTAACAATATCCTTCCTGAATAAAAAAACAACATGTAAAAAGTAAAATCACAAAAATACTGAACAAACGAAGAAAAACTAAAACATGCAAAACAAACAATCAAATAAATATCTACATGTTATAATTAACGACAAGAACTTATAGTCTGACTAAAATTTCTCACAACACAAAAGATAAAATCATAACATCTTGCAACTTAAATATGAACATTTATAGCTTATATCATGGTCTTTGACCTCTAAACTTAAATTACAACATATATGTCTTGAAATCTGATTATTGAAAATAAAAAATAAATCAAGATTTATGATTTAATGCCACACTAAATTTTGCAGCTTTACTACAGATAAAATAACTTCTTTCTGACATCACTTTTTAAGGTGACTCACAATTGTTTGTTTTGTTACTGCAATATATTTTCAGCTGCCTTTAGGCCAAGTGGGCCTTGTACATCTTAACTTAACCATGCTACATGTAACTGGCAATGTGTAAATACAGTTTTCAAGTCTTTAACGAATGGAAACATTGGAAAGGGGGGCTTTTACATGTAATGAAAGTGTTGCTTTTTTGACAACTTTTTTTTTAAATAAAAAAAAATCTTTTTAAAAATTGCCACATGTGACATGCCCTCTATCTACATGTCCCCCCACCCCAAAAAAAACCCAACAAGGATACTAAAGTAGACTATGAAGTAGCTTAAATTCCCAAAATATTGAATATTTGAATTCTTTAAAATTGTTCACTGAACCTTTTTAATCTCTTAAAAAAATCTCAAAATCCAAAATGTCAAAAATCAAAATAATTTTAAAAAGATTTTGGATCTTTCAATACCTTTTACTTCAAATTGATACAAATGTAAAACATTGTTATTATACATGTACAGATTAAGAGATATTTTTTAATATTTTAGTTTATATCACAATAATTTTATTTTCTGGTAGAAAAATTCCAAGCAAATCATCGTTCAAAATGTCATTAAAAACTAGTAGGACATATTCTAAAATCTGTTGGAAAACAAATATTGTTTGTTATACATTTGTAATGATATGTTTAGACATAATTCTCTTTAGTTGTGTCGCCACCATTCAACCGGAAATAATCAGTATCATCGCTTCCTGGTGACCTGTTGCTTTGTTTGCTTGGCACATAAGTATCTTTGAATATTTTCCATAAATTCACCACCAGATCTGTCAAAACCATGTCTGAAGAATTCTTCCCAACGACTCGTAAAATGAAAACGCCGTCATCTCGTAAATAGGTCTCAACAAATTTCCTAGCTAATTTTTTGTCCATACCAGTTCTAATTTCATGTTCCATTTTCAAATATTTTTTAACATACTGTAGTTTTTTTTCTTTAAAGGTACAATAGAAAACCCAAGAAAAATAGTTGATGAATGTCAAAACGGACACCAAAAACAGCCAAAACCATATAAAAATGAAAATTTTCTCGTTGAAAAGATTTATCGGCAGAACACACTGAATTGTGTACCTTTGAACATTGTTTAACTGCCGAATCTGGAAGTCACATAAAGTTACTCGCGGAAATCTTGGTGATTCTTTCCATTCGCCGTTACTTAACAAATAATCTAAAACTTCAAAGCCAAAAACATTGTAATCCATAGCCATGAAGGCATTGAGAAGAAAGAATTGACCGACAACATTGGCACAATACAACAATTTAATGAAAAGGTAGTACCCAGTTAAAAATGTTCCGTCACGCTTACCATAACAGAAACAAAAGATATTTGAAAATCTATGTCGCATACGAACTAAAATGTTGCTATGGTAATCTTGTTGGCATTCAATCCATCTATGAAGGTACTTCGCAATTTGAGAAATATTTTTTGTCCGATCGTCAGGAGTAGACATTAACGAAGCATTTGACATACTGACAATCTTATTCATATCAATGCCTGAATAACCGTTCAGCAGACGCCATGCAATGTTCGGTACTTTAAACAGGAAAGCCATGAACATGAGGATTATGGGTATCCACTGATAATACGTAATCTCTTTATTCTGTCTCATTTCGATATGTTCCGGAATCGTATTGTCCATCGGAATGTAATAAGTATTTGAAATCCAGCAGGTAGATTTGGCGTAGGCTATACGTGCAAATGAGAACTCCCCTGGCATCCAACAATGGATCGGATCACCAACATACTGTGCTGAACTGACAATAATAGTAAAAACTGTCAGAAGGACGACACTCCATATGTGGTTGATCCTATCTATCCAGTCGTCGTCTGCTGATCCAGTCAACCGTGACCAACTTGCCAGGCCACCTAGAGCTCCTCCAATCCTGTAAAAAAAGGAAATGAAAAAAGTTTCACATCATCAGTCGAATTACAGTATACATGTACATGTCATTTTTACACTAATACAAAAAATTGGCAATCCCGCATCATGCTTAGACCTAAATAATTCCTCGATTCCAACACTTCTAATATTAATGCAAAGGGGAGATACATTTAATATTCATATTTTGTTTTCTATAAAATTTATGTCTTTTTAATTTTATCATATTAATTATTCCTTTGTTGTTTTTTCAATGATTTTGTACATTGTACATTGTATTTTTGATTTTCCTTTCTATTTCATATTAATTTTATATAATCTTGCCGAAAGACATTCCACATTTGAAGGTAATTTTGTTGCATAACGATAACAAAATAAACGCATCACTTAACGTTTTTTTACCAAAATAAACAGTACAACTGATTAATATTTGAGAACAGTGATGAATCATGTAAAAATTAACAGAAGCAGAAATTACCAATTCAAGACTGACAGTACAAGCATTTCTGACGGTAGGATGCCCTTAACCTTAACAATCAGGCTTCAAAAAGCCATTTTCTGTGTGGGTCTCATTGAGTTCTGACCCCGGACCCTGCTTACTTTTTGGTCAGATTCCTGTATCCCGCTTACACTGTAAGCAAGCAATTTTTTTGTCTGTGTCCCGTTAGACTTCATTTCCCTTTTTCACAGCACAATAATTTGACTTTCACATGTCACGCTTACAAAAATGGGCAATTCTGCATAATGCTTAGACCTCAATGAGACCCACTAGTCTAGAGTCAAATAATTAGTTCAATGTTTTTAGTTCTTTGTCAAAATATCATACTAGTGATTCATCAAGTCTTAGAATTATCGGTAACCAATTTTTTCTGGAAAAAAATTAACATGATTTGTCGAAATCAGTTCATTATTTTTATCGTTGTAAAGAAAATACATTTTATTGCTATGCAACAGAAACATCATCTGGCAATTTTTTTCCCCCCCATTTAATGATTTAAGCGTTAATGATATAATATTCATTTTGACAGTAACCTTGTTTCCACATTATGTTCTAATAAATTTTTATTTCCTATAAGATTCCAGTGGCGGATCCAGAACTTTTCCTAAGGGGGGGCCCGCTGACTGACCTAAGAGGGGGCCCGCTCCAGTCATGGTTCAATGATTCCCTATATAATCAACCAAATTTTTCCCACGAAAGGGGGGGCCCGGGCCCCCCAGCCCCCCCCCTCTGGATCCGCCTATGATTCCTAAAATCTATATGTTTTTTTCCAGTTTTTTCTTTTTCAGGTTTTAGCTGGGACTACTATAAAGTAGTCTCAGGTTTTAGTAACTTTTTTGTATTTTAATTATTAAAGATTATGTGCCATGGTGTATCCGACAACTTACATCCTTCAGAACTTTCAAACAATCCTGTGATGATGAAATCAACGTCCCAGCATGCAGCATCCCTCCATCAGCAGCTTGTCAGCTTCATGTCGCATGTGGTGTGTATGGAACTTTTTACCAATGTTGCTATTTCAATATTTTGCATCTGTTAATGAAAGAGAAGCTGTGTTAAATGATATGATGATGACAAAGACGATTACAAATAAATGATAGTAAATGAACAAAAAAACGTGTCTTTGTTTACCATGTAAATGTGAACTTCATTCATTCGTCGCGCGCTTTAATCACGTGATCAGAAGCATGACTACTTTGCAGTGCAATCTTTTTTGCAATTTTTTTTCGTACTAAATAATAATCATCTATAAAATTAATATTGACTCTGTAAATGTTTTATAAATTTCTTGAAATTTTGGCTAGTCTGTGTGTAATCAAGATCTTTACTTTTTCCTAGGTTTTACGGTTTTATCAATTTTGATGGGAGGTACAGAACTTAGAAGAAATCCGTATTGTTGCGGTTAAAACCTGACTTGTTTTAGATAGTACTTTTTAAAACTGGATCCCAGTTACACACTTTAAAACCAGAAGAAGAAAAAAAGCGTCAACAATGTTTTGGTTTGTCAAGATTTAAATTGAAATGCTCGAAATATACATCAAGCACAGTGAAAATAAAACAACACATCAAGTTTAAGACGACATTCCTGTATATCAAAACAAAAACTAACAGCATAAAAAAATTGGTAAAAAAACTTGACAGTACAAAAATGATGTACAAGTCACTTATTTTTTTCAAATATTCAAATATATATATATATATTAATATACTAAAAGCATGTGTAATTACTCCCTAGGTGTTTAAATCATATTACCCTTCTAGACACGGAATCCTAAAGAGGATAAGCTTATGTACATGCCAATGCCAATGGCTATATTAAAGTTGAAACATAAATGTTGGGGTAGGCGTAGACACAAATATTATTGTTACATTTTGTACTTTAGTAATTAAGATTTTATTGTAAATACGATATATAGCCTTAGGGGACTAGATATGTAATGTCACCATGCGTAGTCCAGCAGAGTTTAAACGTTTCATTCAAGGAACCCAACTCTTATATGGAAGAAGAAGAATTCTCGTCAAATCGGCACCTCAGTCCTGGTATAGATAAATCAGCACCTGGTTTAATCGGCACCTAATGTAGTCATTTCAGCACCCATGTTAAATATGTGGAATGTGTCTATTTTTTTCATTAAAATGAAGGTGTTATCTAAATTATGTTACAGCAGTATCAATTTATATCAAAGACAAACATTTAAACGTTACATATTATAGCAAGCACTATGTCAATAACTGAGACTGTTACTTTGCCGGTGGACCATAAATGGCAGCACATTCGTGTAGACGGTTGCTTTCTGGTGTTGTACGTTCACAATAGTCATTCCATATACAAATATGGAAGGGGGGGGGGGGGGGCAATAAGGGGTCCTTAACACCTCGTTTTTGGCAAAAATAGTTGACAAAAATGCTGATAACAGTTAACAAAGTGAGTTGAAAACAGTTATCAGCTTAAATTGATCTCAGAAAACAGTTAACAACACCTTGAAAAGGGTCATAACAGGTTAAAACAAAAAGCTATTGCCACCTACATATATAGGCTGAAAGCCTTGCACTTGTTGACTCTTCTTGCATTGGTAGTGCTGTAGTTTACCCTCAGTGACAAGTTTCAGTTGAAGGGGGATGTCACCTGCCTCTGCAAAAAGTTCAGTGACCATCTGGTAGAATGGTACAGGTCCTCTGGTAGCAATATTGGTGTAAAAGTGGTTGTGCCACCCCTCAACATCATTGTTGGTTCTGATGGCTGACATGAATATACTCCAATGGTGGATCTGGAAGATGGTGCTGTATATATCCAGGTGGAGTAAACATAGTTCAATACGGGAACTATGGCCTGTGGTGCTCTGGCTTCTAACTGGAGGAAAGCTACCGTGATGGCGCAAGAAGGGAAGTGCCATCAGTTATTTATTATTATCAGATGCCGATTTGACTATAAAACATTGTGATAAAAAGAGTGCCGATTTAACAAGATGATGATTTAACCAGGTAGAGATTTGACTTTTTCTTTAGGTGCTGATTTAACTTGTACCCGTAATTTATTTGTTTTTCACCTAACATAGCATTCTGGCTATAAGTGTCTTATGGAACGATTACTTAATGCAAAGGCTGATCGACTCAGATGCAGAATAATATGTTTGGGTAAATGTTTCTTGTGAACTACCGGTACATTGTACATCATTTTACATCATGTACATACACCTTATCCCTAATCCCGGCTGACCTGAAAGTATGTGCCGCTTCAACTATTGACGTCATACAACAATCACTTTTCCATTGTGGAGTCAGGTATTTTGTATTATGACGTCACAATTCTACTGGAACCTGTGTGATGTCAATAATGGTGGACTAATAGTGATAAGGTGTATTGTAACGTACATGTAGCATGTTTAACATCCAGTTCTGCATGTCGGTCTAGTACAAAGCAGGGATGATATTCATATAACATTATGCATATTATAAAAAAAAGAAGATGTGGTATGATTGCCAATGAGACATCTCTCTACAAGAGACCAAAATGACACAGAAATTAACAACTTTAGGTCACCATAGGCCTTCAACAATGAGCAAAGCCCATACCACATAGTCAGCTTTAAAAGGCCACAAAATAACAATTTATGTAAAACTATTCAATTGAGAAAATTAATTGCCTGATATATGTACAAAACAATAAACAAAAAAAACATGTTGGCCTTACTCTTTTGTATATATAATACATTTGTATAATTTCTTTTTTAGATTAAAGAGCTACGATGTACATACAGATTTTGATCATTTTAGAAATAATAAAACAAAAGACACCAATGTTTGATGTCTATAATAATAGGTAAGGTTGTACATGTGCATTGTAATTAGTAATTGTGTCACAGTAATTGTGTTGTAGTAATTGTGTCACAGTAATTGTATTGTAGTAATTGTGTCACAGTAATTGTATTGTAGTAATTGTGTCACAGTAATTGTGTTGTAGTAATTGTGTCACAGTAATTGTATTGTAGTAATTGTGTCACAGTAATTGTATTGTAGTAATTGTGTCACAGTAATTGTATTGTAGTAATTGTGTAACAGTAATTGTATTGTAGTAATTGTGTCGCAGTAGTCCTAATTTTTTTTTTTTAAAGACATCTGAGGGCTGTCTCATTAAATAAAGGCAACAGTACTGTATACCGCTGTTCAAACTCATAAATCCATGGACAAAAAACAAAATCGGGGTAACAAACTAAATCTGAGGGAAACACATTAAATATAAGAGGAGAACAACGACATAACACTACAATGTAACACAAAACATACAGGTTCAGGGATGGTTCCACTATACAGTTTAGGCCCTACAATCAGCCAGCAGCCCCCAAAAAATGTTTGGGAATATAAATTCCCAATTCAGAAAATTAAAATAAAAATAAAAATCGATATTTATGGAAGAGTTTCTGTCACCATGGTCACCGATTTAGGCAACTATAACTTTTTAAAGTTTGTCTTCAAAACGTTTTAAAATTAGGATAAGAATGCCAACTACCATGACTACGTTCGCATTTTATTAACATGGTTGAATAAATTTTAATGTGTGCCGATCTGGTAAGAGCAGATCACCCAGCAGTGCCGGTTATGTAATTTGATGAAAAGATGTATTGTAAACGGAATTATTTTATATTTTGGTCTATTTCCTCAAAAGACAAAAGTTTGAGATTTTTGAAAAAAATGTTGATGATAGACCATTCATGAAATAGGATGTCATCTTTATGAAACTGTTTCAAAAGTTATGAAAATGATCCAAGTAATTTTAGAATTCTCTGGTTCAATTGCTTTAAATATCTTATCAATTAAGTAAATACTTTTGTAATTGCTTTTCTGAATTCAACAATTTTCAGTTCAATTTGAAATCCATTTGAAGCAAGGTAAATTTATTAAGCTGACCTGTTGAAAAAGATACCCAATGGATGATTTTTTCACTGGTTTATGTAAGCTGTATGACCATGATGACAAGTTGTTTTGCTATTTATTCGAACTTCAAGATATCTCTTTATAAGATATCTAATATACCGGTAGTTTAAAAGGTATCTTTTATAGTTTATATGATATCTTTTATAGTTCATAAGATATCTTATATAGTTACAACAGTCTTCACGCTGAGTGGCAGCCCAGGCTTGTAAAATTGCTCTCGGGCCTGTAAAAATCATATCTACAGGCCAACAGAATCTAACTAAAAATTTTCAAAAATTGAGCTCCGGGCCTGTAGATTTAACAGTTCATTGTGAAGACTGTTACAAGATATCTTTTATAGTTTATATGATATCTTTTATAGTTTATAAGATATCTTATGTCGTTTATCAGATATCTTCTTATATTATTAATTCGTATATTTAAACAAATTTCATTCGTTTAGGGATAGTCACATGTTAAACTATATTTTCGAAGGTAGAGAGAAAACGGCGGATAGCAAAACGCATATTGACCTGCAAAAAGCATATTGCACGGTTATTTTTAGAATATCTAAAAACCAATATACTTTGTGACGTCATGTAATGAATTTCAGGATATTGTTTAACGTTTTGAAACACATGATATATGTGATCGATTATTTGACGAAAAAAATCTTCAAATACATAAGATGTCCAAAAAAAAAAAGTAAATGAAATAGCAACTAATATGTTGTTATTGTCAAGGAGATAATGTAATATCTATAAAATTCCAACAAACCTAAATGACGATTTTGACACAAATATGGTCAGAAATTAATAATATACAAATATAGCCTTTGTTTGAGGTCGATACAAGGATATATTGACCTGAAAGAAGTATATTGACTGAGGAAAAAATTCCCAATGTGATGTTCAAGGGACCTATTTGAAATCACCTAAAATCATCCCTAATAGTAGGTTGGGAAAGCACTTTGATCACCAATAATTATATTATTATAAATAGTATAAAACATAACAGCATAATTTTACTTTGCTTGAATTCTAAATTGTTTACATCTAGGGAGCTGAAGAATAAAGTGAAGAACAAGGGGGTCTCATTGGGGGGTTCTGATCCCGGATATCACAATAACGTGACTTTCACGTGTCACGCTTACAAAAAATGGGCAATCTTGCAATATCTTAAAATAAAAATTCTAATTGTACTTGTCTCAAAAAGGGAAAAGCCACTTGCACATGTAAAAATCTTCAACAAATAAATTTAATATTTTAAGAAAATATGTAGTTTTTATGCCCCACCTACGATAGTAGAAGGGCATTATGTTTTCTGGTCTGTGCCTCCGTTCGTCAGTCCGTCCGTCTGTGCCTTCGTTTGTCCGTCCGCTTCAGGTTAAAGTTTTTGGTCAAGGTAGTATTTGAAGAAGTTGAAGTCCAATCAGCTTGAAACTTAGTACACTTGTTCCCCATGATATGATCTTTCTAATTTTAATGCCAAATTATAGTTTTGACCCCAATTTTATGGTCCACTGAACATAGAAAATGATAGTGCAAAGTTCAGGTTAAAGTTTTTGGTCAAGGTAGTTTTTGATGAAGTTAAAGTTACATCAACTTGAAACTTAGTACACATGTTCCCTTTGATATGATCTTTCTAATTTTAATTCCAAATTAAAGTTTTTACCCCAATTTCACGGTCCACTGAACATAGAAAATGATAGTGCGAGTGGGGCATTCGTGTACTATGGACACATTCTTGTTCTATATTTATTTCACACACATATGATTCTGAATTAAGTACTTCTTAAATATACATTTATACAGACTGACTCCTCCAATATTTAATTACATTTTCATGCTTTTATTTATAGAAATGGATGAAAGTCTGAGAATTATTCAAGTGTTTGGAATAGTAAACTAAAGTTGTCAAAGGTATTTTGTAGTTTTGATTAGAATCATCTTGGAAAATCTAATAGCAGCACTTTGATTAAAATATCTATATATAGATCAATGTCACATACATATATGTACACAACGCCTACACTAGAATAAAACACATAACTGAATGATAAGCTTCTACTATATTAAATACTATATCAGTCTGATTACTTCATCGCACATACATGTATGTACTTCATATGTAAACTACTAGCAAATACCAATACTAAGGACTTTCTTGAATTCTGTTGCCTTCTGTTGAAAATAAAAATAAGCAGATTTGATATGATTGTTAATAAAACAACTTTTGACCAGAGACCAAAGGACAGATGTAAGTTACCGTACTATAAATCACTGAGTGGCCTTCAACACTGAGCAAAACCAATATCAAATAGTAAGCTATAAAAGGCTTTAAACATAGCCAAATGTGAAAAAATTTAAAAAAAAAAGAACACTAAAGGCATGATTTATGCTCAAGTACAGTGTATATAAACAACAAAAAAACAAATGTGACAGACAGCAAACAATAACAACTGAATTATTGGCTACTGACTTAGGCCAGGAAGCAAAAGATTAAATATTAAAAGTTGAAAGAGAATCAGAAACTTGTCTTTGATCTGCATCAATAATAAATATAGTTGTAGTTATCTCCCTTGGACCGGTAAAGTTGTAGATCAAAAAAGATGATCCAGAAATAATACTGATTAGGAATAAATAAGTTCTTGTGATTAAAAACAGGTCAATTGACTTATAAATGAAATTGAGAATGCAAACAGGGAATGTGTCAGAGAGATAAAAACAAAAACAAACACAAACAAAATAGAATAAAGAGCAGAAAAGAGCCAGAGGCCACCGATGGGTCTTCAACACCACAAGAAAATCCTGGTTAAACTTTTTTTGGAATATACATGTAAAAAGTGTTGAAATAAGAAATAAATGTTGGCATCACATCTTCTTTGTCATTTTGTCTCTGGTGGAGATTTGAAAAAAACATGTCTCGTTGGCATTCTTACTACACCCTATTTATTTTATATCACAAGCAAATATTTGCAAGTAAAAAAAATGTAACTACTTATTGGAAAATAATTAATCTTTCTAACCATAATAGTTATCAAAAGTACCAGGATTATAATTTAGTACGCCAGACGCGCATTTCATCTACATAAGACTCATCAGTGACGCTCATATCAAAATATTTATAAAGCCAAACAAATAGAAAGTTGAAGAGCATTGGGGATCCAAAATTCCAAACAGTTGTGCCAAATATGGCTAAGGTAATCTATGCCTGGGATAAGAAAATCCTTAGTTTTTCGAAAAATTCATAGTTTTGTAAACAGGAAATTTATAAAATGACCACATTATTGATATTCATGCCAAAACTGAAGTGTTGACTACTGGGCTGGTGATACCCTCGGGACGAAACGTCCACCAGCAGTGGCATCGACCCAGTGGTGTAAATAGTTATCAAAAGTTATAAAATCTGAGATAATTTGTCAAATTATTAATGGTTATAATATACATGATATATATACATAAATTCAAGAATTTAAAAAAAAAAGATGACATCATGTCTAGTTTGCTGATTCAAGTTCAACTTTATATTTCCTATAGGCTTGTATGTATACACAATTTGTAAAATCTATGAAATTAAGAAGACATAGGAATTGAACTTTCCTTAATCCATGAAAATTGGTATTACTGCAAATAAATTAATGCACAGTATTTCTAAACTTGTATTTTTTTTTTTTATTTTTTTTTTAAAGTCATAGTAAACAAGTGACTGGTGAAAAATAATGTTATTTAAATTTTTGAACCAGTGCATACAAACATCATAAACTTAGTCTTCTGTCCACGATTTTATCATTTATTTTTTTTTTCAATCGGTCAGTGTTGTTGTGTAAATATGGCAGGTAATTAAAGTTTGTGTTTTGAAGCCGAAGTTTAACGATTGTCACCTGTTTTTTCAACAATCATCAAAAAGCATTGAAATTGAGAACGTGTTTGACATACATGTATAATCAGATAATAGTTTATTTTAAGGACATACATGCGTATTGCGATCATCGGATTTTTACGAGATGAGTCACGCTGAGGTCACTTTGCATACGGAAAATATGTATGGGGAATGCAATCAAAATAAAGTAAACTTCTTCTAAATAACAAACTAAAGAATTTTCTTCAGAAAAAAGTATATGTACATAAGTTTTATAATGAAAACTATCCATTGAGTTATAAAAACCATATACATTATTTTATTTAATTTGAGGTTTCTTATGACGTTAAATTTAGGAAAGAGGTGTGAAGTTCAAGAGAAAGTGGAGTTTTTTTAATTGGTGTACAGTAAAACATGTATTTTCTTGAATTTTTGTAGGGAGCAGTAGTAAAATGGCTGACATGTTTCATGAATTGGAAGAAATAACAAGTTTCAGTGAAAACAGTGAAGACATTCCAAGTATTTTCCAACAGTTTGATTTACTGGTAAACAATAGAAATAAAAGTAAGAAGAAGGAAAATTTAGTCGAAGATTTACAAAGACCGGGTCACAACCACACGTTGGATAAAATGATGCTACAGCACTTAAATAAAAGGACAAAACCGAAAAGAAAAGTCAGTAGTGTTCCATTACTGTACATTCCTGGTGAAACGAACTCATCGATTGTTACGATTGATCAAGAAACATTTAGAGGTTTAGTTGGAAACCCAAAACCTAAACAAAGACAAAGTAGAAAAAAGGTACCAAAAACACATGATTTTGAAGACAGTAAAGTCCCTCTATCACAAACACTGCCTTTTGACTCTGAAACTGTTTTACAGGAAGTTGAAACTGGTCAGATGAAGGGAAAGAACTCTCCTCAAAATGAAAAAGTAGAATGTGCTATTTGTGGGGTGAAATTTGAGAATAGTCTAAGGTTAAAGCAACACTCTCGGGTGCATAGAAGATGTATAAACAATGGCAGACGATATTCACCACGGAAGACATTTTGTTACCCGTATTTAATTCCAGAAAGTTTTACAAATCAAATTAACAATCATGGTAGGGATATTTCCAATGAAAATTGTAATGAACTTTCAACAAAAACTATTGGACAATGTTCTGAAGACATTTCATCATCACTTGCCATGCCAATAGCTTCAACCAATGGATCAACTTGTGTATCAATTAACGCAAATCTTGTTAACACCTTTTCCGATCCCAAAAATGGCGCAATTCTTTCAAATATTTTGCAGAATTTTGTTCAACAGAACAAAACCAATAGTGCAAATTCTAAATCTGATAGAGACGAAAATTCTCAACCAATTACAAACTGCTCTTTCAGACAAAATTTCGTCAGAAACAGATGTTGGTTTGGTGGTATCTGCTGAATCTGTTTGTAAGAGTAATGAAGGCAATAAAAACATTAGCACTATAGGAGATTTCAGGGGTTGCACAAATTCTAATTTTAGTAATACAGTCAAAACTAAAAATGTTCAACAGAAGAGTACAAAAAGTAAGAACAGTATAGAAAATCTAATCAATGAAAACAAAGGATCTGAAAGTAATATGGTGGAGGACAGGAGTGAGAATGTTTACCATAATTCAAAGAGTAACCAATCAGAATCTTTTATTGAAAAAAGTAACCAATCAGAATCTTGTGTTGACAAAAGAAACAGAATAGTTGATAAGCAGAGAAATAAGCCTGGAAATATTCAGTCAGGTTTGCAAATGAATGCTGCTATGGAAAAGTCTTCCAAAAGTTCTAATTTGTGTAAGAATACTTTAACAGTAACAGCAGAAATTCATGCCCAAGCCTTTGATAATGCTTGTAATCAAAGAATAACTGGTAATGAGGTAAAAACTTTCAATGGTGATTTGTGTCAGGGAATTGAAATTGCTGATGGAACTGAAATGGGAAGAGAATCAGAATATATAAGTATAGAAGAACTTGAGAAAGGCGCATTAATGGCACTGAAGAAATTATCAGCACAGATAAGTCCAAGAAAGGGAAGTTACTCTTTTTCAAAACTTGCTGTATCATCTCAGGCAAGTCCAATTAAAGGAAGTAATTCACTAAAAGCGCAGACAAGTCAAATTAAGGAAAGTCCAATGAAGGGAAGTAACTTGTTATCAGCACAGACAAGTCCAATGAAGGGAATTAACTGTTTATCAGCTCAGACAAGTTCAACAAAGGGAAGTAATTCTTTATCAGCACAGGCAAGTCCAATGAAGGGAAGTAACTCTTTATCAGCACAGTCAAGTCCAGTGAAGGGAAGAAACAAATTATCTATTCATGCAAGTCCAACAAAGGGAAGTAATTCCTTATCAACACAGTCAAGTCCAGTAAAGGGAAGTAACACTTTATCCATTCATGGAAGTCCAACAAAGGGAAGTAATTCTTTATCTCTACAGGAAAGTCAAATGAAGAGAAGTAACTCTTCGTTCAACAGAACTCCATGCAAAAGAAGAATAGTTGTTAGGTCTGTGCATGGTAATGGGGATCAATTAGGTTGTGATGCTGAACAAAAGGAAATAAGTTGTCCAGTGACTGAAAAGAGTACAAAAAGGGGAGATAATGTAAGAACTATGTGCAATCAAACTGAACCAAAAGGATCTCCATGTACTAGAATGGTGGAATTTGTCAAACAAATAGAACAAATCTGCAAAAATAAACATTGCCAAGAAAGCAATGATATGGAAGGTAAACAAAGTCAAAATGATGGTGACACTATAGTTTCTGATAAAAATGGAGAGTCATCAGTTGTTAGGAGTCCGCCATATTTAGATGATTTATCATTTCGTAACACAACAAAATATTGTGGAATTTCGTTAAACAAAGACAGACAGAAAGAAGGTTTCGAAACTTTTCAGAACCAACATAATTATATTTTAAATGATTCTTTTTGCTCAAGAACATCTAGTTACTATGACAACATGAAGCGATACAAAAGTTGGAAGACTCAGTCTGTTGATTCAGAAAAATTAAATTCTGACATGCCAAAGTTACCAACATTAGTATGTTCTGAGCTCGACAATAAGATGCAAGAAAATAGGAAAATTTCACAAAATTTCACACAGTGCAGTAGAGATAAAAAATACAAATGAAGAAAGCACAACGGTAACACAAAATTTTGAAAGACCTTTATCAGATTTATGTGAGGTTGAAAACATGCAAGACAACGATTTTGAGAATGACGAAAATTGTTATCATACAGAGACTGACATTTTTACTGATGGGAGCATTGAACAAAGCCCCAGGATGACACAGATTGTAGACCAAAGTCACAAGGAGGCTTTTATACGATATAGACAATTACATTATGAAGACAGCATTTTAAGAGATGAAACATTGGATCATGATGCGAGTTTGTCAAATTTTAGTTCAACTGAAAAATCAAAAAATCAACAATTGTTCAAAACTTACGAAAGAAAAATATTTGGAGACGATACTAGTCAGGTTGCTATGCAGACAGTAAATGATGATCTGGAACAAATCACATTGATTGATGAAAAGGGAGACAATTTTGAATGTTTACAAAAATTAAAGCAGAAAAAGGGAGATAATTTTGAAAGTTACAAAATCTGTACAGGGGAGATAATTCTAAGCCAACATTTGCTGAGTTTAGTAAAAACACACAAAACAAATCATCTATAGCTAAGAATCTATTTAAAAACTTTTGCAAACTTAAAAATTCAGAATCAGATACTGACTGTAATGTCTATGCAGAAATTATGAAATTACCGAAAAATAAGAATCAATATGAAGTTTTATATGAAACTACAAGCACTGATGATTCTGATGAATCTGATCAAGGGGGAGAACTCCTACATAGAAAGAGGATAGATCATAAAACTCTGCTGTTAAAGTGTTCTAGACTGTGTTCATATCTTGAAAATATGGAACACATAAAGTGCCAAAAAAGACTTCTAAAATGCAGTGCAAAAGACAAAGTGTGCAAGGTTCAGAGAGAATCTAAGAAATTGAAAAGTAAGGAGAGCAGTATTTGCAAGTCTGTCGCAAATGATAAAAATATGAACAAAGGTAAAAGCTTTAAAGCTAGTTCTAAAGATACAAAAAATAAGAAGGGAAATAGTCATGGATTGATAAAAGATCATGGAAACCTACAGTCTCAAAATTGCAAGAAAAGAAAAACAGAACTACAGGATCTCCATGGTGGAAGTTCGGAAGAAAAATGTAGGAAAGTATGCAACAGTAAAAGAGATGATGAAAAGCAGGATATTGAATTGCAGAGAGAAAAAGACAGCAAACGAAAATTAGCAAGTGCAGATGATAAATTTAAAATCAGTAACAATAACATTAAAGAGAAATGCTGCTCTGTGAAAAAGAAAAAGGGATTAGAACAAAAACAACATACACAGTTGAGGAAAAGTCCAAGAAAACGCTTTGTTAACCGTCTTGAGAAAACTGAAAATCTAACTCAACGCAAGGAAAGAATCAACTGTGTTGTAAGTCAAAAGAAGGCTTCTCAAAAACAAACTCTGTCAAAGTTATCCAAAACTGAAACATCTGATAGCTGTCTAATTAGTGTACCTAAAAGTCCAACAAAAAGTCCAGCAAAACTGATTTTGAAGGAAACAGGAGAAAATATTTCAAGAAAAAGTCTGCGGAAAACTGTTAGTTCTTTAAAAGTTATTTGTTTGTCTGAAAAGGAAACCAGTCTCAAAAAGGGTCCAAGGAAAACTGTTACCCCTTCAAAAGTAGTCTGTTTGTCTAAAGAGGTAGTCAGCCCAAGAATGAGTCCAAGAAAAAATGTTAGTCCTTCAGAAGTAATTTGTTTGTCTAAAGAGGAAATCAGCTCTAGAAAAAGTCCTCAAAATTCTGTAAGTTGTTCACAAGATGTCTGTATGTCTAAAGATGAAATGATCACAAGAGAGAGTCCAAGGAAAAAAGTTAGTCCACTAAAAGCAATTTTTTCGTCTAAAGGCGAAATCATTCGAAGTAATAGTCCTAGAAAAACAGTTAGTAATTTGAAAGTTGTCTATTTATCTACAGATGAAATCAGCCAAAGAAAAAGTCCTAGAAAAACAGTTAGTCCACTAAAAGCAATGTCTTCGTCTAAATGCGAAATCAATCAAAGAAGAAGTCCTAGAAAAACAGTTAGTCCACTAAAAGCAATGTCTTCGTCTAAAGACAAAATCAGCACAAGAAAAAGTCCTAGAAAATTGACATGCAAAATCAGTTGTGTTATAGACTGCTGTAGTGAAAGTGTCGGAGATAAAAAGGTTAGTAACACGACCAAAAGTCTAAAGAAGAAGTTAAGTTTTGACAAAAATAAAAAAGAAGAAAAACAGACAACCACTGATAAAAACACAACGAAAATGACAATAATTTCGAAAGGAAATAATGGGAGCGTAAAAATTTCAAGGAAAGAAATGAAAGACAATGAGAAGAAAGGAGGAAATAATGAAAAAACAGAGAAAGATAAGTTGAAAGTAAAATTGTTTAATAATATGTCAGGGAAGAAAAGAATGGCAAGAGTGACTAAGCAAGGAAGAATAAAAGAAGTTAAGAATTTATGCATTCCAACTGCTGCTAAAAATAGAAAAAATGGTGATGAAATTTGTGAAAGTAAGAAAACTAATGAAATTGCATCATGGGATAGATCTAAGACAGATTTTTCCTTACTTAAACAGCAAACTGTAAAGAACAAGAATGAAAGAGTGGAATTATTTGCAAATAAGTCTAGTAAAAAACTGAAAATAAGTTCTGTAAAAAGTGTTCAAGATTTTCCTCCAAATGAAGTACCTTGTTTTAAGACTCCTGAAAAAGTGTTAGATTTGAATGAAACACCTGCTGTTTGTGTACAAAGTGCTGAAAAAATGACTCCTAAAAAACGCTGGAAAGCATTATTCCACAGCCAGACAAATGAGAATAAACATATAGAATCTATTGTTGATAACAAAAACAACCAATCAGAACCTAGTGTTGACCAGAGAAACCAATCAGTATCTAATATTGTTGAAAGTAGCCAATCAGAATCTAGTTCTTGTGCTGTTGATAAAAATAACCAATCAGAATCTAATTTTGACAAAAGAAATCAATCTGTTTCTCGTAATGTTGAAGACATTGGCCAATCAGAATTTAGTACTGCTGATAAAAGTAACCAATCAGAATGTAGCACAGGAAACATGATCCTAGATAAATGTACTGAATCTGAAACTTGCCAAGATAAAACATTTGTGCTGATTTCTCAAACGTCTTGTTCAGAATTGATTGAGACTCAAATCATACCTTATCCAGAGAATATCTCTCAAAATAGAGATTCTCTGTCATATGTTCACAGTGAGATTACAGAAAAAAATAACCATGCTGAATTAATTGTATTTGATGAATGGAACCAGACAGAACCTTGTGTTGATATAATTAACCAATCAGAATCTTGTGTTGACAAAAATAACCTATTAGAACCTTGTGTAAAAAGATGTAACCAATCAGAATCTTGTGATAACAAAAGTAACCAATTAGAACCTTGTGTAAAAAGATGTAACCAATCAGAATCTTGTGATAACAAAAGTAACCAATTAGAACCTTGTGTAAAAAGAAGTAACCATTCAGAATCTTTTGATAACAAAAGTAACCAATTAGAACCTTGTGTAAAAAGAAGTAACCAATCAGAATCTTGTGTAAAAACAAGTAACCAATTAGAATCTAGTGTTGCCAAAGTTAACCAATTAGAATCTAGTGCTGCCAAAATTAACCAATCAGAATTAAGTATTGACAAAAGTAATCAATTAGAATTAGGTTCATTAACTATGCTGCCATCAATAGAGATTGAAAAATCAGAACATTGTATACATGAATCTGATGACGAATGTGATAGTGATTGTGATGAATCATGGTTAGGTGCGAGTTTTTCTTGTGCAAGATTTATACAATATACTCAAGTTAGGAATTCTACCAGAACACTGCCATACATTGAGCAAATGAGATTGTGACATAGTTTCTTATGTGTTACAATGGTGACTAGTTACTATGTTTTTGAATGAAGCAATCATGTTGATTTAGTATTACAATGTATGTCAGATGAGGGTCTGGATGTGGTTTCTTTATTCATGTCATTTCTTTCTTTTTATTGTTTTTAGAACATTTTACTCTTGTGTTTTTGAAAAGTTTTCTCTATTTATATTTCAACACACTTTTATTCTCTTTATTTTAATATTTCTGTCTACTTTGTCTATTCTTTGTAATTTTGACCCTTATTTTGCAGTAGTAATCTATTTTTTCTCTATTCAGAAAATTCTATCCAGATCCTCACTTAAATTTCAGACAATAGATACCAAAATTAAATTGAAACAATTAGTGCATGTATCTATTAGTATTTTTAAAAGATTTTTTTTAATCCTATTTGGGAAAGATTTTTTTTAGATGAAAATTATTTTCTTGCAATGGTGACAGTTTTAAATAGACCTACAATATTATACTGAGATTTTAATGAAAATATAAATAAATTTATTACTTTAAAAAAAAATAGAATTACTGGAATTTAATTGTTTTTGTAAAAAAAACCAAAAAACATACTTGGCTTCTTTGGTCACATTTATTGTCTGAAATTAGTAAATGAACCAAATTGTGAAAATACAATTACTTTTATTTAGAAAGTTGGCTTTCAATGGTATTTTTAAACATGTTGTAAAAGATTAAAAAGTTCTAGTCCCAGCTTGTTGGTCTTATATCAATAATTATGTTTGTAAGGGAGACTAGATAATGTCCTTAATGGTCTCTTGAAATTAAATTATAAGTTAAATAAGTTTAAACACTTAGTTCTATCAAATATCAGTATTGAAATAATAGAAAGTTATTTTACTAATTGGTTTTAACTTTAAATCTTCAACTTGAGGGGGGCTGTATTTATAAAAACTATTAAATACCAATTGTAAACCTCATTGTCAGTCTCACTCACAGTCCTATACGAAGATGTTTTGAATTAAAGTGTTTTCATGACTGGAATATTTTATTAGGTAAGGCTATTTTTTGTGTTTAAAAAAAAATCAAAATGTGAGCTGTATGGCATAATTAATCTTGACCGTATACAAATGAATAGCAATACATCTGTTAGCTTATTTCAGGATTTTTGGCTTTAGGCCAAATAAAAAAGTATGTGTGGTTCCAGTTACATCTAAAAAAAAAAGTTAGGGTAGGTAGGTAGGGATTTTTTTTTATTTTATGTTTTTCTTTTACATTGAGTCTATGCTTAAAGAAAAATGATAATAAAATCTATAAGGTAGGCTATTTTTAAGCCGAAAAAATAGGGAAGGTAGGGTCACTGGAACCACACATATATTTTTATTTGGCCTTAGCAGATTCATATTTTTTTAAATTTATTTAAATTAAATTTAAATATAGGCTTAAATTGGATATTATGAACTGATTGTAATGTTACTGGCACATTGTAAGCCTTGTAATGATGTTAATACATGTATTTATTTACTATTTATTATGAAAAAAAGCATATTGAACGAAGACAGGAAAATGGCAGTTTTTTCATTAAAATTTTGAACAGGCATGCTTATGATTTGCCCCAGTACAGTGTCATAATTTTTGTCTTGCAGCACCCAGCATTGGATATACTAGTATTATATTTGTTTAATAGGCAGTATTTGTATCTTGTTTGTTAGATTTAAGACATTTAGAGATTTAGATCCGTATCAGGGGACATATACATTTCTGTTGAGCCTTCAGTTTCTTGGGTAAAAAGCATAATGATAGGCTTCTTAAAATTTTAATATTTAGAAGATCCTCTATACTTTGCATATTATAGATGCCTTAGGGACCTACCATTTGATTTTTATGGGGGGGGGAGGGGCTAGGATAAAATTTGAAAAAAGAGGCAGGACACGAGTTTTGAGTAAAAAAAGGCAGGATGAGCAACTTGGCAAAAACGAAAAGGCAGGATGACAAATTATGTAAAAAAAAGGCAGGATAAACTAATAAAAAAAAGGCAGGACCGAATAGAGTGAAAAATAAAAAGGCATGACCGAGATTACAATTTAAAAAAAATGCAGGACAAAATTTTTCATCCTACTCCCCCCCCCATAAAAATCAAATGGTAGCTCCCTTATATTGTGAATTTCCGGCTGTTAAATGTTCATTTTCTTTGACTTCATTTTCATACATGTTTGAAAAAAGTTAAGATTTTTTATATTCTTCTTCTATAATTTGGTATGTGCCTACTTTGCTAAGTCTTCACTTGACCTCAACCTCATTTCATGGTTCAGTGGTAAAGATAAGTTTTTGTGTTTTGGCCTGTTTTTAACTGATCGCATTTTTTGTTTTGTTTTTATAATGCTATGATGTTGTCATCTGTCTCATCGTCTGATGACATATTTTTTAACTTTAGTTTAAGTGAATGGATTCAGGGGCGGATCCAGCCATTTTAAAAAGGGGGGTTCCCAACCCAGAGTAAAGGGGGGTTCCAGCTATATGCTCCCATTCAGATGCATTGATCGGCCAAAAAAAGGGGGGGTCCAATCCCCGGAACCCCCCCCCCCCTCTGGATCCGCACCTGGGATATCATTGAAATTTATACACAAGGTTTATAACCTCAAAAGTAAGGTTGGGATTGATTTTGAGGGTTATGCTATAATGGTCCCAACAGTTTAGGAATTAGGGGCTAAAAAGGGTCCCAAATAAGCATTTTTCCAGACAATAACTTGTTGAATGGTGTATGGATGTCTCTGATCTTTGAAAGGGGGTGGGGGGGGGGCTTAAACCATTTAGGAATTAGGGGCAAAAAAGAAGAAATAACAAATGTTTCCTGGTTAATGGACAATTATCGTGAATAGCTTTAAATGTACAATGTTGTGTTTGAATTACCTCCCTTACACTGCTTTTAAATTATGTATAAAGAATTGCCAATGAGACAACTCTCTAATATCTGTTTTAAAAATAGAAGGATGTTCTTGTTAAAAAATCATCTTCAAATAATTTGGAGTTTTCTTTCTTTGTCTATAATTACTGTTAAATCAACTACAATCAATGCAACAAATCCCACTGATAAATTGAAGAAATCTTTACAGTTCATCAAAGAAACAAGAAAAACGCTACGAGAGCCGACCTTTATAAACACGCTCTTGCGAAAGGCAAAAACATAAAACTGAAGCTTTCGTTGCATTACGAATTATCACTCCTACTGGAAATGCTTGCATTGGGAGGTGGCAAATGAACATGTTTAGATTACCTAAAGTGAGGCGTGTTGATTTCTGAAAACAGAACATACTAGTAATTATAATCAAGATTGTGCTTGAATTGCTATTGAGGATTGGAGTTTGAATATAAAAGTTAAAGAGAGCTTCATTATGCCAAAAGCCAACTCCAGAAACGTTCTAACTAAAGGCCTCCAATGTGCCATAGGCAGATAGCAAAAATATTTTTATAACAATATACTTAATACTGAGTCATACATAATATATAAATTTTGATGCATTTATTGATTGGTTGGTGTTTACCGACACTTATGAATATACTCTTCATCGGAAATGTTTATGGTCGAAAATGAAAGAAAGTAATTTGACAGTTGAGACACCCTCCACGTGTGCGAAACACTTAATGCCAAATTAAGACAAGTCCGAAGTCAGGAACCTTCAGATATGATGTTCAGTGGTTGTCGTTTGTTGATGTGGTTCATAAATGTTTCTCGTTTTTAATATCTAGACTAGACCGTTGGTTTTCCCGTTTAAATGGTTAGTTGAAGGACGCCTCCGGGTGCGGGAATTTCTCGCTACATTGAAGACCTGTTGGTGACCTTCTGTTGTTTTTTTTTCTATGGTCGGGTTGTTGTCTCTTTGGCACATTCCCCATTTCCATTCTCAATTTTATTACACTAGTCATTTTTGGAGCCCTTTATAGCTTGCTGTTAGGTGTGAGCCAAGGCTCCAGGTTGAAGACCAATAATGGTTTACTTTTACAAATTGTGACTTGGATTGAGAGTTGTGAATGTCTCATTGACACTCTTACCAAATCTTATATCTATATATTGTATTGAACAGATATTTATACTAAAATATAAGTATTTGACATTCGAACTGCAACTATACTTTTGTAATATTATTTTAACGGAACGCTTCTAGGTCTTTCTACAGCTTAACCTGCAGGATCTCTACTCGGAACAATTCGCTTGCTAAGATAAAAGTATTGAATAATTGAACTGCAACTAAACGTTTAGAACACTAGAACTAGGTCCTTCTACAGTTTACAGTACTCATGTCCTTCGTATTAATATCGGTAAAAGCTATCAGATTGATTTACTAGAAAACTTCTTAATTCATGTCCTCGTAGTAACGCTAGATGTTCTTATATCAAGACAGATATATAGATCAGATCAATACCATTCTAGATATACAAGAGGGCCTGTATGGGGTACGCAGAATCGAGAAAAAATGACGAAATGTGCAAAATCAAGGAGAAAAAGGGGGGGGGGGAATAGCCAATAATTGGGTGATAAGTATTGGGAGTAATAGGCAAAATATTAAAAGTATACAGAACAAAATGGCTGGGAAGTTGAAGAATACAAACCAAAATGAAGAATGAAGACCCTCCCCAAATCCAGATCCAGCGTGGCTGCGTGTGGTTTACAAAATAGAGAGAACACTGAACAGGGAGGCTCCCACAGGGTACCCCTCTCAGGTCGCAAGGTCGCTTTTAAATTCGACGAGAGGTCGTTTTTAAGGGAACTGTACAGGTCGCAGGTCGTTTTTCCAACACAGAAAACGGAAGTCAGTCGGAGGTCGTTTTTTTCCAAACTTTACAGGTTGCGGGTCGTTTTTAGAAGGCCCTCAGGTCGGAAGTCGCCTCTTAAAAGCCCAGAGGTCGCTGGTCGTTTTTGACCCTGCGGGAACCTCAACAGCCATATAAAGAGAATAGTGAAAATTGGGACTAATAGATGAAACAAATTGGGTGTTAAAAAAACGATTTGATTGTTGATGTTTTAACGCCACTTTTGGGCTATATCATGGCGGCAAGTTTTTATTAGCGGAGGAAGCTGGAGTGCCCAGAGACATCCACCGACATGTGTGTTATAAAAAAGATTGACAATAATGGCCTTAAAAAACAACAACAAAAAACAGTTATGTAACAAACACATAAAGAGTTACACCCCTAATCCAGGCCCTCATATCGAACCCACGTCTTCATATTATCAGGAAATAAATCAATTTCAAGGTCTCGAAAAATTATATAGATATATAACAAACGTTATCAGACTGGCCTAGTGAAGACTTACAGTCTTGACCTTATAAACATTGACCTTGTAAACATTGGTCTTTTGATCATTATAACCGATAAACAGAATCAGTTCAAAGCTTGTAAATATGTACATGTCGTTATCTACATGTATAATATGCAATTCAGGAGTGTAGCACATCATACCCAACCTAAGGGGGATCCGTATGGCAAGCCGTTTTACTATTTATTCGAATTTCAAGTTATCTCCTATAATATATAAGATATCTTATATAATGTATAAGATGTCTCCTTTAATATATAAGATATCTCCTTTAATATATAAGATATCTCCTATAATATATAAGATATCTCATTTGATATATAAGATATCTCCTTTAATATATAAGATATATTATATAATTTCATTTTTTATAAGATATCTTATATATTATATAAGATATAAGATATCTTTAATGTTACTTATACATAAGATATCTATTATGTTATATAAGATATCTCATTAAGTTTATAAAATATCTTCTAAAGTATACGAGTTATCTTATTTCAAAGGGGGAGGGACTAATTTCATAATAAAAGATAGAAAAATAAAGATCAATTAACCCAAAAAAAATTTAAAATAGGGAGTATTAAAGGAAAGAGAATAGATAATCAAACACGAAAGTTACGTAAGTGGAAATCTCGTCGGCAACAATACATCGGAATGCCCTAACGAAAAAATGTCTTAAAAGTTAAAGGAATATAGGAAAGAAGTATCCCATCGAGACCCTCTATCATGGTTTACTTGTATACTGTCCTATCTCATATGTATAACCTATTGACCCAGTGACAGAAAAGTCAAAGATACTGCAGTGACCATGCACGGTTGTTGACCATACTATATAATATTTGGTATACTATGTCCGATTTTAAGTTCAGTTGGACTGAACAATTTCTGCTTTTGTAGGCATTCGTGAATAGAGAATACACGCTTTAAAATAATTGGTTAATGACTTTTAAGAATGATGAATTGAGAATAATGGTTTTAAGAATGATAGATAGAAAATAATAACTTCAATAAAGGTGAATAAATAGTAACTTCCATAATGATGAATAGAAAATAATACCTTCAATAATGATGAATGGAAAATAATAATTCAATAATGATGAATAGAAAATAATAACTTCAATAACGATGAATAGAAAAGTATAACTTCAATAACGATGAATAGAAAAAATAACTTCAATAATGATGAATAGAAAATAATAACTTCAATAACGATGAATAGAAAAGTATAACTTCAATAACGATGAATAGTAAAAATAACTTCAATAATGATGAATGGAAAATAATAACTTCAATAATGATGAATGGAAAATAATAACTTCAATAATGATGAATACAAAATAATAATTTCAATAACGATGAATAGAAAATTATAACTTCTATAACGATGAATAGAAAAAATAACTTCAATAATGATGAATAGAAAATAATAACTTCAATAATGATGAATAGAAAATAATAACTTCAATAAGGTAAATAGAAAATAACAACTTCAATAACGATGAATAGAAAATAATAACTTCAATAGCGATGAATAGAAAAAATAAACTTCAATAATGATGAATAGAAAATAATAACTTCAATAACGACGAATAGAAAATTATAACTTCAATAACGATGAATAGAAAAAATAACTTCAATAACGATGAATAGAAAGTTATATAACTTCAATAACGATGAATAGAAAAAATAACTTCAATAACGATGAATAGAAAAAATAACTTCAATAATGATGAATAGAAAATAATAACTTCAATAAGGTAAATAGAAAATAATAACTTCAATAACGATGAATAGAAAATAATAACTTCAATAATGATGATAGAACATAATAACTTCAATAATGATGAATAGAAAATAATAACTTATAGAAACAAATTCCCTTAACGATTAGTGAATATATAATAATAGCTTTGAGAATGGTAGATAAAGAAGAATGGCTTTGAGAATGACGAATAGATAATAATGGCTTTAAAAATATTGAATAGAGCATAGTGGCTTTCAGAATGATGAACCAGAAAATGGCTTTTATAGTGTCTTTGCTTCTTTTATTGTAATCATATGCAATAAGTTTGATAATGGCTTTAAGAATAGAAAATAGAAAACAATGGCTTCAACATCAATGAATAATACAAGAAAACAATTTTGAGAGAAGTGCATAGAAAAGATGGTTTCACAACGGGTTATAAATACAAAATACAACACAACACTGTCAATGTTGATCAAGAATTATATCATACATTCTACTGTTTTAAATGTGGTAGATCCATTAACCTGAACATTAATATATACCGAGGTTATTGACAGAGGTTGATCTGATTTTTGTGTTTTTATTTACCGTACGGTAATTGTTCTGTGTTACGACACATTTGTTTTGATGGATACATAAGGGAGCAACCATTTAATTTCAAGAGGGGTTAGGGTTTTTGTCGCGCCTGCGATTTTTGTCGCAGAAAGCTCGACATAGGAATAATTCAACTACATTTACGAGACATTTCAGCGTGTGCACTCTTGTTTTTCTCAGTTAGCATTTTTTTTTTCGTGAACAAATTTGTTTAGGTGTTCGACGCGATTAACCAGATTATTTTTTTTTTTTCAAATTGGCATCACTTATACTGAGAAAAAGTTTTGTAGCTTTTCCCACGATTATTTATAAATATGAGTCAAATTGTCCTTGTTTTTTTTTTTTGCTACTTTGTCTGAAGTGTATATTCCACTGTCATTTGAAAATTGATTGACGTGTTATACTTTATAGAGTGATTGTCTTTAAACAGAGAACTGAATCATATATTGTAATTTTGTTGAAAGTGATTTTAAGGATCGATTTATTTGTTTTAATTTTGAAGTAGACAGTAATTCAGATATGACTAACTATGTTGACGAAAACAAGTCTACAAATGTATCTTCTTATATAATGGTCGGACTATAAATTGACACCAACAGTTCATCTTTAATAGGGGGCATTTGTTGGTTCGATTTCACTTGAAATTTCGTAAGAATTAAATTGACTGATTGTTAAGAAGAAAAGTGACAAAGTTGTCATTCTAACCGAGATCAGTTTACAGTGGATATGCATAAAATGAGATTTATGACACACGTCTATAAGACAGCAATCGAACAATACATTACTAAACCCCAATCTTGATAGTTGATACGGTTAATTCAACAACTGAGAAATAACAGCAATCGGCTAGCATCGGGTGACGCCGCTTCTCTTCCGATGATACGGTATTGTCCGATTTGTTACGAATAACTATCAAAATATATACTTTCTTCCTCTTTTTACTAAATCAATTCGCAACCCGATTCTTGTGAAATAAAAAATTCAAGAATAAAATCGAAAGCATGGCATTATTTTAATGACAAGATGTCTGCATTCGGCACATCACCGCATAATCCTAGGTTACCGAAATATGCCGAGACGTGCCGAATGCAGTGTACCGTAATCTGTCGAAATGTGCCGAATCAACATCTACAAGATTTTTTTTCGATTTGTTCCAAATTTACAGCATTATGAAATTAAAGTATATCGAATTAAACAGGCAATCAGTATCTTCTCCAATTCGATTAGATTCGTTTGGTGTCTCAATTTCAATATCTATTATTATTATAATGAAGAAAAATTATTATGTTAATTTCTATCGAAATTCAGAAAAAGTAAAAGAATACTAGTTTCATTCCCAAAATTGGGTACACGGTCACCGTAATTTCTTATAAAGTCGGTCATTTCAGGTGTTCATCTGTTACATTTGATTTTCAATGAGACTTAGGACCAATGTACTATTCATTTTCTTTTCCCAGTAATAGTCATGTTGTATTTTATACGTTTGATTGTTCAATTTTTCAAGTACCCACGATCAAAGAATAATTCGATGATGTAAATGTAATTGAAAGTGCTTCATCTCACGAAGATTTATAAAATATTATTCAAGTTAACATCTTCAATCGTTTTACAAGTGGGTAGTATTTCAACATTCACTGATGACGTACAACTTTATAACGCGGGAACATGTTACAACGACACCATGTGACACAAGATGGCCACCCACAACCCAACATTGTCGACTAATTGGTAAAGAATGCGTTAAAGAGGGTGTTGATAGGGTTGACAATATAGGATATGGGCAAGAAAATATAAAGAATAAAGAGAAAAAAATGAAGAAAAAAAATAGAGAATAATGGACAAGCAGCATATAGAACAGAGAAAAAAATCCATTAGAAATGAAAGCATTCATTGAGAAATGAAGGGACCCCCAAACCAGGCCCTACTATTTACAAGAAGTATAAATATACCAATGAAGTTTGTAATTTTTCTTATCATGTTGCATTGAACATAGTTGTACTTTTTGAAACCGTGGCTGAAAAATGTGTGCTATATATAGCACCATAAAACAGTTACACCATCAAATTCTGATTTAAGATACAGAGAATCAGTGGCGGATCCAGGGGGGGGGGGGGGTGCCGGGGGTTGGAACCCCCTTTTTTTGGACGATCAATGCATTTGAATGGGAGCATATAGTTGGAACTCCCCCTTTACTCTGGGTTGGGAACCCACCTTTTGAAAATGGCTGGATCCTCCCCTGAAAATATGGTTCCAACTCCATCAGACAAAGTTGACCTTAGATGAATTCGGCTGTTTTATTATGTCCCTTTTACTGGTGTCGCTGATCTTTTTTTTACCAATATGCTATAAAGGTTTTTTTTTCAAACTATTGCTTGTTGACCTTTTTGTTTATATATTTATATAGCTGCTAACGTTGCTATGTATTTATTAATATCCATGGTTTTCTGATGTCACATTTCAAGTTTGCATAGACTAGTCGTTCCTAAAGAAGGTTAATCGAGAAACACGCCATATTGATCTGGGCCTTTTAAAGAATTATTAAAACAAAAATCTTTTAAGTAAAGAGGGAAGCTTTGAACAAAATGTAGGTATTACTTTAATGAATTGCACCAAACAGTAGAGGGATTGGTCAAATTCACCCTCACACAGTTTCTGTGCATCATAGAAAGAAGAAAAATAACTCTTTCAATTATCCATTTCTTCCTTCCGATGGCTTAACTCAGTTACTATGAATGCAAGCGTTTTACGTGATAAAAGCGTTCTATTAACCACTTATGGAACCACAGCGCCACCACCTGTGAAAAGTCGTAAATGGTTCCTATTTTGCAGATTATTTATATAACAAATACATATGTACTTATATTGGGAAAAAAGGAAAAACTTAAGGTCAAGGTTTCGCTTTTATCAATATTTTCAGATATAATCTTGATTATATGAAGTGACCTTGTTAATACAATAATACAGATGCACTCAAAAGTATTTCTTTATAGTGACTAGTTTTCTGACGCTAGTCTTGACGTCCGTCCTGGGCCAGAAATGGCCGGAAACCAAAGGATTTAAAGAGGGACAAAAGATACCAAAGGGACAGTCAAACTCATAAATCTAAAACAAACTGACAACGCCATGGCTAAAAATGAAAAAGACAAACAGAAAAACAATAGTACACATGACACAACATAGAAAACTAAAGAATAAACAACACGAACCCCACCAAAACTAGGGGTGATCTCAGGTGCTCCGGAAGGGTAAGATTAACTTGAGAAGAGAAATTTGGTCACACCGTAACTTCTCTAGTTTTACCGTTAGTCCCGTGCTCAGTATGTGTCAGTTTGGTTGTTTGGGAGAGAGCACACCGATGTTCCGTTTTATGAGATTGTCAAACTATCTGTACTAAATATAATATTTGCAATACTAGTAAGTCTTTGAGGGGGCGTAGGTGAGCTATTGTATATAAATTTTATGCCCCTGTTTAACATTTCCCATTCAAATTGCAAATTCAACCTCCCTTCACTCGACCGACTCGCCTTGTTTCTGCCTAACTCATTTACTTACTTAACTTGGTCCTTTCCTTTATTTGACTTGAATATAAACATAATAAATGTGTTTCCATACATGCGTTCTCAAATATATAACAAAAAGTATAGGTCACAATTTACAGGTTTGGCAAGGTTATTCATAGAAAACATATTTTTGTAAATGAAAGAAAACTAAAACATTGAAATTTAAGACAAGAAATGAGTTGAAAGTTCTTTTAGTAAGCTTCCAAAATCTGAAAAGAAAGTAGGATCCATGACTCGTTTTCTTGTAACAAGACATAAAAGTTTAATTCATACCACATTCGAGTATGAAAGTATACATCTTCTGATTTATCTCCCCTTATACATATGTCAAAAAATGCAATCAAACAAAACATATTCGTATGATATAAACAATTCAGTATAACTTACGATATGTTTTGTTTTTTTTATCGTACGATTTTTAGTGTAAGAACATCTGTTTATTGAATGGCACCGAAATATAATTTATTTTCGGCCTTGATGTTGTTCAAATTTATTGTTGATTCACGTTTTGATAAGGCACTTGAAATGGAAAATTATGGCTTGTCACGTGACCATGATTCAGGGTCGTTGTACTGCTTCGTCGTGCATTATGGAATGTCTTGTGACCGTTTATTTCCAAATCAAGTTTTTAATAGATGCAGTATTACTTTTCAGTTTTTCGTTTAAAAAAATGCAAAAAGGGGCAGTTGAGGGGGAAATGATTCCTCCTGGTTTTGGGAAGATAATATTAATAGAAATTGGCCAATGCGTTTATAACAAAATAATAAAAAAACATATTTAGTCTATCAACATTTCTTAGCGCAAAATCCCTGGGTTTTTATACCCAATAAGTAAAGGTTTTTTGAAAGAATTATGATTGCGTAAAATGATAAAATAAGAATTGTCATTTATTTCTACGATTTAAAAATGAAATGATTTTTTTAAACCACAATTATTTTATAACTATATAATTTTATTTTGGGTGGCTTAAAAATCAAATATATAAATGTATCGAGGGTTATTAATACCTAAAATGATGTTTCTATTTGACTCTTAACAGGTATAAAATGTATCAAAATGGTTGAAATGTGAAAAGAAATATATTAGAAATGTTCAAGTAGCAATTTAAATTTTTTTTGGTTTTTGAAACATCGCAAAGTCTAAGGGAGCTCCTATTTTATTGTTATATCCTGCATTTTTATTTTTCACTCTATTCGGTGCTGCCTTATTTTTAATCAGTTTTTCCTGACTTTTTTTCATAAATTGTCACATGCTATTTATTTTTGCAAAGTGTCGCACCCTAACTGTTTTACTCAAAATTCCTATCCTGCCCTCTTAAAAATGATTTGATCCGCCCCCGCCTCCTAAAAATCAAATAGTTCACTAATACGAAAATCTGGTGGATACAGAATGTGGCATGTGGCTTATGGTGGAAGAAATCGAAAATTTCTTGTGTGGTCTTCAAACAGCATTTTGCGTTTTTAACAGTGCGATGTCATAGAAAATATAACTTTTTTTTAAAGTTTTTTTTTGCAAATGCCCCGAATGCTTTCCTAAATAAATTATAAAGTTTGTTACCCCTGAAGTACCCCTATTAATTTAACCGAGGTCAATATTAAACACCTTTGATTTATTATAACGAATTATCCTGGTAACCCCCTAAACTCAATATTTCAATCATATTTTATCACACGAGTCAATATTATGACCAGAAACCGGGTTTTAACGGTCAAGGTCACGCATGTTATCGCTTATTAAAAAGCAGAAATCTACCCCGAAAATTTCAATAGACCGAAAAGTCAGAACTAACCATGTATGTCTCATATTTAACTGTGTCCGTATTCTCGTTTCTTCTTTGTTTTGATTATATGCTTGTTGGTAAGTATAGTTTTTAATTTAGAAAACTAAAATTTTTAGAATATTTAGTTTTTTTTTCTTTTTTCACACTCAAAATAAGTGACGTTTAGTGCCATTTTAACAATTTCCCTGGGCTACGAAACACGAGGTATAATTTTATATCCAGCTTATTTGTAACGGGTTATTTAACAGTGTGCACCACATTTTTTAGGTTATTTCTTCAGAAACAGAAAAAATATTACAGTCATTTCTTATAATTTAATTCTAAATTCAATTTTAAACCGTAGAAAACCTTGAAAAAACGTTGATGTCGTCACGGTCACATGACTACATTATGTGGAGGAATCTCGGTACCAATCTGGTGTCACCCGCTTTTTTCTAAATAGTTTAATTCAATTATATATAGTTTTTAAAACTTCAAAGAATAATTGAAGTTGGAGATTTGTCTTAAATATGCTTGAAATATTTTCCACTGGACGTTAGTCAAACTTTTTTTTTATTTAAAACTGTTCAAAAAAAATCTTTTTTCTTTGTATTCATCATATATTAGTTATTTAAAAAATCATATTCATTGTAATTTACTACTTGTACAGCTATGCGCACAGCTATGCGCCTAGATGCTTAATAAAGGCAACATAATGCTGTTTAGAAGAATGATTGTTAAATATTGTTTATGAAACTATAATTAGATATCTATTCCTTTGAAGAAGAAAAAACGTTGTTTTTTTACTAAACACACTTTTTTCAGTTTGGATTTTTGTATGCTTATTTAATAGTGAGTTAATTTTTTATATTTACTATATTGAAGATGTTGCATATCGAATAAATGATGTCAACTTCGAATTTGAAAATACATGCGAATTATTATTTCACTATAATTTCACTTTCATTAATGATTGATAAAAAAAATATCGTAGCTAGTACCCTTTTAACATTATGACTTCTATTTTTGTAGATGGATTTAAAGTTCGTGAACACGAATCACGTACGTATTAATTGTATACTTTTAAGTAAAAGCTTTTAAAAAAGCTTATAACACCTCCGCAGTTATAAGCAAATACATTAGAGTTTCAAGTCGTTCCAAGGAATTTTTAATTACAAGATTGCCAATGAGACAATTATCCACAAGAGTCAAAGTGACATAGAAATTAACAATCATAGGTCACTGTCCGGTACGGAATTCAACAATCAATCTCATTAAAATCCGATGTTCTGATACGCTACCCTCCACTAGTCATCGGATTTTAATGAGATTGTTCAACAATGAGCAAATCCCATACCGCGTAATCAGCTATACAAGGCCCCGAAATGATAATTGTTAAATAAAAGAGAAAACTAACGGCATAATTTGTGTACAGTATGAACGAATAACACATGTTTCACAGCAACAAACGACAAGATATGAATTACAGGCTCCTGACTTGGAGCAGGCACAAACAGGATGTGGTGGTGTTAAACTCGTTTGAAAACGCCAACCCTTCCCTAACCTTGGACAGTGATGTAAAAGTACAACATAAATACAATTTAATAAAAAATTTGTTGTAAAAGGTTTAACTCAACAGATGTATACAAATAGAAATACATGTACATCTAACAAAAACATGAAATGGACGTGGACGGGTACTTATACATCCACACAACAGAAGGCTCTCAATACAGATCTCAGAATTCTCGCAGTTATTGACAGCCAGTCCAAAGCCAATACTAATAGGGAAAAATCATGCGTCTAAGACTTAGATTACTGTGGTTTCGTAAAATTTCAATGACTTCATTTCTAAATTTTAAACGAATTTTGCATTAAAATTATGTTTTCTTTCAGATCAAGATAGAAGTTTGGAGAGCTTTATTAATTGTTTAAAAGGTTGTCAATTAACGCACAGGGACTCAAGCTCGTTGTTCCAAAGAATGAGACGGTCGGAGAAGTCATTAGAACTTGTTCCAGCAGGAAAAGAAACAGATAGTTTAGTCTCAGACAAAGAACTCAAAGAGACGGGAAACAAAATGAACAATGATGAACACATTTATGTCACAAATAAACCCACTCATAAAATAACATTATCTGATATTTTACTTTCACGAACTGGTACCAGACAGTATGTGTCTGTAACTGAAGGGTTGAATACCAGTTTAGAAAGTTCAGACCAAAATTCACTTGAATTACATGATGACGTTCGAAGCCATGAAGATGAAGTTGACCATGGAGATGTTAGTTCTAGTTGGAACTGTCATCACTTATGTTTGCGTAATTCAAATATTTTTGGTAAGTTTTCAATTTAAAATTAAACATACAATCAGTATAAAGATACCATTGAAAGGTAGTTATCTTATTAACGATTAAACACAAGCTGATTGTACTCATTGTAATGGCGGTAGATATTTAACGAGTTATTGTTTCAAAAATATCCCACGTTTCATACAACTTGATGTCGAAGTATCATGGCCGGAAGAAACTTGATAAATATAGTTAATGGCAAAAAAAAATCAAATTATAATGCGTATCTCTATAGATATGAGAACATCCAAGTCACAATTTTTAAAATTTAACCATTATAGGTTAAAATACGGTCTTCAGCACGGAGCCTTTGTTTACACCGAACAGCATGCTATCAAGGGTCCCCCAAAAAACCTAGTGTAAAACCAAACAGGAAAACCAACGGTCTAATCTATATAAAAAAATTAAAAACACTTATGAACCACATTTCATTCAATAATAAATTTCCAATGGTATTTTTATACAACATTTAATGGCTTACAGTACGGTAGATGCATAAGTAACAAATAGTGTATTTCAATGGTAATCGGAAGGCAGACGGAAATCTGCTGTATATAATAGTCAAGACAATTGTGTTCAATGACAATCGAGATACAGGCGCGGATCCAACCATGGTGAAAAAGAGGGGGTTGGGTTCAAAACCCGGAACACCACAAAACGTTCTCCATTTTAAGAAAAATCAATCGAAAAAAAGGGGTTTGAACTATATGAAATTTATCGTTTTGTCTTACAACATGGCCATCAAGGGGAAATAACTCAAACTAAATTATGTCAATGGACATTGATATAAAACATTTTTGCCTGAGGTGGTTGCAGTATGAGTTTTTATGTTATTCTAAATTATACAGTTTGTAATCGAAACAATAAACCGACGCAATTTAGAAAATACTATGCGTGAAAAAATGCTATTGATAACTATATTATTCCTTTGTCCAGTCATTCATATCGTTAGTTTGAACGAGTTGGTAATCAGTAAGTCCATGCCAGATTTTGTGTGAAATAGAGCTATTATATATTAAAAGAAGATGTGGTATGATTGCCAATGAGACAACTCTCCACCAGAGACCAAATGACGTAGAAGTTAACAATCATAGGTCACAGTACGAGCTTCAACAATGAACAAAATAAATACTATGGTACATTAGAATTTCATTAAGAAAAAATGTCATTTAAGAATTGAATGCTTCTTCTTTTTTTTGGGGGTTGTATTTTAAGCGTTGACCGAAGTACATTTTGTTTGATGCGCGGAAACAATTTCGCACAGTCATCGCTTTTACGTTCCTATAAAATTACTAAAAGAAGCATTCAATAATTATAATAACATTTGTTTCCCTGGACCACGAAAGAACGATTTCTATCAAGTTTGTCTTATGTTTATCTGTGCACATCATGAAAGTTACATTTCATTTGGAAATAATTACATTACATGTATGTTTCAAAAGAATCCGTTATTTTGATTGGACATCAACGCTTGTTCGTCATACTATAATTCACTTTCATAGCCCAATGAAGTTTAAAATTCATGATGACACAGGCTATCACAAAATAGTGCACATGTTATTTAGAGTGATAAATGATAAAAATCGATTTTCCATTGTCATAGCAAAAACATGTAATTATAATTATTGAATGCTTCTTTTAGTAATTTCATAGGGTTGTAAATGCGTTGACCGTGCGCACATTTTTAGAATGAAGCGCTTTCGCGCTTCATACAAAATGTACTTCGGTCAACGCTTTTACATCCCAATGAATTTACAAACAGAAGCATTCAATTCTTAATTGAAGGTTGATTTCAGAATGACTAGTATTGCTGTTAAGCCAATCACAAGAACGTATTATAATGAAACGTACATTATAAGATCATAACTTTAAAATTCATTTAAAATATTGAATGACTGCGTTATGTGTGTTGTTCGGTTGGTGGTCTTTTAAGCTGATACCCCATTTTTCAATTCATAGATTAAGAAAATGAAACTATTCTTTATAATATTTATTTATGTTCGCGTTTGTCTTTTTTCAGGTTAAATACATCGATGGAAGTTTGGTTTATGAAAATAGACAAAATGAGATCTGACGTTTTGTGTTTCTTCTGTGTATATATTGACGTTTTGTGTTTCTTCTCTTTATTAACTGACAAATTCTTCCTCTGTGTACTAACTGACGATTTTTTTCAGTGTATTTACTGACGAATTTTTTTCGGTGTATTTACTGACGATTCATGTTTCTTCTGTGAATTTACAAACGGCTAATTGCTTCATCTGTGTATACAATTTATGTTTCTTCTGTGTAAATACGTTTTTGTTTTCTCCTGTGTATATTAAAAAAGATTTGGTAGGATTTACAATTAGACAATTCTTCACAAGAGACCAAATGAAATAGTTATTAACAACTTAAGATCATCGTATGGACTTCAGCAATGAACAAAACCCAGACCGCATAGTAAGCTAGTATAAATAGAATTTATGTTTCTTCTGTGTATACGATTTATGTTTTTCCTGTGTATGTATGTACTTGCGATTTATGTTTTTTCTGTGTATAAACTGTTTTAATATTGTTTTAAATATGTTTTATTTATATTTATTTATTGTTTCTTTTAAACCTTTGTTTTGAATAAAAGTAAACATGAATTATTAATGTATCCAGCAATGATCCGTTCTGCTGAATGTAACTTGACACATTTCTTTAAGAATGTTTATACCAAATTTTAGAGACGCACGCATCTGATCTTTCACAATACTCCATTTGTGAAATATCATTTTGTTATTCGGGGAGGGATGTAGTTTTTAGTTGGAATTCTCACGTTTGCCTCTGATTGCTAGTCCGGCTTTATTTTTGTGAACATTTAATTTCACGTTTGTCGGGTTGAATATTCATTTTTGTCCTATCCGTGGCAAGGTTTTTTCATTCCTTTCCATGGCCACCCCTAACTAAAGTTATCAAATGCTTGTTCCCATAGACATTGTATTTACACGTCGCAACATACATCAGATTACAGTGTCGTACAGTAATGTTAACTGATAAAATTGAGATGGAAATGGGGAATGTGTCAAAGAGACAACAACCCGACCATAGAACAGACAACAGCAGAAGGTCACCAACAGGTCTTCAATGCAGCGAGAAATTATCGCACCCGGGAGGCGTGCTTCAGCTGGCCCCTAAACAAATATATATGCTAGTTCAGTGATAATGAATGCCATACTAAACTCCAAATTGTACACAAAAAACAAAAATTAAAAATAATACAAGACTAACAAAAGCCAGAGGTTCCTGACTTGGGTGCATAAGTACTCAACGAAAAAAAAAACTGACCATTATCACTGAACTACCTGTAGTGTATATATTTGTTTAGGGGCCACCTCCGGGTGCGGGAGTTTCTCGCTGCATTGAAAACCTATTGGTGACCTGCTGTTGTCTGTTCTATGGTTGGGTTGTTGTCTCTTTGACACAGCCCATTTCCATTCTCAATTTCATGGAGTAGAAAGTCGGACGTATTTTTTTTCTAATAGAATATGTTATCAGACGGACTTATTTTGTAAACAATGAAAAAAGTTGTTAATGAACGAAATATCCTTCAAGGTCTTTTTTTGTTGTTAATCAAGCTGGCCTAAGGTCTCCATTTTTCGTTTGCACCTAAGTGTCACAGTAGAAAAAAATTATTGCCGCATGATTTTTTTATTCACTGAGAAAAAAATGTGGAGTAGGGTGTCACACTTCAACTTTAAACCCATTCTTTTATATAAATTTTGTTGGTTCGTATAATGTTATGATATCGTCGTCGTCTGCCTCGTCGTTGTCCGAAGACACATTTGGTTTCCGGACAATAACTTTAGTTTAAGTGAATGGATCACTATGAAACTTTTTAAGAAGTAAGTGACGTTTAGTGCCATTTTAACAATTTCCCTGGGCTACGAAACACGAGGTATAATTTTATATCCAGCTTATTTGTAACGGGTTATTTAACAGTGTGCACCACATTTTTTAGGTTATTTCTTCAGAAACAGAAAAAACCCGGAACACCACAAAACGTTCTCCATTTTAAGAAAAATCAATCGAAAAAAAGGGGTTTGAACTATATGAAATTTATCGTTTTGTCTTACAACATGGCCATCAAGGGGAAATAACTCAAACTAAATTATGTCAATGGACATTGATATAAAACATTTTTGCCTGAGGTGGTTGCAGTATGAGTTTTTATGTTATTCTAAATTATACAGTTTGTAATCGAAACAATAAACCGACGCAATTTAGAAAATACTATGCGTGAAAAAATGCTATTGATAACTATATTATTCCTTTGTCCAGTCATTCATATCGTTAGTTTGAACGAGTTGGTAATCAGTAAGTCCATGCCAGATTTTGTGTGAAATAGAGCTATTATATATTAAAAGAAGATGTGGTATGATTGCCAATGAGACAACTCTCCACCAGAGACCAAATGACGTAGAAGTTAACAATCATAGGTCACAGTACGAGCTTCAACAATGAACAAAATAAATACTATGGTACATTAGAATTTCATTAAGAAAAAATGTCATTTAAGAATTGAATGCTTCTTCTTTTTTTTGGGGGTTGTATTTTAAGCGTTGACCGAAGTACATTTTGTTTGATGCGCGGAAACAATTTCGCACAGTCATCGCTTTTACGTTCCTATAAAATTACTAAAAGAAGCATTCAATAATTATAATAACATTTGTTTCCCTGGACCACGAAAGAACGATTTCTATCAAGTTTGTCTTATGTTTATCTGTGCACATCATGAAAGTTACATTTCATTTGGAAATAATTACATTACATGTATGTTTCAAAAGAATCCGTTATTTTGATTGGACATCAACGCTTGTTCGTCATACTATAATTCACTTTCATAGCCCAATGAAGTTTAAAATTCATGATGACACAGGCTATCACAAAATAGTGCACATGTTATTTAGAGTGATAAATGATAAAAATCGATTTTCCATTGTCATAGCAAAAACATGTAATTATAATTATTGAATGCTTCTTTTAGTAATTTCATAGGGTTGTAAATGCGTTGACCGTGCGCACATTTTTAGAATGCGCGCTTCATACAAAATGTACTTCGGTCAACGCTTTTACATCCCAATGAATTTACAAACAGAAGCATTCAATTCTTAATTGAAGGTTGATTTCAGAATGACTAGTATTGCTGTTAGCCAATCACAAGAACGTATTATAATGAAACGTATATTATAAGATCATAACTTTAAAATTCATTTAAAATATTGAATGACTGCGTTATGTGTGTTGTTCGGTTGGTGGTCTTTTAAGCTGATACCCCATTTTTCAATTCATAGATTAAGAAAATGAAACTATTCTTTATAATATTTATTTATGTTCGCGTTTGTCTTTTTTCAGGTTAAATACATCGATGGAAGTTTGGTTTATGAAAATAGACAAAATGAGATCTGACGTTTTGTGTTTCTTCTGTGTATATATTGACGTTTTGTGTTTCTTCTCTTTATTAACTGACAAATTCTTCCTCTGTGTACTAACTGACGATTTTTTTTCAGTGTATTTACTGACGAATTTTTTTCGGTGTATTTACTGACGATTCATGTTTCTTCTGTGAATTTACAAACGGCTAATTGCTTCATCTGTGTATACAATTTATGTTTCTTCTGTGTAAATACGTTTTTGTTTTCTCCTGTGTATATTAAAAAAGATTTGGTAGGATTTACAATTAGACAATTCTTCACAAGAGACCAAATGAAATAGTTATTAACAACTTAAGATCATCGTATGGACTTCAGCAATGAACAAAACCCAGACCGCATAGTAAGCTAGTATAAATAGAATTTATGTTTCTTCTGTGTATACGATTTATGTTTTTCCTGTGTATGTACTTGCGATTTATGTTTTTTCTGTGTATAAACTGTTTTAATATTGTTTTAAATATTGTTTTATTTATATTTATTTATTGTTTCTTTTAAACCTTTGTTTTGAATAAAAGTAAACATGAATTATTAATGTATCCAGCAATGATCCGTTCTGCTGAATGTAACTTGACACATTTCTTTAAGAATGTTTATACCAAATTTTAGAGACGCACGCATCTGATCTTTCACAATACTCCATTTGTGAAATATCATTTTGTTATTCGGGGAGGGATGTAGTTTTTAGTTGGAATTCTCACGTTTGCCTCTGATTGCTAGTCCGGCTTTATTTTTGTGAACATTTAATTTCACGTTTGTCGGGTTGAATATTCATTTTTGTCCTATCCGTGGCAAGGTTTTTTCATTCCTTTCCATGGCCACCCCTAACTAAAGTTATCAAATGCTTGTTCCCATAGACATTGTATTTACACGTCGCAACATACATCAGATTACAGTGTCGTACAGTAATGTTAACTGATAAAATTGAGATGGAAATGGGGAATGTGTCAAAGAGACAACAACCCGACCATAGAACAGACAACAGCAGAAGGTCACCAACAGGTCTTCAATGCAGCGAGAAATTATCGCACCCGGGAGGCGTGCTTCAGCTGGCCCCTAAACAAATATATATGCTAGTTCAGTGATAATGAATGCCATACTAAACTCCAAATTGTACACAAAAAACAAAAATTAAAAATAATACAAGACTAACAAAAGCCAGAGGTTCCTGACTTGGGTGCATAAGTACTCAACGAAAAAAAAAACTGACCATTATCACTGAACTACCTGTAGTGTATATATTTGTTTAGGGGCCACCTCCGGGTGCGGGAGTTTCTCGCTGCATTGAAAACCTATTGGTGACCTGCTGTTGTCTGTTCTATGGTTGGGTTGTTGTCTCTTTGACACAGCCCATTTCCATTCTCAATTTCATGGAGTAGAAAGTCGGACGTATTTTTTTTCTAATAGAATATGTTATCAGACGGACTTATTTTGTAAACAATGAAAAAAGTTGTTAATGAACGAAATATCCTTCAAGGTCTTTTTTTGTTGTTAATCAAGCTGGCCTAAGGTCTCCATTTTTCGTTTGCACCTAAGTGTCACAGTAGAAAAAAATTATTGCCGCATGATTTTTTTATTCACTGAGAAAAAAATGTGGAGTAGGGTGTCACACTTCAACTTTAAACCCATTCTTTTATATAAATTTTGTTGGTTCGTATAATGTTATGATATCGTCGTCGTCTGCCTCGTCGTTGTCCGAAGACACATTTGGTTTCCGGACAATAACTTTAGTTTAAGTGAATGGATCACTATGAAACTTTTTAAGAAGTAAGTGACGTTTAGTGCCATTTTAACAATTTCCCTGGGCTACGAAACACGAGGTATAATTTTATATCCAGCTTATTTGTAACGGGTTATTTAACAGTGTGCACCACATTTTTTAGGTTATTTCTTCAGAAACAGAAAAAACCCGGAACACCACAAAACGTTCTCCATTTTAAGAAAAATCAATCGAAAAAAAGGGGTTTGAACTATATGAAATTTATCGTTTTGTCTTACAACATGGCCATCAAGGGGAAATAACTCAAACTAAATTATGTCAATGGACATTGATATAAAACATTTTTGCCTGAGGTGGTTGCAGTATGAGTTTTTATGTTATTCTAAATTATACAGTTTGTAATCGAAACAATAAACCGACGCAATTTAGAAAATACTATGCGTGAAAAAATGCTATTGATAACTATATTATTCCTTTGTCCAGTCATTCATATCGTTAGTTTGAACGAGTTGGTAATCAGTAAGTCCATGCCAGATTTTGTGTGAAATAGAGCTATTATATATTAAAAGAAGATGTGGTATGATTGCCAATGAGACAACTCTCCACCAGAGACCAAATGACGTAGAAGTTAACAATCATAGGTCACAGTACGAGCTTCAACAATGAACAAAATAAATACTATGGTACATTAGAATTTCATTAAGAAAAAATGTCATTTAAGAATTGAATGCTTCTTCTTTTTTTTGGGGGTTGTATTTTAAGCGTTGACCGAAGTACATTTTGTTTGATGCGCGGAAACAATTTCGCACAGTCATCGCTTTTACGTTCCTATAAAATTACTAAAAGAAGCATTCAATAATTATAATAACATTTGTTTCCCTGGACCACGAAAGAACGATTTCTATCAAGTTTGTCTTATGTTTATCTGTGCACATCATGAAAGTTACATTTCATTTGGAAATAATTACATTACATGTATGTTTCAAAAGAATCCGTTATTTTGATTGGACATCAACGCTTGTTCGTCATACTATAATTCACTTTCATAGCCCAATGAAGTTTAAAATTCATGATGACACAGGCTATCACAAAATAGTGCACATGTTATTTAGAGTGATAAATGATAAAAATCGATTTTCCATTGTCATAGCAAAAACATGTAATTATAATTATTGAATGCTTCTTTTAGTAATTTCATAGGGTTGTAAATGCGTTGACCGTGCGCACATTTTTAGAATGAAGCGCTTTCGCGCTTCATACAAAATGTACTTCGGTCAACGCTTTTACATCCCAATGAATTTACAAACAGAAGCATTCAATTCTTAATTGAAGGTTGATTTCAGAATGACTAGTATTGCTGTTAAGCCAATCACAAGAACGTATTATAATGAAACGTACATTATAAGATCATAACTTTAAAATTCATTTAAAATATTGAATGACTGCGTTATGTGTGTTGTTCGGTTGGTGGTCTTCATTTTTCAATTCATAGATTAAGAAAATGAAACTATTCTTTATAATATTTATTTATGTTCGCGTTTGTCTTTTTTCAGGTTAAATACATCGATGGAAGTTTGGTTTATGAAAATAGACAAAATGAGATCTGACGTTTTGTGTTTCTTCTGTGTATATATTGACGTTTTGTGTTTCTTCTCTTTATTAACTGACAAATTCTTCCTCTGTGTACTAACTGACGATTTTTTTCAGTGTATTTACTGACGAATTTTTTTCGGTGTATTTACTGACGATTCATGTTTCTTCTGTGAATTTACAAACGGCTAATTGCTTCATCTGTGTATACAATTTATGTTTCTTCTGTGTAAATACGTTTTTGTTTTCTCCTGTGTATATTAAAAAAGATTTGGTAGGATTTACAATTAGACAATTCTTCACAAGAGACCAAATGAAATAGTTATTAACAACTTAAGATCATCGTATGGACTTCAGCAATGAACAAAACCCAGACCGCATAGTAAGCTAGTATAAATAGAATTTATGTTTCTTCTGTGTATACGATTTATGTTTTTCCTGTGTATGTATGTACTTGCGATTTATGTTTTTTCTGTGTATAAACTGTTTTAATATTGTTTTAAATATGTTTTATTTATATTTATTTATTGTTTCTTTTAAACCTTTGTTTTGAATAAAAGTAAACATGAATTATTAATGTATCCAGCAATGATCCGTTCTGCTGAATGTAACTTGACACATTTCTTTAAGAATGTTTATACCAAATTTTAGAGACGCACGCATCTGATCTTTCACAATACTCCATTTGTGAAATATCATTTTGTTATTCGGGGAGGGATGTAGTTTTTAGTTGGAATTCTCACGTTTGCCTCTGATTGCTAGTCCGGCTTTATTTTTGTGAACATTTAATTTCACGTTTGTCGGGTTGAATATTCATTTTTGTCCTATCCGTGGCAAGGTTTTTTCATTCCTTTCCATGGCCACCCCTAACTAAAGTTATCAAATGCTTGTTCCCATAGACATTGTATTTACACGTCGCAACATACATCAGATTACAGTGTCGTACAGTAATGTTAACTGATAAAATTGAGATGGAAATGGGGAATGTGTCAAAGAGACAACAACCCGACCATAGAACAGACAACAGCAGAAGGTCACCAACAGGTCTTCAATGCAGCGAGAAATTATCGCACCCGGGAGGCGTGCTTCAGCTGGCCCCTAAACAAATATATATGCTAGTTCAGTGATAATGAATGCCATACTAAACTCCAAATTGTACACAAAAAACAAAAATTAAAAATAATACAAGACTAACAAAAGCCAGAGGTTCCTGACTTGGGTGCATAAGTACTCAACGAAAAAAAAAACTGACCATTATCACTGAACTACCTGTAGTGTATATATTTGTTTAGGGGCCACCTCCGGGTGCGGGAGTTTCTCGCTGCATTGAAAACCTATTGGTGACCTGCTGTTGTCTGTTCTATGGTTGGGTTGTTGTCTCTTTGACACAGCCCATTTCCATTCTCAATTTCATGGAGTAGAAAGTCGGACGTATTTTTTTTCTAATAGAATATGTTATCAGACGGACTTATTTTGTAAACAATGAAAAAAGTTGTTAATGAACGAAATATCCTTCAAGGTCTTTTTTTTGTTGTTAATCAAGCTGGCCTAAGGTCTCCATTTTTCGTTTGCACCTAAGTGTCACAGTAGAAAAAAATTATTGCCGCATGATTTTTTTATTCACTGAGAAAAAAATGTGGAGTAGGGTGTCACACTTCAACTTTAAACCCATTCTTTTATATAAATTTTGTTGGTTCGTATAATGTTATGATATCGTCGTCGTCTGCCTCGTCGTTGTCCGAAGACACATTTGGTTTCCGGACAATAACTTTAGTTTAAGTGAATGGATCACTATGAAACTTTTTAAGAAGTAAGTGACGTTTAGTGCCATTTTAACAATTTCCCTGGGCTACGAAACACGAGGTATAATTTTATATCCAGCTTATTTGTAACGGGTTATTTAACAGTGTGCACCACATTTTTTAGGTTATTTCTTCAGAAACAGAAAAAACCCGGAACACCACAAAACGTTCTCCATTTTAAGAAAAATCAATCGAAAAAAAGGGGTTTGAACTATATGAAATTTATCGTTTTGTCTTACAACATGGCCATCAAGGGGAAATAACTCAAACTAAATTATGTCAATGGACATTGATATAAAACATTTTTGCCTGAGGTGGTTGCAGTATGAGTTTTTATGTTATTCTAAATTATACAGTTTGTAATCGAAACAATAAACCGACGCAATTTAGAAAATACTATGCGTGAAAAAATGCTATTGATAACTATATTATTCCTTTGTCCAGTCATTCATATCGTTAGTTTGAACGAGTTGGTAATCAGTAAGTCCATGCCAGATTTTGTGTGAAATAGAGCTATTATATATTAAAAGAAGATGTGGTATGATTGCCAATGAGACAACTCTCCACCAGAGACCAAATGACGTAGAAGTTAACAATCATAGGTCACAGTACGAGCTTCAACAATGAACAAAATAAATACTATGGTACATTAGAATTTCATTAAGAAAAAATGTCATTTAAGAATTGAATGCTTCTTCTTTTTTTTGGGGGTTGTATTTTAAGCGTTGACCGAAGTACATTTTGTTTGATGCGCGGAAACAATTTCGCACAGTCATCGCTTTTACGTTCCTATAAAATTACTAAAAGAAGCATTCAATAATTATAATAACATTTGTTTCCCTGGACCACGAAAGAACGATTTCTATCAAGTTTGTCTTATGTTTATCTGTGCACATCATGAAAGTTACATTTCATTTGGAAATAATTACATTACATGTATGTTTCAAAAGAATCCGTTATTTTGATTGGACATCAACGCTTGTTCGTCATACTATAATTCACTTTCATAGCCCAATGAAGTTTAAAATTCATGATGACACAGGCTATCACAAAATAGTGCACATGTTATTTAGAGTGATAAATGATAAAAATCGATTTTCCATTGTCATAGCAAAAACATGTAATTATAATTATTGAATGCTTCTTTTAGTAATTTCATAGGGTTGTAAATGCGTTGACCGTGCGCACATTTTTAGAATGCGCGCTTCATACAAAATGTACTTCGGTCAACGCTTTTACATCCCAATGAATTTACAAACAGAAGCATTCAATTCTTAATTGAAGGTTGATTTCAGAATGACTAGTATTGCTGTTAGCCAATCACAAGAACGTATTATAATGAAACGTATATTATAAGATCATAACTTTAAAATTCATTTAAAATATTGAATGACTGCGTTATGTGTGTTGTTCGGTTGGTGGTCTTTTAAGCTGATACCCCATTTTTCAATTCATAGATTAAGAAAATGAAACTATTCTTTATAATATTTATTTATGTTCGCGTTTGTCTTTTTTCAGGTTAAATACATCGATGGAAGTTTGGTTTATGAAAATAGACAAAATGAGATCTGACGTTTTGTGTTTCTTCTGTGTATATATTGACGTTTTGTGTTTCTTCTCTTTATTAACTGACAAATTCTTCCTCTGTGTACTAACTGACGATTTTTTTCAGTGTATTTACTGACGAATTTTTTTCGGTGTATTTACTGACGATTCATGTTTCTTCTGTGAATTTACAAACGGCTAATTGCTTCATCTGTGTATACAATTTATGTTTCTTCTGTGTAAATACGTTTTTGTTTTCTCCTGTGTATATTAAAAAAGATTTGGTAGGATTTACAATTAGACAATTCTTCACAAGAGACCAAATGAAATAGTTATTAACAACTTAAGATCATCGTATGGACTTCAGCAATGAACAAAACCCAGACCGCATAGTAAGCTAGTATAAATAGAATTTATGTTTCTTCTGTGTATACGATTTATGTTTTTCCTGTGTATGTACTTGCGATTTATGTTTTTCCTGTGTATGTACTTGCGATTTATGTTTTTTCTGTGTATAAACTGTTTTAATATTGTTTTAAATATGTTTTATTTATATTTATTTATTGTTTCTTTTAAACCTTTGTTTTGAATAAAAGTAAACATGAATTATTAATGTATCCAGCAATGATCCGTTCTGCTGAATGTAACTTGACACATTTCTTTAAGAATGTTTATACCAAATTTTAGAGACGCACGCATCTGATCTTTCACAATACTCCATTTGTGAAATATCATTTTGTTATTCGGGGAGGGATGTAGTTTTTAGTTGGAATTCTCACGTTTGCCTCTGATTGCTAGTCCGGCTTTATTTTTGTGAACATTTAATTTCACGTTTGTCGGGTTGAATATTCATTTTTGTCCTATCCGTGGCAAGGTTTTTTCATTCCTTTCCATGGCCACCCCTAACTAAAGTTATCAAATGCTTGTTCCCATAGACATTGTATTTACACGTCGCAACATACATCAGATTACAGTGTCGTACAGTAATGTTAACTGATAAAATTGAGATGGAAATGGGGAATATGTCAAAGAGACAACAACCCGACCATAGAACAGACAACAGCAGAAGGTCACCAACAGGTCTTCAATGCAGCGAGAAATTATCGCACCCGGGAGGCGTGCTTCAGCTGGCCCCTAAACAAATATATATGCTAGTTCAGTGATAATGAATGCCATACTAAACTCCAAATTGTACACAAAAAACAAAAATTAAAAATAATACAAGACTAACAAAAGCCAGAGGTTCCTGACTTGGGTGCATAAGTACTCAACGAAAAAAAAAACTGACCATTATCACTGAACTACCTGTAGTGTATATATTTGTTTAGGGGCCACCTCCGGGTGCGGGAGTTTCTCGCTGCATTGAAAACCTATTGGTGACCTGCTGTTGTCTGTTCTATGGTTGGGTTGTTGTCTCTTTGACACAGCCCATTTCCATTCTCAATTTCATGGAGTAGAAAGTCGGACGTATTTTTTTTCTAATAGAATATGTTATCAGACGGACTTATTTTGTAAACAATGAAAAAAGTTGTTAATGAACGAAATATCCTTCAAGGTCTTTTTTTGTTGTTGGTCAAGCTGGCCTAAGGTCTCCATTTTTCGTTTGCACCTAAGTGTCACAGTAGAAAAAAATTATTGCCGCATGATTTTTTTATTCACTGAGAAAAAAATGTGGAGTAGGGTGTCACACTTCAACTTTAAACCCATTCTTTTATATAAATTTTGTTGGTTCGTATAATGTTATGATATCGTCGTCGTCTGCCTCGTCGTTGTCCGAAGACACATTTGGTTTCCGGACAATAACTTTAGTTTAAGTGAATGGATCACTATGAAACTTTTTAAGAAGGTTCAATGCCACAAAAGGAAGGTTGGGATTGATTTTTAGGATGATGGGACCCAAAAGACACATTTTTCTAGTTTCAGGATAATAACTTTGTATCAGTATTTCGATTGCTCTGAAATTGTACCACAATGTTTAATATCACAAGTATAAGGTTGAGATTCATTTAGGGGGTTAAAATGCCAATAGTTCAGAAATTAAGGGCCAAAAAAGGGACCAAAACAGGCATTTTTGTAGTTTCCAGACAACAATAACTTGTGTGTAAGTGTATGGATCTGTCTAAAATTGTACAAGGTTCCTTACTACAAAAGAAAGACTGGGATTGAGTTTGATGGTTAATACTCCAAGGGGGGATTCAAAAGTATTTTGGTGTTGTCAAATTTTTTTTAAGGGATTAATATTTTTTTTAAAATTTTTCAAATTTTAGAAAAGTTTCAAGAAAAAAATCTTCAATTGCACAGTATTGCGCATAAGATTTGTAAGATCTTTGACTACATTTATTTTGTGTCAGAAACCTTTATTATGTAAAACAAAAAAAAATGATCACAATCCTAATTCAGATAGTATCAAGCTTGAATATTCACGGTGTCCAAATTTGCTCATTCGACCTCTGCGTTCGTATCAGGCTGCACTCAGCGAATCATTTTATATTGTTTGAAATACCCAACCTCAGACATAAGTCCCCACCTTACGATAGAGGGTTACGATCCACTCTCGTTCTCTTCACGGGAGTTGATCGTAACCCAAGGCTAGCGAAGATGGCATGTACTGTATATGAACTATTTCTGGGGAAAAGAGTGCAACTCATTAAAGATGTCTTAGTTATTCTCTGGGCCTCCCTTAAAAAAAAAATAAAAAAAAAATACAAAACAAAAAATCGAATGTAACAAAACATATATCTATAAATAGAAAGAATTATAATAATCATCTATAAATAGGCAAATTATAATCAGAGGAAATAATAAAAAAAAAAACTGCTTCTCTATAAAAGTACTGTAGATTTGAAATAACCAAAGGACTACTTTTTGAACTTTAAATAACAGTATAGTGTCAATAGATCAAATTTGTTCAAAACCGGTATTTTAATTATGATAGAATCAGTTATGTACCGTTATACATGGCCGAATAACTACTCATGCGTGACCACCGCGAGACAGGTAAAACCTTACAGGTAGAAGAAGGAGGAAATTACCTTTCGATCCGTCGTATAAACAGACAAGCAATTATATATTACATATTTTATTGATATAGGTAAAAAGATTTGTTTATAAATTGTAACTTCAGACATTCTCCGGTACGAGAAACAACTTGTTTCGGATGTGAGAAATGATATTGACATTGTGATGTTCATTTCTTCGTGGAAATGTATGAATACCGGCATGTGAAATGAAGTATGGAATATACAAATTCTGATTGAACGTGTCTATGAATTGTAACCTACGCCCTAACTACAAATAAATATAGCAATATTGGATAATTTTATAACCAGTAGCAATGGGTATGTATTTCATGTATCTCTTTTCTTTATGACCAAATATTTATACACTTACTTAACCAGTGTGGAGAAAACTGCTCTTATTTCTTGTCAATGAGAAATTGTCAATATGGAATTTCTAGTTTTGTAGTTGTTCATATTCAGGGACACAGTATGTTTCTCTGTAAAAAAAGGGGTACCATGAATTATATATAACCATCAAATACTAACGTCATCAGACATATTATATTCCTTAATTATAATTCATTCCAACCATCGATCTCGTATTGTTTTAAACGTGTGTGAAATATTTGCCACTGGACGTTAGGCAGCCTACAACCTCACCTACAACTAATCATCAATCAATCCAGCTCACAAAACGTTTAGATTTCTTGAATGCTGATGACCACATACACAAAAGGACCCAAATATCCAATAACCCTTAACCCCAAAACTAGGCTTAGAGTCCGGGTTACAGACAAGACTACGTGGGATTAGGGGTCGAGGATGGGGGTAGTACGAGTAGGACCCTTAGTGATGAGGATCCAGCATGAGCAAACAAAAGCTAAACAAGCGATTGCTTCAAATTCTTAGATAACATATACATGTATACCCTTTTCTATAGTGAGACTAAAAGTCAACAACTTTACATATAAGGGACGACATCAAAAGATCGATGTAGGATAAAAAACTTAAATCGAATAGTTTGGGGGTGGGGGTCAATATTGCTGCAAGTTTTGTTCATCTAAAATCGATTTTACATATATCCATATAGGTAAACCAATTTTTCCCAAATTAAGTTAAGAAGGGGGGGGGGGGGGGGGGGGGGGGGGGGGGGTCAGCAAAAAACTATGTGAATTAAGTTTTTTTTTATCCTACATTGAACTTTTGATGTCGTCCCTAAGAGAAAACACAAACTAAGAATGTCCATATTCGCCCTATATTTCCAGGTTCTGAAAAGAAGGGATACGTGACACTCTAAAGATTTTAAATATTTCTAAACATTGTACTTGAAAGTCTTTCGTTAAAAGTAGATATGGGTTTGAACGACAATGAGAAAGTAACATAATGAAACAAAAAACCTTTTGTATTATATTGCTATAAATGTTAAATGGAGAAGACTTCATATGTCTGCTTGACTTGTGTCTTATTCAATTTGTACTTAAACAAATAAAATGTTTAAACTAGAAAAACAAAACCCCCAAAAAAAACATTTAAAGGTCCATCTTAGCTTAACGGTCAACAAACGTGATTAAACTATCTAAACTTTAGAAATAGGAAATTTTGATAAAGGTTTTTACAAATCTCTAATATTCGAAATTTAGTTTTGAAGGATGGACGATCGTAAACGCCCAGTGGTAAATCATATACCTATTTCTAAAAAAAAAAAAAGGGGAGAGTCCAAACATAATTGCCAAATTTAAAAGAATTTATCGTCTAAAAAGAGGAGTTCCAACTGCCGAACCCACTGCATAAGCCACCTTTTTAGGATAATGAGAGGTTAACGTGATCAGTATATGAACCCTGTATAAAACCAGACTGACACATACGGCGAGTCGGATTTTTAACGTGCTTGTTCATAGGTCACAGTGCAGAAAGTACAAGCATTGTTTGCTTTGATAATGCTTGCTGTATTTTTTGTAAAGAGACAATTAAGGTGTTGTTTTTTAAAGGGTCGAGATTTTTGTCATATTAAGTCCATTATGCATTTAATAGGGTCTGGATGAAGGGTCCTTGATTTCAACATTTCTTAAATGTTTAGGTCATTTTATCTATTATTTATCACCTCAGTATTCTCTATTATGTACACCTCTTTCCACCCCCCCCCCCCCCCCCCCCCCCCCCCCCCCCCCCCCCCCCCCCCATACAAATACACCCGTTTATACTACAGAGTTTTAAAGAAATTCAAAATCAATGCAATCTACATTGCTTTAAAATTATTTATGAAGTTAAAATTTGATTGATAGCTGATATTCAATCAAACATTATAATACTATTTGTCAATTTTATGTTTAAATAAAAGAAAAAAATAGTTACCACCCACTAAAAAAATACATGCATATAAGGCTGAAATTTAAATCTAAATTGATTGATGTGGTTACTGGTTATATGCCCTTTTTTGGGCCCCTGTAATTTGGGAAATAAAAATATTTTGTTATATTCTATTCTTTTCTAACCCACCTAAAAAGCAGCTTCCCGAAAAATGGTATGGCACAACGTTTAAAAAAATGTGTTCATGCTCTCAAGTGGCTTTCTTGTCTAAAACGTTGGTTTCTGGCCAAAAGAAAAATAAATCTACCCTACAATGCACGGGTGCGTACAATGTAACACCTAACAAAGAATTTCGAAAGGGTGGCCTAAAGAACAAAGAATTGTTTGGCCAAACGGATACACTTCTGTAAGTAACACTTCACTGGCCAAACAAATATTTACATTTCAAGGAAGTTCAGATACAATTTAGAAATGACTAATTTGTCAAGTTTTTCATATACAGTCAAACCTGATTAAACCGAACCTGAATAAACCGGAAACCTGGCTAATCCAAACTTGTTCTGAAGACCAATCATATCACATGTTATGCATCGTGAACCTGATGAAACCGAATACCTGCCAAAACCAAACGAAATCTCAAGTCCCGAAAGGGTTCGGTTTAGTCAGGTTTCACTGTATAAGACAACAAATGATTAACTTGGTCACAATTCAAACTAAGATTATCCTTATTTGTTCTGTTATTTACACAGACACTGTACACAGCCATAACAGCAACCCCAAAATAATAAAGCTTAGTTAAAACTGCCACAATTTACTGTTAACGCAAAAAAACTTTGGTCTTGTGTATAATTATAATACTTCCATGGTATATGGGGGGGGGGGGGGGGGGGCTAGGATGAAAAATTTTGTCCTGCTTTTTTTTTTAGTTGTAATCTCTGTCCTGCCTTTTTATTTTTTACTCTGTTCGGTCCTGCCCTTTTTTTACTAGTTTATCCTGACTTTGTTTACACAAATTGTCATCCTGCCTTTTTGTTTTACCAAGTTGCTCATCCTGCCTTTTTTTTTACTCAAAACTCCTGTCCTGCCTATTTTTTTCAAATTTCATCCTAGCCCCCCATAAAAATCAAATGGTAGCTCCCTAATAGTCTTGTAGTAGCGTGTTTCCCGCGAGTGACAGAAGTCGAGTGTTTGACCAAGAACCAGACTGGATCAAACTAAAGACTTTAAAATTAACATTTGCTGCTTCTCTGCTAAACATGCGGCATTAAGGATTAAGAGCAAAGATTAGTTGGCTCGATGTCAGAATAATGTGTCCGGGTAGGGTGGCATGTCTTCCTGTGGATTGTTACCATGGTTACCTTGTGAACTAGCATGTTAAAAGTCCGGGTGGCTCAGTATTTTGGTCTAGGCCAAACAGGGTTAGTATTTATATCATAACAATAACATATTCTCGTCATGAACATACATTTTACTTGACGCTTGGCGTTTAGCAGCCTCGTCGTCATCATCAATAAACCGAATAATCCAGTCGTTATACTCTGCTCACTACAGGTCAGCGACCGTAAAAAGGGCGCTGAAGTATTCGAGTTAGTTTATTACAATATATTTGTACTTACATTTAAGATGTATTTACATAAATTATAAGTACAATGGTCTGACATATTTATTGTTATGTAAATAAGCGGTAATTATGATACGTTACATGTACATGTAAGTTTTGACATTACATATTAATAGCGTACGACATTAGTTAATATAACACGTTTTTAATTTGTAATAGATAAGTCCACGTACTGCGTAATTTTGAAATTTTGATATAGTGTAGAATATATGTATCTAGTCATATTTGAAAAGGGATTATTTAATGAATTTTGAAGAAGAAAAATAAATACAGAGAAATAGAAAAAAAATTCTGAGGAAAAATGACCACGATACGCAAATAACACTATTTTACAAAATTAGTCTCATTGACACATTATTTTTAATACCTACTGAGAAAAAACGCGTCAAATATATAATTGGATACGCCAAACGAGGGTTTTGTCCTCAATTGACTCGCCAGTGACGCTCGATTCAAAACAGGTTCAATTCAATTTGATTCAATATCTTATTTACGTCTCATCTTATGTATAAAATTACATAATACATTTATAAAAGATACATAATTGTATACATCAGCCAATCTTTAAAGAAGTATGAGAGACGAGAAAAAGGGGTAAAAGGTCGAATAAATCACGAAATTATGATTCTTCTAAGTCTCGTAATATTTGTAAATGAAGCGAAATCTTAGTGTGGGTGTTAAAAGTAAATTTGATTTCTTTGTTGAAATGACGTAGAATTTAAGTACATAGACTGGAGTATTGATATTTAAAGTTTATAAACGTTTTTCATAAGGCCAAATGAAAATATATGTGTGGTTCCAGTTACCCTACCTTACCTACTTTTTAGTCTTTATAATAGCCTACCATAAAGATATTTTTGTAATTTTTCAAAAGTTCAGCACTGTTAACGTCAGAATGTTGCTCCCATACACTCAATGAAGAAAATAAAACGTAAAACAAAATTCCCTACCTACATTGTACCTACCCTAACTTGTTTTTTTTATGTAACTGGAACCACAAATACTTTTTTATTTGGCCTAAGAGTATTTAAATGTAAACAAAAAAGGAAAACAATTGTTATTACAAGGAGTGTTAATTTCAAATAATTTTTATACATGAGCAATTAGTCTCCACTTTGTGGTGTCGCAGCGTTTGGTCCTTTTGAACATATGCAATGATTTTGTCAACGCCCCTGAAATTAAACATAATAATACAAAGAAAGATGGCATTAAAATATACAATTTGAATGCTTATGTAATATACGATGAAGATGAATTATATAACAAACTTTCAAATTGGTTGTCATCACTTACAAAATGGTGATTTTTGTATACTCAATCCATCAACACCGTCACAAGTATTAAATATAGTGGGGTCCTAAATCAAAATGTCAGTAGAACTGAGGACTAGTGGCACGGACTATTTACTATAATTGAAAGATATACATATATATATATATTTATGTGTGTGAATTTTAATTATATTTTCAGGCTACTAATTTTATATTTGTCACAAACTTAATGTATGAAGTGTATATGGCAATAAATATTTGAAATTGAATTTAAATTTGAACTAAAAAGCAACGTCAGTGTTGTTGGTAAGGCGCGTCTAAATAAAATTAATTTCTTTACTGAATAAAATGAATAAATGGCACAATTGAGTAACGGCGTCCAAATTTTAACTTGGAGAAAACATGAACATGGTACATGAAAGGGGTTGATAACCAGTGGCGGATCCAGTTGGGTAGAGGGGTGTTCCATTTTTTGACGATCAATGCTGTTGAATGGGGATATATGGCAATGCTGTTGAATGGGGATATATGGTAGGATCCCCCATTTAAAAACGACTGGATCCGATCCTGATATCAAAGACATCCTTTTCTGTTATTCTTCTCTGTGCTCTTTTTCAAGTCACTAACAAATCACGTCATCCACTTTTTAGACAGAAAGAAACGAATGAAGGGTTCTTCAATGAGAAGGGGACGAGTCTTCATTTTTAAATTCTTGATATCTGAAGATTTATGTAATTATTCTCTATTTCTTTGTATCTTATCCCCCTTCCATTATTCTCCTTTGTTTATCCTTTTGAACCATTTTTCTACGTTACATAACAATTTCGATAACACAACCATATAATGATTTACTTTTATAAATTGTTACCGTTGGATGGAGAGTTGTCTCATTGGCACTCATACAACATCTCCCGATATCTATATTAATTGCGTTTAGAAAACCTCGTATTGGGGTTACGAGAATTCCATAAGATGTTCATTTCTAATAAATAATTTATCATATAGTGTTTATTGATTGACAATGTTTATTTCACTACTGTATTAAGGAGGTATACAATCAATTAATTGATATTTTATTAAGGAACATATGTTCTACCATTTGATTACTACTATGTTAGTTATTTGCTTATTCAGTTACACCTAAAGCTTGACAATCGAACAATATAAAGGTTAAATATCATTCATATAGGAATATTTCACAAATTCAAAGAGTTTGTTCCGAATCTGATGACTTGAATGATGGATCCCTCGCTTATTTGGATTCCCTTCCGAGGAACCAAAGGTCAATCACGTTTTTTTGGGGGGAGGGGTTTAAAGGGGGGGGGGGTCGTATTACTCAGTCGTTTATTATGTTTTTTAAGAGAGCGACGGGATATTTAAACTCACAAGTCTAACATCGTAACATCGCAAAGACAAAAAGAAAAACGACGAAAAGTATTCTAATAGCCCACAATGATAAAAGAAAGGGATAGTAGCGAAAGAAACGGACATAACCCCAACAAAACAAACATCAAAAAGACATCTACACATTTACAGTTCAACATGTACCTCCCAACAACAGACATGTTTACCTCTAACTTATTGTCAAAAAATGTGATTAGATTGATTGATTGTTGGTGTTTAAACGCCACTTTTTAGCGACACTTTTGGGCTATTTCGTGGCGGCCAGTTTTGATTGATTTTTGGTGTTTAAACGCCACTTTTTAGCGCCACTTGTGGGCTATTTCGTGGCGGCCAGTTTTGATTGATTTTTGGTGTTTAAACGCCACTTTTTAGCGCCACTTGTGGGCTATTTCGTGGCGGCCAGTTTTGATTGATTTTTGGTGTTTAAACGCCACTTTTTAGCGCCACTTGTGGGCTATTTCGTGGCGACCAGTTTTTATTGGTGGAGGATGCCGGTGTGCCCTGAGAAAACCACCGACCCTCGATGTGAAAACTGACAATCCTAGTCAAAAGACTGGAGTCGAGTGGGCACACATACGCAGGGTTCGAACTAACAACCTCAGTGTTGACTAGCTTGGTATTACAGTAGTAGAAATACTTAGACCACTTCGCCACCGAGGCCCCTGTTTAGATTGAACAGAAGGATAACAGATCTTCCATTTACACCGAAATTTTTGACTTTCACAAAACCGAAAAATAATTTGTGTCATAGAGACGTACGTACGTTGGTCTTAGGTTTCTCGATTCTGTTCTCATTAACGCTAGTGTTAGATTTCCCGAATGTATTCGAATTTCAGACCTTCATAAAAAATATTTTAATGGCACAAATTGAACAAAGTATTAAAGTAACTCGTAAAAGTTAGCTCTTACTTTTCAACCCATAAAATATTCGACCCATGTAATTATATAAACCTTTGAAACATCGCTAATGTGTATTATTACACACTGCCAGGGGCACTACTTTTATTGTCAACCTCTGCCAGGCAATATAAATAATGTTACAACCTTATCTGATGTAGTTCATTGTTGATTTTAAGATATCAAGGTTAAAGATCTTTTGAATTTCACTATGTTTGTAAGATCGGAATTCGTAGCATATTTTCAATGTATTCTACCCAAACAAAGAAAGATATTCAAACCTTTTTTCAGAATCATTAGTGTCTGGTTTCTACATTAATACAATAAAGCATATAGTAAAAAAGCAGTCTAAAATGTATAAAATAATTTTATGGTTATGGTATACATTGCCTAAAAATACCGTTGACGTCTTCTTAAAGTCCAGTGGCAAATATTTCATGTATGTTCAAAGCGTTTGCAGTTACAAAATGCATAGTTAAATTTAACCGATTGTACTTCTTTATAACACGCACAAGACTTGATATCTTTACCTACATACATAGATTCTATATAATCCCATTTTATCTTCCTTTTAAAGTTTGAATATATCTATGTTTGTGAAATACTTGAATAAGATTTACTTGAGTTTAATATTTGTGTGTTTAGCATTATTTACAAGAAAACGATAAGAACCGTTGTTATGTTTGTTTCGAAAAAGAATGGTGATGACGATAATGTCTGTTTAGGACGAGGATATAAGAATGTGATATCAATTTAACCCTGTTTTGTACTTCCAAACTAAATCTAGCGACCATTAAACATTATAAAGAGACATATGACTTCTACGTTATATTATCATGACAATTTGTGATTTTGAGACTCACAGAATGTTACTCTGGCTTGTTGATTCTCATTGTTAACTTCAGTGATCGCTAGAATTGGTATATGGAATTAGTTGCTATCTTGAGTCTGTTTTTTTTATTACTAAACCGACACAATTAGCCAGATTGTGTACGTGATAGTTCAGAAGGAACAAATGACAACCACTGTCATATTATCCGGTCTTTGAGCCTATCAGTCTTTAATCGTACTCCCAAAATACCGCGTGCTAAGCGGACATATATAAGTACCAATTTTCAAATCTTTGGTAAGACCGGACAGGAGACAAGAGACAGTCGTGGTGGTTCGCAAATGGATGCAGGACTTAACTTGTAGCTTCTGAATTCAACGTGTAACAGTCCTAAAATGTTCATACATGTCCTTGTTAGCTTTTTTTCAGACTTTCCTAGATCGAATCCTCTCTAATTTCATTACATCTTATTATTGTAAGATCCACAACATTGCAAGGAAATGCTTTGTAATTACCTATATATTTTAATACACATCTTCCGCATAGTTCTTTTAAACTCGGTTGTGTGCTATTTTTAGGAGCTATCTTTTGTACATGTATATCTTCCGCATTATTGTGTGACTTTCTTATATGTTTATTGTAATTGTATGTATAGAATGACAGAAGGTTTCGTTACAAATTTGTACATCAAACTGACTGATGGAAGGATTTAAGCTTTTCCCCTATACGTTCCCGACATACCTTATTTTAAAAATTTAATTAAAAAATGATTTAATCTATGACCATATCGACTATCTTTCTCTGTGGTCCATTTCGTAGCGACAGAGACATGTATATACTGTATGGAATACTTTGCGGGTGTCAGGTTGGAAGGGGGCACCATGAAATGATGTTGGGGAGGGGTCAGGTATACTTTATTTTCTTATTTTTTTTTGCCAACTTTTCTCTTTTTCTTATAACTCGCAATGTCTCTCTAAAAGACTACCGGTAAAGAAAATGTCAAATAAAAAATGTCTTTTGTCTATTTTTTTTTTGCATCATGAAATAGTTAATACACAAATACTGTTTCGGGTTCAATATAGATTAAGGAACATTTTATACATTGCAATACGAGGCTTGGCGAGAAAAAGATCGTTTTGTGAGAGGTAGGATGATGGTAATACATGTAAAATGTTCCCTTGTTAGCTAGCTAATCTAGAATCAGACACAGTTTGTTAGCCTTGTAAAACCCGGGTTTATATTGAATATTTGTATTGTCAAATATCAAATTGAACATGAAGGCATATTGAACAGATAACCTTCTTGTTGCTGATCTTAGGATTTTTAGCATGCAATTAATACACAAAATGTTTATTGTCCATCTAATCGTTATTTCATTTTATTATCTTTTTTAAATTTTTTGTCACAAACCTTATTTTTGTGTTTAATGGCAATACAATATTGAATTAAATAGAATGTCTATATAGTTTTGAATAGAGTTGAACTTAATTGTTCAACAATCATGAACATTAACAGAAACGAAAATGTAACTGCTAGAACGAGTGACTACAGGATTAAGTAAAAAATAATTATCAATGGTAAATTTAGACTGCTAGTACATGCGATGACAACATACTATTTAAATGGAGGACATATGAACTAAAGTATGAAATTTTACACATGAACCAGCTTACTGATTGAAAGTAAAACTATACCTTTATATATATAATGATGAAGTAAATTGATAGGCCAAGTTCTCAATTATTTAAATACAGTTTCTCAACCGAAATATTTGTTCTATGAATCGTCACCTAACTCACTATGGAAGGGTAGTCTTATAATATAAGACTTCGTATGATCCTATGTCATTCAAAGTTTTTTGTCGGATATTTTGTTTTTACTATCCGTTTTGATGCAGTTTGTTATCGCATTTTTTTTAACCATCAATGCATCATTGATGGTAAAAAAAATATTCGAAAAAAGGTTGGATGCAAACGGTATGGACATACGAAGTCTTATATTATGGGTCTAAGTTATAGGGTTCAATGAAACACATTTTTATTTGTGTATTAACCCTTAGGTGTTTTATTCCAAGGAAAGGGATGGTAGAAGGTATAATTGATAAACCAACTAGTTGTTTTTTGATAAACTCCCAGTGGCAAATATATCATGCATATTCAGGACAGTTTGGTTTGGTGGTTGGATGCAATTTATATGAGGTAAAAGGAAAAAAATGGAGGTAGGGGTAATTAAGATGGGAGGGAAGTTTTGGGTAGAAGTGGGGAACAAGTTCTTCCTTATACTTTTGGAAAATATTATTCATTTCCTCTCTAAGGAAATCTTTGAGCCTATGTACTGGATTTTGCATATATTCTCATGACTGAACAGAGACTGATAACGACAATTAGACTAACGTATTCAAATAACAATTACTGACTGTGTCGATGTAGTTTTCAATCAACAAATTGAATACATTTTCTCCTTTATCTTTTACCTATACTATTTCTAGCTGAAATATTATTTTCACATAATCCTTTTCAACTTCACTTTAACTGCCCATTTTAAGATGTATGAATAGGTAATATTATCAATTAAAAAGCCATACTGAGATATCTCGTGTCAAGATGTAGTCTGATAAGTGTCAATATAAAAATAAGAAGATGTGGTATAATTGCCAATGAGACAACTCTCCACCAGACACCAAATGATGTAGAGCTTTATTCTGTACTTTTGACCAATTACTCTCTATTCTTTCGATCAATCCAGTTCGCCATTGAACATAGAGTTACTTAATGGACGATCCTGTTTTAAGAAAAGAGGTGGTAGAGTGATTAGATTGTAATTTGCTAAGCGTCCAGTAGCAAACATTTCATGTGTACAATTTGGAAATTAGTATGGCGTTCATTATCACTGGACTAGTATATATTTGTTTAGGGGCCAGCTGAAGGACGCCTCCGGGTGCGGGAATTTCTCGCTACATTGAAGACCTGTTGGTGACCCTCTGCTGTTGTTTTTTATTTGGTCGGGTTGTTGTCTCTTTGACACATTCCCCATTTCCATTCTCAATTTTATTTCATGCATATTCGGGACAGTTTGTATAATAATCAACAAATTTAAAACATTTTCTCCTTCCTCTGATAACTATACAATTTCTAGCTGAAATATTATTTCACATTATCCTTTTCAACTTCACTTAAACTGCCTTTTAAAGATGTGTGAATAGGTATTATTCTCAATTATAAAGCCATACTGTTTAATTTTTTTATGAACATCCAGTGGCAAATATTTCATATCCAAGACAAATTCTTTTTTTTGGGGGGGGGGGGTGGGGGGGGGAGGGTTAAATAGGTATTATTCAGCCATACTGTGATATGTTGAACGATGAGTGTCAAATTCATTTTAGCTTTTCCACTGAACATGCTGAGTGATGGTCATTAAATAGTTCGAAAATTTGTGATTTCTGCTACTAGTATTATTTCACAATTTTTAAACTTGTATAAATATACTTTAAATTTGTAAATTGTTTAGAGTGATGGGTTTTAAATATTTAAGGACTGGTGTTGGAGCAGAGCAGGGCGATTTTTTTGTCAAATTGATTTTTCAAATAAAAAACAAAAATGAAAGAGGACGTTCACTAACTGTTAGACTGTTTATTAATTATTTATTTAATTTTTTGTTGTCATTTTTACTAGCCTATCACTTTCAGAATGTTGCCTCCATCACTTTTTAAAGCTGATACCGTTGAAGAGGTATTTTTAAACACATTGTAAAGCACGAGATACCACCTTTTTAATATTTCAAAATTGTCCGAAATAACCCTAGCGTCACACCATCCGTGATGGTGACGATACCATTATGCTAAGAAAATAATCTCAATGTAATTTCTACTGTGAATGGTCCATGTAATATGGCTGCTACCACTTAAATAGAGATAATTGTATATGCTTTGTAAAATACAGGGTAATAGCTCTCGAGTTTTCAAATAAAAAAGAAAACGTGTTGAAATGACCCGAGCGCCACACCTTTCAGAGGCGGATTTAGAGGGGGGCCCAGGGGGCCCGGCCCCCCCTTTTTGGGAAAAAATTTGGTTGCTTATATAGGGAATCATTGAAGCGTGACCGGAGCGGGCCCCCACTTATGAAAATTTCTGGATCCGCCACTGCCTTTCATTAAAGTGACAAAACTTTGTGATACAGAAATAATCCCTATGTAATTTCGGCTTGACAAGAGTCTATTTAACTAAAATGAGGTAACTTTATATGGCTTGTAAAAAAACAAGATGAGTACCAGCTCCTCATATTTCAAATAATAAATTGAAAATAAGCCCCATCGTAACATTCGTCTCAACTCGGCCAATTCCGTACCCTCATGGATAGAAGGAGAGTAGCGGATTCTACCGAGGATGGCCGAATGCGATCGTACCAGAGGGTCATCATTCGTGAAAGTGACAAAACCTGTTTATACAGAAATGACATCTGTGAAGTGTCTACTGAGAGGCCACTTAAAGACCTTTACTTAAAAAGAGGCATTCCTTGTAAAAAACTAGATATACTACCTCGTAGTTTTGAATAAAAATTTAAGAGAACGTGTCCGAAATTAACCGAACGTCACACCATTCGTGAAAGTAACAAAACCTTTTGATTAAGAATTTTCCTCATGTAAGTTCTGCTTGAGTAGTAAGTGTGGTCATTTGATACTTTTTAACTTAAAATGACCTGTAACGCTCAATAGAATAAATCGTGTATGTACATCAAATTATAAATTAACTATTCAAGTAATTTTCAACGTCTCAAAATTCCACTTCTTTTGTCAGATACATTATAACGCTAACTTGATTGATGGGTTGAAATAAGAAGTTAATTTTATTTTAAAATGTCTCAAATAACTTTACTACACGTTTAAAGATACTATTAGTTTCATCCTTTATTGCAGGATTTATGTTTATGTTTCTTGAATTAATAAAAACTGTCTTCGCTTTTATTAATAAGTTGTAATATGGCTACTTTTCAAGAGAGTAAGAATTTAGGTTAATTTCCAATTCAAAATTTTGCTTCATTTTTTGTAACGATACAATATATATATAAGTATATATATATATATATATAACTCGTCTAAACATCAACCCAACAATGTTAGATCTGTAAATTTGCTTTCGCAAATTTTTGGTTCTTCCCTCGCCGGGATTCGAACCCATGCTACTGTGATATCGTGACACCAAATCGCCTGCACTGCAGCCGTCCCGCTAGACCACACGACCACCTGGGCTCTCAAAAAAAAGAGCTTTCGGTGGGCATGTGTTACCTTTCCACGTCAGTTTTAATCTAGCGGCGTACTACAGTACATGATATATAAGGCATGAAGATGTTATTGTTACAGATCAGCTAAATTATCTATAGTAAAGGATCCTACAAATTAATGTAAGATACAGTCACAGAAAATAATTATATTCATAAGTACGTCTGAGTCAGTGACAACCCTACAACAGATGTATCCATCGGATCGCCATCAATGATGGTGATACTTATATATATATATATATATACAACTCGTCTAAACATCAACCCAACAATGTTAGATCTGTAAATTTGCTTTCGCAAATTTTTGGTTCTTCCCTCGCCGGGATTCGAACCCATGCTACTGTGATATCGTGACACCAAATCGCCTGCACTGCAGCCGTCCCGCTAGACCACACGACCACCTGGGCTCTCTCTCTCTCTCTATATATATATATATATATATAACATTTAATTTTGGATGTAACGCGTCTTCTGATTGGCTAACGTTATTTTGTTTTCAGCCCATAGACATAATTTAGTCAAGTGATCGTGACGTCATCAACGTTTTTCATAATTTTCTACGGTTAAAGAAATGGAATTTAGAATCAAATTATAAGAAATGGCTCTTTTATTTTTTCTGTCTATTCGAAATAACATAAAAAATGTGGTGCACATTTTTAAATAACCCGCTATGCGCGTTATTCAGTGTGCACCAAATGTTTATGTTATTTCTTCATAGACACACAAAATATAACAGTCATTCCTTAAATATATTTAAAGTGTATGTTAATATGAATGTTGTAGTATGTTCAAACTTGTTGAGTTACAGTTCGCGTTATATTTCGAGTTAGAGTACGGCTCGTCGAGTTGCAGTTCGAGTTATAGTTTTAGTTGAACTTTGAGTTTGAGTCACATTTTCTTTAGTACCTTTCAACGATTAGCAGTGTAATATTTACACTTTTAATAAGTAAATAATTCATTGGTATTTTTGATCGCAGTGTAATCTCTCTAAAGGATTTTGTTTTTCCTTATTTAATTGAATTTACGGATAATATTTATATTTCATTTCTATTTGTGAGCACTGAGAACAGCTTCCGTGATCACAATATTATTATCATTTTTAGTGTTTCTGGAAGGAATCCTGTGCAAGTTGTGTTCGGGAGTTTGGACAGAGACTTACTGGTGGAGCGAAAGTGGTGACGTGTTTAAGTGATGTTTGGAGTCCTGCTCAAACTACATTTAAATGTGAATGTAAGAATGTATAGTATTAGAAGATGTTTATTTCAATTAAATGGGCTCACAAGGAGCATAGTTACAATACAAGACATATTTAAATAATACACGACAAAAAGAAACAACAGTAGTCTAGTATACATACAGACATATAAAAGTACGTCTGAGTCAGTGACAACTTTACAACAGATTTATCCATCGAATCACCAGCAATGAGGGTGATACATGGCTGTGTACATTATGTATATACAACTCTCGTCTAAACATTAACCCAAAAATGTTAGATCTGTAAATTTGCTTTCGCAAATTTATTGTTCTTCCCTCGCAGGGATTCGAACCATGCTACTGAGATATCGTGACACCAAATCGCCTGCACTGTTGCCGTCCCGCTAGACCACACGACCACCCGGGCTTCACAAAAATAAAGCTTTCGGTGGTCGTGTGTTACCTTTCCTCGTCAGTTTTAATCTAGCGTCGTACTACAGTACATGATATATAAGGCATGGAGATGTTATTGTTACAGATCAGCTCAATTATCTATAGTAAAGGATCCTACAAATTAATGCAAGATACAGTCACAGAAAATAATTATATAAGTACGTCAGTGACAACTCTACAACAGATTTATCCATCGGATCCTTCTCGGGTACACCCCAACATGAAAATTTTTCTCAAATAACTTGGCAATGTATTAGATAAAAATTTTCATCAGAAATTCGACTTACACAATATTGTATTCGCTCATTCTTAATTTCACTATTTCATCTTTTTTTTCTTCAAATGCATGGAAATATTACGGACGTCCTGATACGTTTTACACTTTGAGACTTCCGACAATGTGCGTATATGAAAAATTCATTTATCCAAAAATAGAATAGAGAAAAATAATATATAAAATATAAAGAATAGATAATAATGGGTAAAAATAGAGTTAGAAGAAAATGACAAAAAAGTTGTAGAATACAGAAATGATTGATTAATTGGTTTGTTTTTAACACCATTTTCAGCACTTTTGGATGTTTCGTGGCGGTCATTTTTATGGAAGGGGGGGGGGGGGCGGAGGAATCATTCATGCCGGGAGAAAAACATCGCCCTTTGTCAATGAAGATACAGAAATGGAATCCCATCTAAATCTAAACCATAAGAAACTGAAAATTAATTATAAACTCGGCGATTAAGTTTTTAAACGCAGTGTATAATACTCGACCTGTTTTTCCCAACAATATGTCATTGCAGGGAATGGAGATATAAACACTTATGAAAAAAAATCGATCTTTAATCGCATTACATATTTTCAATTGTGTTTTTAAACGTGGTGTATACTCGAATTGTGTTTCACAACAAAATTGTCATTGCAGGGAATGGAGATTTAAACACTTATGAAAAAAAGATCGATCTTTAATCGCATTACATATTTTCAATTGTGTTTTAAAACGGGGTGTATACTCGAATTGTGTTTCACAACAAAATTGTCATTGCAGGGAATGGAGATTTAAACACTTATGAAAAAAAGATCGATCTTTAATCGCATTACATATTTTCAATTGTGTTTTAAAACGGGGTGTATACTCGAATTGTGTTTCACAACAAAATTGTCATTGCAGGCAATGGAGATTTAAACACTTATGAAAAAAAAATCGATCTTTAATCGCATTTATTTACATATTTTCAATTGTGTTTTAAAACGGGGTGTATACTCGAATTGTGTTTCACAACAAAATTGTCATTGGAGGGAATGGAGATTTAAACACTTATGAAAAAAATTCATCTTTAATCGCATTACATATTTTCAATTGTGTTTTAAAACGGGGTGTATACTCGAATTGTGTTTCACAACAAAATTGTCATTGCAGGGAATGGAGATTTAAACACTTATGAAAAAAAGATCGATCTTTAATCGCATTATATATTTTCAATTGTGTTTTAAAACGGGGTGTATACTCGAATTGTGTTTCACAACAAAATTGCCATTGCAGGGAATGGAGAGTTAAACACTTATGAAAAAAAAAATCGATCTTTAATCGCATTTATTTACCTATTTTCAATTGTGTTTTAAAACGGGGTGTATACTCGAATTGTGTTTCACAACAAAATTGTCATTGCAGGGAATGGAGATTTAAACACTTAAGAAAAAAAAATCGATCTTTAATCGCATAACATATTTTCAATTGCGTTTTTAAACGTGGTGTATGATCGAATTGTGTTTCACAACAGTATTATCATTGCAGGGAATGGAGAGTTAAACACTTATGAAAAGTTGATAATTGGACTTGGGTCAGCTGGAGGTGGAGTGCTGTTATTCGGTTTCTTGTTAATATGCTGCTTAGCCCTGAAATACAGACAAGACGGGTAATTACACCAAGTTTATATGTACCATTGAGAAGTGCATGTTTTAGCTCGTTCATGTAAGAAACAGTTTTACGTGTTCTGAAGTTCGAGATATGGTCATGAAGTAATACTAACCATACGGTCATGGGGTAATTTATTGCCAGCATGCAGTGAGATTTATCTACATGTCAATTTCGTACTGTACAGTAAAAATAAATGAATTAGTAACAACATATGCATCATTTAAGAGTTTGGAAGTGTTTTATGTTAATGAAATATATTAAATGCATGACAATTTGATAAAATGTGTTATTCTGCAGTAGTCAATGTACGCATGTGCAAACACATTTTATTGGATTTAGAGCAGGGGTTTATTCACAAAGCGAAAGAAGCAGGTCATATCATAATTTGATATGAAGTGTTGTAGTCTGAGAGACAACAATCTCGTAATATATTTATTTCATATTTTTTTTTTAATTGCCCATTTAATTTGATTGTTATTTGATAGTTTATAAATATTATAGTGTGGTGTCGCTTTTGATTCCTCGCTTCAGAATCTAAAGTACTTTGGGTAATTTCATTTTATTACACCAAAATAAAAAAATAAAGTTACACTAGTCATCGCTTAGAACGTTATAAGCTTATCTCAACGTGTTGGTGTACACTTTTAAAAACATTACACAGAATGCATTAGATTCTGAATCACTGAGCGAATTTGACAAATAGAGGTATTAGATGTGGTAGTATGAGGCTTCAAGAGTAATAAACATATACAGTGAAACCTGTTAAAAACGAACCTATTCGGGACTTTAGATTTTGATCGGTTTGGGCCGATATTCGGTGTTCACAATGCATACAATTTGGGATTCGGTTTAGTAAGGTTTCACTGTATATATAAACATTTGATTATTTTCAATGCTCGTTAACTGTTGAGAGTAATTAACATAAATAACACTTATGGAACGAAGGTTGGGGTCCATTTTTAAATTATTTTTATTTAAGACATTTTGATATAACAAATAAACAAACATATAAGGTCAAGGACGAATAACTTGTGCAGAAATGTCTCACGATGTCCTTGATAATGCACGATGCATCTATAATAGCAAAAAAGTACTTTCTATGTTGAATATATTTTTGAGCAAAAAGAATGACTTTAATTTACACCCATATATCACATTCGTCTCAACTCGGCCGATTCCGTACCCTCATCTAAGGATAGAAGGAGAGTAGCGGATTCTACCGAGGATTGCCGAATGCCATATATCATTGATTTGAAATATAAATGTAAGATGAGTCTACGTAGCACAGGGGATAATTCATTGCAAATTGGTAATGTTGTCAGACATAGTTAGAGTTATCCTTCTTTAGCCTATTATAAAAAATTTGGAACGTTAGGGACAACATCAAAAGATCGATGTAGGATAAAAAACTTAAATCAAATAGTTTGGGGGTGGGGGGTTAAAATTCTGCAAGTTTTGTATATCTAAAATCGGGGGGTCAGTGAAAAAACTATGTGAATTAAGTTTTTTATCCTACATTGAACTTTTGATGTCGTCCCTTACATATATATTGTAAGATTTTGTATTTGAGAAAAATTATACATTTTAAAGTAACATGTGTTATTTTTGGTAAAACAAATTTAATGCATATGCTATATAGAATATAACATGCAAAAGGTACAAAGACCAATAATAGCGCAATTGATTTTATTAAAATACATATCCTGTGTCCAAGCTTTGCTTACAAGAATCTGACACGGTTACCTCTCCGTTTTACTTTCTATTTTAAAAGATCTTTCGAGATCCTCTGGTTTTGTCGGAATGATATGCACCTTGGAAAAAATTGAAGGCTGAAATTTCATTGGCTGATGTAAATTTACCAGATCAAAAAGTAAAGTACTGTGAAGAAGTGTTGTCAGATCCGTTTTAGCAAAAGAGGGGCGAAAGAAACTCATATGTGGAAAATAAACAGATAACGTCATGGCTAAAAAAGAAAAAGACCAATAGACAAACGATAATTAACACAGCAACGCTTGGTGGACACAGGATTTGTATATAAATCAGGCTTAAATTTTGCCGACTTCCTCTATATAAACTATAAGTTTACGGGATTTATACAGTATAATTGTTATGGTGAAGGAGTATGCATGTGGTGATATGTTTTTTTACTAATACACATTCCAGGCGAGAGAAAGACAGTGACGTCGACAGTTATCCACCGTCTGCTATTAACGAAAAGGTTGGCTATGCCCAGTACGGCAATGGTGGAGGTGGTGGTGGTGGTGGTGGCATTCGTGGCTACAGACCAAGTGGCAATTATGAGAAAAAGATAACATCAGAGCCTCGTAATGACTTCAAAACGGACTCTCGTTACGATACACCAAAGCGTGACCCCATTTTATGGTCGGGTTACGGCTCGAATCCTAGTTCTAATCCATCAAGGTTGGTTTACAAATTTAGAATGTAGCCTTACCATGGGAGATAACTCCATAGAAATTAGTAATGGTTTTAAGTAATGCTAGAGTTATCTTTCTTATAGTAACAATAATTTTAAATAATTTAACGCATCAACCCATTAATTACGCTTGAGCTAAAATGTTTTACGGTATATAACTTTTGAAAAAGAGATTGAAATTTTGTAGCACTTTTTTCTCAATGGTCCGGATGCACATTACACAAACATCGTATCAAAAAGATATCCAACACCGATATAACATAGCACTTTATTGTTAAATTAGACAAAGCTGTTTCATCTTGTGTGTAAACGATTATAACGTTCATAGGAAAAGTAAAAGACTAAATAGCTTTGAGATGAAACTTTGGAATTCACAAAATCTATTGTCGGTAGAGCATACACTGTTTCTATTTTGTAATAACGATTTTATTGGGATGAGGGTTTCTTCTTCTTCTTCCCGTTAGGGGTCGAACTCTGTAGTAAAGTGTAACTGGTTTAATCTTCCTCAGTAAAACAATCATTTTTTTTCAGAGGGCTACAGGTAACATGTTAATTTCTGTACAATTCTTTAAATCAAATACCGTTTTTCTCGAATCTTTAATTTTTGTCCGTTGTTATTCACTCTTCTTTAATTAGTTGCATATATTTCTCATGCCGGTAAACCCCTCCCAGACCCCTAGTCATGCTGTTTGTTTACTTTCTTGTAGGGATGCAGGGCGACCAGAACCAGCAGACGGATATCAATTTTATTCCGGAAAAAATCCACAAAATCCATCATCCCAATATGATAATAGAGCATTTGAACGGAACGACTACGAAAGAGGTTCCGGATATCGAGATACTGGTTACCAGGGTACAAATTATCAACAAGGAAAAAGAGAGGATTATAGATGGTAAGAGTATTACAGTGAAACCTCTTTAAACCGAACCTCTTCAGGACTTAGATTTTGTTCGGTTTTGGCCGGTGTTTGGTTTTATCAGGTTCACAATGCACAAAATTTGATATGACGGTACTTACCGTACGAATCACGCTCGAAAGTTTTATGACCGTGAGGCCAGGTTTCACAGTGTTAAGGTTAATTTTTTGGCCTTTTTTTGTAGTATTAGCTCATTATTCTCTATTTTATATTCTTTAAATCCTATCCAGAGTATTTGTTATACATTTGTAATGTATATACTGTAATAAGTTGACACCGTTTAACTTCAATTTAGTAATTCATTGATCCTAATGGCCGGCTTTGGAATGCTCTCGTAGTTTCATCAACTTTATGATGAAGAACAGCAATGTAAATTTTCCCCCATTTTCAGGTATATGTAGATATTATGTGCTATCAATTAATACATTATATGAGCGGATGACACGTTTTTGGATGTCGGAAATATGGGGTAACAAATGGAGATTTTTAAATATTTTTTTTTCATTTGCATGCAATATTTGCTGCTGAGCGTTCTGCAAACAACAACAAAAATGTAAATTAAAACTTGGAATTAGACTAACGAATTTCGTTCTAAATTTGCATGGAATACTTGTTGTTGGACGTTCAGCAGTCAACAACTAAACTGTAAATTGAAATTTGGAATCAGATGAATGTTATATAAAGCAATATTTTTCTCTCGTTGTTGAGAACTTCTTAATCCCAAGCAATATATGCGTCGACCGGTCACCTCTAATCTGGTGTAAATAGTTACACAAGGATTAACATTGACATAATCATAATATTTTACTTATATTAGGAACTAGTAATGCGGGTAAGTACTAATTGAAAAGCCCATTTCTTAGCTACCGACTTTCCCAATTTTAGAATTTTCAAGGGGAAACAACTCTTTGGTAGAACACACCGGTATCCTGTCGATGCAAATGGAACGCTCTTTGTTGTTGGTCTCGGAAGGCACATTGTCGGTAAAATGTTTTATTAAGGGAACGACCATATAACTTCCAGGGAGGGGGAATGTTATGGTTTTTCCTAAAAAAAAAAATCGGATCCCCGGGGAATTTGATGAAAAAAATATTCTGGTCAAGCTAATGACAAAAAAAATTTATTCTGAATGCAAATTCTCCTCATACCTCTAAGTGTTACATTTTGAAATAGATAATCTAATTGATGGCGTCGAAAAAACAAATAAAAACGTTCGCGCATTGAGAAAACCATACCCTCCCCCCTTTTGAACTGGAATGGTTGCTCTCTAAATTGGTGTAATACAGAATGAAACATTAGAACAGCTTAATTTTACAAAAAAAAAACAACTTATTACATGATGCTTGCATTTACAGGAATATTAGTTTGTCCTACTTATTGAAAAACACAAAATTGAAAACAAGTCGGCATGTGAAATGGACTTAAATAATCTCTATATGGTAAATTATTCGGCAATCCTCGGTAGAAACCACTACTCTCCTTCTATCCTTTAGATGAGGGTATGGATCGGCCGAGTTGAGACGAATGTATGGTAAATATTTCAGCTTTATGAGGCAGGGAAGATAACTGCGTTTGCACGTCAAAAATAAAATATACTGAATGTACTAGTTTTAATACTTTACGTAATATTCACGTGTTGCATTTGTTATCTATTATTGTTCAAGCAAACCTAAAAATAAACTAATATAAACACACACTATATATAACCCAAAGTTGAGTGGCTTTTGAACTAACTATATATTAAATCTATTAAATATTTTTTTAGGAACTTTGGCTTTGAAGGCCAATATATATCTATGTGGTAGTCTGTAAATAAAATGTACTTAGGGAGCTACCATTTGATTTTTATGGGGGGGCTAGGATGAAATTTGAAAAAAAATAGGCTGGACAGGAGTTTTGAGTAAAAAAAAAAGGCAGGATGTGACACTTGCAAAAAAAAAAAGTCAGGACGACAATAGGTAAAAAAAAAGTCAGGATAAACTAAAAAAAAAAGGCAGGACCGATTAGAGTGAAAAATAAAAAGGCAGGACAGAGATTACAGCTAAAAAAAATGCAGGACAATTTTTTTCATCCTAGCCCCCCCCCCCCCCCCCCCCCCATAAAAATCAAATGGTAGCTCCCTTAGATCTTGTGTTTACTCGGGATGTTTATAGGCTTGACATACTATACTGTTATGACACTTTTCGTTTTAGACTGAATTACATATGTTTTGAAAATAAGAAGATGTGGTAAGATTGCCAATGTGACAACTTTCCACAAGAGACTAAATTATACAGAAATTAACAACTATAGATAACCGTACGAACTTTAACAATGAGAAAAAAAATATAGCCAATTCATCTATAGAAGGACCCGACATGACAAATGAAAAACAATTCAAACGAGAAAACTCACAGCCTGATTTATGTACACAAAGGACAACCACTGAATTGCAGGCTCCAGACTTTGAAAATTTTTGTAGTGGTGTTTCGATCTTATTTCAGTTCTGTAAGACACATGGGAACGCTATCTATGTGTTGAACATATATATGAGAAATTAATATCATAATGATTGATACGTAACAATTTAATCTTTTTATGAAAAAACTACACTTTATAATGATGTTATTCTTGGCAATAATTGATGTATTTGAATAATATTGTATTTCATATTTTCAGGAATGGACAGTTACCTCGGGCTCATATGGCACGTGATGATCGACACAACAGACAATACTAGCACGTGACATCACAACATTCTCCCGCCATATATATATATGGTTATCTCCAAAACAACTTCCGCTGAAATGAACAAGCACAACACGTGACATCGATCACAAATATTCACCTGCCATATACATGGTTATCTCCAAAACAAAACTTCCGCTGAAATGTACAAGCACAACACATGTCATTCATTTAGGGTCACGTGTCAATAGTTACTTGTAGGTATGACATGTAAAGTTGTCTTTTTGAATAGAATAGTCATTCAGTTTTGGAGTTACTTGAAGAAATCAAATAAGTGTCTATAAATTTTCGCAATAAACCATTTGATATTAGGTGCTTAAGATATTTCCTTCCGCCCATATCAGGAAATTGTTCTGGGTAATCTTCCGCTATTTTTATAACGATTGCACGATTAACTTTGTACTTCTTGAAAAATAAAAACTTTCCGCCATATCTGACTAGTTTTCCGGGTAACTTTCGCCATCTTTGGATAGATTTCCGGATAAACACTGGATACACACTCTTTTAGAAGAAAAACATATTAATTTTGACCAGTTGTAATAACTGACACTACTAGTAAATGAACTATCAATGCATTTATGCTAGATAATTCCTTGAGATCATATCCATTGCAGTTGATTTATAAACATAGGCGACTCTTGTTTTAACTTTTTTTTATTTTTTATTTAAATTTCAAATTGATATTTCATAAAACGACAAGTATATTCAATTATCTATTGAACAAATGACATACTTATCGATCTGTATAAACTTTCAATGGTATTTTCAAACGTGTTGTAGGTATTTAGAAATAGTATTACACAGGGTATATCTTTTTTAGAAGAAAATATCTTTACATATAGTATGATATGATATTACTTTTAGTATTATTGATCTGTTATTTTATTTTTAGTCAATATATGCATGGAGTCTTGCTGTTTTACAGTGAATAATGCAATTTTTGGGATATCTGTTTATAAATATGCATGAAGCTTGTATTATATATGAGTTGAGGATGTTCGATACTCTGTCAAAATGACAAGCTTTTTAAAAGACTGTTATGAATTGATATTATATGCACAAAAAAACTTTAAAAGCCCCCCAAAATGGAGGTTTTGGAGACATACGCGATTGAAAATTTGGCGGGAAATGATTTTTTTTTAGATTTTTCATACATTTTAACATTCACACCTTTTTTCTTTCAAAAACTATAAAAACATAACAAAGATTTTTAAGATATTCAAGTATGGCTTTTTATAAACTATGAAAACAAAATTAGTGCATAGCAGGCAACATTTCTAATGAGACTACATGGATAAAACCAGAGGATTCCGAATATCTAACAAACATTCTAAAACAAGAGGAGCGAACAGCCTTCAAGTTTTATTTCCACACATTTACGCCAAAAGTCATTTACAGCGAATCATTTCATTATCATTAAATATATATGCGATATTAAATTATATAAACTCTCCTATATAGAATTTAAAAGTTAAAAATGTAATGCTGTTGCTTTTTTCAGCCCTATGCAGTGGCGGATCCAGAAATGTTCGTAAGTGGGGGCCCATTGACTGACCTAAGAGGGGCCCCGCTCCAGTCACGCTTCAGTGATTCCCTATATAAGCAACCAATTTTTTTCCCAAAAAGTATATATACTTTATAAATTATATGAGATATTATAGAAACTTTCTAAAATGTCTTATAAACTATTACTATATATAAGATACCTCATAAAGTTATTATATATTTTGAAGTTAGAATTAATAGTAAAACGGCTTGCCATATACAATGATTACTTCTAAGAACGTAGATATGTTACAACTCAGCTTAGACTTGCTACATGTCCCTTCCTAATTATGTTTTTTCTTTATTTCAATTTTGCCCCTTTAATAATTTTACTGCTATAACTAGGATATTATAATTATACTGACATCTGCAAGGGCAATCAGTAGGCTGGTACTTATCAGTAAACATATAAATTAGTAAGAGAGAAATAATAGAAAGGGAATTGTAGCAAGTCTAAACTCAGCTAAGCAGTCACTAACCACATTCAAGTTGTCAATGACGGTTAAAAGAATAATTTTTAAAAAAATAGCACAGGTCGCTAGGTAAACTTAATTTATGACAGTAAAACATACGTTTTACGTAGGTCAAGCTTAAAATACAATACAATTATTTCCTAATTATAATCTTCAGACGAAATGTGACCTTGGACATAATTTAAAGATAATATTAATGTCTTAAAAGACTTCCGAAAGAACACAGAATAATATAAAGCCATCTCAAAACAGGTGGTCATTTGCTAGGCTACGATTCAACAACAGTATTTTTCTATTACAAAAAAGAATCGAGTGGCGGATCAAGAAATTTTCTGCATTCAGTGAATCCCTGTATAATCAACCAAATGTTAACCACAAAAAAGGGAGGGGGGGCTTGGCAACCCTCTACATCTGCCTCTGGAATGGGGTGTTTGTTAAAATGATAATGTATTTGTTTTTTTATTGAAGTCACTAAAACTGCTGAGGTTGAATCTGTCATCATGGAATAATTATTGATTTTTTTTAATTATCACAGGATTATTTTTCATGCTTGATTTAAACTATGTGTAAAATGTATATCAAACATGTTATTTACATAGTTCTGTGTAACCTATTGTTATAATGTAGTTATATATGTGTATATATGTGTCATAATATGAGACTTTAAAAGATTTAAACATATTTTCTTATTAAATATATTTTACACAAACGCAAGTTGCTTCTTTTTTTACATACCTAAAATACCTTTCTACTTCATGTTTTTGTGTGGATCTAAGAGAAGCGAAAGATACCAAAGGGACATCACTCGATTCATAAGACAAAACTAAACTGACAACGCAATGGCTTAAATAAAAAAAAATCAAACAGACAAATAATAATATACTAGTCAACAAAAGAAACGATACACGACTTTGAAATAAAATTTATCAAAAAGTATATAAAAATATAAAACAAAATGAGATACACAATTTTAAAAAGCTTTCATTTGCAATGTATGCACATGTGTTAATGAAAATCAAAACTTGTCGGAAAGTATCTAAATTCCGTGTGAACGATTATAGGGTGCCAATTTAGTTTTGTGGAAAGTTGAAGAAAAATCGACACGTAATTTTCTAAGTACTAAATAAAATTTCAAATTTGTTTAAAACTATTCAATATGCTTATCAAGTTGTATTTCATGTTGTAACTAAATGGGTTAAAATATTGTTTTTTTCAAATTTTTGGGGAAAAAAGGTGATTTTGAATCTGTTCAAAGTTTTGATTTTTCTACCCTGTATACCACATTGCCTCACATTCTCATTAAGAAAAAATTCACACACCTAATTAAATGGGCATTCAAAAAATCAGAATGTGAATATATATGTTCATTCTCTTTTAGGTCATTTTTTAGTAGCAATAAACAAAAAAACTATGTTAATTGGACATGCGTTGATACTATATATGCCCTTGAATTTTTACTAGATAACATTTTTGTTCGCTTTGGGAATTCCGTATATCGTCAGATTATCGGAATTCCAATGGGGACTAACTGTGCACCACTTATTGCGGACCTGTTTTTGTATTGTTATGAGTTACAATTTATGACAAAAATAAGCAAAGACCCATCGAAACAACATCTGATAAACAAATTTAATAATACTTTTAGATATTTGGATGATATTTTGGCTCTCAATAATGACGACTTCAGTATGTATATTAATGAAATTTATCCTGTTGAACT
>CM034354.1:25575969-25607424 GCA_019925275.1 Mytilus edulis
ATCAAACTCTAATCTAAAAACACATAATTTCCGGAAGTACAAGAAGCCTTCAGATACTGATTTGGAGTTGCATGTAACCCGAATAATACAGGCTCCCCCCATCTACCTGCTGATTGGTCGGACAGCTATCAAACACTATGGATTTTTTTGGGAAAAAAAGTGTTCCCAGTTTTGGGAGAAAAATATAATTTGTTTTTGGCCCTGAGAAAAGAAAATTGTTTGTTTCACCCTCAGCTGCCACTATATGTAATGCTAAAATTGAAAGAAAAAAATTGTTTTCGATCTGTTGCCAAAAAAAAAAGATTGTTTTCCGCCGAAGGGGAAAAAATGTTTGTCAGGAAAAAAACCCCATAGCCCCCCCCCCCCCCCCCCCCCCCCAAGAAAATCAAATGGTTGCTGCCTTAGTCAATTGGCAACTGTATTGATGTCAGGGTTATCTTTCTTGTAACTTATCTTCTCTTGTGAAATGTCAATCTCAAATGTAAATTCTCATTTGAATAAAAATAACAGAAATTGTCAATACAAAGAAAGGTTATCATATTTTTATTACATGCGAATGTTTTACTGACACATTCTCGAATGATCCACTGCCCTCCATCAGTCAGTGTCATACTCTGCATGAAGCAATATGTGGTGACTGGATTAGTCGGGTTAACTCGCCACTAATCAATTGAAAATTTGACAGGGAATGGTTCTCTTTAGATGAAAAGTGCCGACAAACTATTTTGTGTCCCTTGCTAATAAAAATTATGGGATCTTTTGCTTACATTCCTCGTCAGATATTTAAAAAACAGTTTTAAAGAAAAAAAAAAAGAAAAAAGAAGTATGTTTTTAGTTAGGAAACTACCATTTGATATTTAAGGAGTGGGAGGCTTAGATGAAAAAAATTGTCCTGCATGTTTTTAGTTTTAAAATCTGTCCCGGTTGCCTTTTTATTTTGTCAATCTATCCCGTCTTACATCATCCTGTCTTATTTTTACTCAAAGCTCCTGTCCAGCCTTTTTTTTTTTTTAATTTCATCCTACCCACCCTCCCTTTATGCTTAAAACGCAAGTAATAGCTCCCTTATTGACCTTGGATAGATGGATAGATCATTAGATATGTAAAAAAGCTGGAATTTCGAGAACTCTCTTCCTTTATACAGGTATGTATACAATGTGTGTTTTCCCCATGAAAGAAAAATACTATATTTTTAACCTGTAATTGTACACATAGTTGACAAAAAGCCTCCGAATGAGCTATGTCTGATGACACCCTAGTATTTAATGTGGTTCCGACTTTTTATGTTTCTCAAATTTATTTCTTTGTGTTGTGTTTTGAATATATATGTTTTTTCGTCGATTATGGTTTTGGTCATGATGGTCTTTTTTGATATGACTTTTTTGTTTTTGATTGTTCCCTTTGATATCCAATTACTCGTTGATTTTAGGACCGAGATCATGTGGCAATACTCTTACTAATATTCCAAGATTGCCATCTGTAATGAACAAACGTTGCAAAATGTTGCTTTCCAAATATTTCTATGCAAAAAGTATGTGCAAAGGAAGATAATCCAATGTCTACAAAATGAAACTAAATATTTGTAAATTAATGTTGTTCTAATGTAAACATGTTCACACTTTTATTGTTTGTTAATAAATGTTTTACTAACATACTCCTTGTGGGGGCTTAGTGAAATAAAATGTCTTATGTCTTATGTCATATGTAAATGAACTCAATTGTCTCCCTATTATTCATTGCAAAATGATATGTTATCAATAAATAGTTTTTCATACAATACAGCTAATCAGTAATTTCAAAGACTTTCAGCATAGAGTCCATCCAACTGACGGTGATCGGTTCTAGACCTGTAAATACGACATCGGGCTAATTTCCATCTATAGCTTTGCACCGTGTAGCGATAAGTGAACACAACAGGGGTCCAGTTTTCCGGGCTAATTTTTAGTTTCTTGTCTTCACCAAGTCCACTGAAATCCTAAACTGCGTATTAAAGTCGTAATAACGAATTGTTTGATTGGTTATTACGAATTATTATAGTTGTGATAACGAATTTTTAGAATTAGTTATCACGCACAGTTTTTTTTGTAATTTATAGTGGCCGGTTAAGGCCATTTTGCGTTTTCGCCTTTCATATTTTATAGGGCGAAAACGCGAAAACACGAAATCGCGAAGTCGAAAACGCGAAAACGCGAAGTCGAAAAAAAAAATAAAAAAATAAAAAAAAATAATAATAATAATAATAATAATAAAAATAATAATAATAATAATAATAATAACGACGTGCTTCTTTAGCTTTGTAAACAACACCGTGATAAAATTCTGGATAAAATATACTTAGCGCAAAGTCAGAGATATTAGTCCGGCAGCTACAAGCATATTTCAGACGAATTGTGCACATCCTGTTACAAGCATGAAATTTGGCATAGAAAGTAAGGAAGTAAGGGTTTTTAAGACATATGTCTTATACATTGTATCCATCAGAAGCACCAAAGAAAGGTTCATACACAATGTAATTATAGTAGCAATACGTTAAAACACATTTCAATTACCCTCCCTAAAAAATAAGCCTATTTAAGTACAATGTCCGCCATATAGGATTTTAACCGGAAGTGGGTTTCTGAAGACATCTAATCTATTTAATTTATCCAAAAGTAGTAAAACACAAAGGTCTGTACCAAATATTATGATAGTAGCATTATAATAGGACATTTTTACACGCTAGCCTTCGATATTGGGCTATTTAAGTATGACGTTCGCCATTTTGGATTTTACCGGAAGTGAGACATTTTTTTCAAATGCCTCCCTATCTGAAATAAAAGAGTAATAGTTGAGGAAGGTCTATGCCAAATTTCATGCTTGTAACAGGATGTGCACAATTTTTCACAAAGCCGCCGGACTATAGACACAATAATGGCTGTTACAATATACCTCCCACGTAAATCTACATGTATTGGAACATATTTGCAGATCCTTTGCCGATTTTATTGTTTTAAAAATTAAGCGCAATTAAAAAAAAAGAAAAAAATAACTTTTATTCTTATTCGTATGCATAATAAAAGGAAGTAATGCACAAGAGCTCGGGGAAATCAATAAAATAAAAATAAAATAAAATTCCGGGAAAGTCTATTAATCAATGTGGCTCCTGGGTATAAATGATTTTTTTTTTCTAAAATAGGATTTCGCTATATTTTTTCATAAATGAACTTTATCATATACTTAAAAGAAAAATGAAATAAAAAAATGGGGTCACCGTTCATTTAAGCTAAAATCTGCCTCTAGAAGAAGCATACATTTTTGTTAATGTCCTTTTTTTCTGTTGAACTAATAGGAGAAAAACGGGAAATATCGAAATAAAAAAATAACCTAATATAAGAAATCGGTTAAATTTTACAATTATTTAGTTTATGTACAGCTTATTTGAAAACAATAATAAAAAATATAGGTCACCAATGAGTAAAAAAAGATATTTCAAATTTAAGGCAAAAAAATGGCATTTTTGCACCAAAGGGAGATAATTTGGAGCTTTTTCAATTTTTAAAGTCATCTGGGGCCAAACCAAATCATTGTTTGGGGTTGTTTTTTGTACCATATCATAAAGTAACAACTAATAGTGTAATAAATAAAATTTGTAATGAAAAAATAAAGGTTTAATTTTTTGCTAAAATTTTTGTACCCACGAGCCACCTTAAAAGTCATTTCAAAACATGACGTCTTACAAATGAAACCGCTAAAGTTGCTTGTTTTCTGTTACGTGAACCATCGGAATTCGTATGCTATTGTATCGAAACTGATGTTGAGGTAGGATTTGTTTTATTTTCTATTTTATTGCATTTTTCGCATATTTACTAACTTCGGCAAGTCAACACGGCGGCTCCTTAGTTACAAAATGTCGACTTTGGATTTGACGGAAGCTTACGAGAAAAACATGTAAATTAAAAATGGCAAATGTTGGGTTTGAGAATTTAAAGCATTAAAATGATTTTTTCTAGCAGTTATTTAAGAAATAAACTTCGCAAGCTATATATTTTTAAAGATATTTGAGCTTTATCTAACATGGAGTAAAAAAGAACAGCCACACACACAGCATATCCTCCCTCGCTTCCGTTTTTTAATGACCGTATTTGTCTTATTAGAATCGAAAAAAAATCATGGAAGCCATAGATTAATGGAAATTTACACATGGCCTGAGCCGTGATATTTGTTAATTTTCAATCTTCAATCTTCAATCTTTGTCGTAATGACAGAGTAACCTCTCCTGTAAAACTATTAACACTAAATAATGTAGTTCCTCCTTTGTACTTTATATTGTAGGTGGCGCTTTAAAAATATTATAGAATTAATGTATGAAATAAAAAAAAAATAATAATAATAAAAATGGTTAATTAGGTAGTTGAAATGACATGAAAATACAAAAAGTATAAAAAAATAAACTGTCAATTGTTCTTGAACAATTGAGAGGTCTTTCCTTTTGTAATGCAAAATACATGTTCAAACAGACGTAGAATGTATTGAAAAGGTCAAAGTCAATCTTAAAAAGCTCGAAAAAACACTAAAAATCCTTTATATAAGGTTAAAAACACTAAATTCGCTATCTGGGACATGACCTTGACCTTTGACCTTTTGACCTTTTTCAAGGTCATCAGTCCCCAATGCCATTACTGAAGACCCCAAGGGTATAGGACCTTTGGTAATATAGTAAAAGCTGATTTTGTCTTTTCAGAAACCTTAAAGAGGGGTTATGCCCCTTAAAAAAAGGTCAAATCTTTTTGGTCAAAATGTAACAAAGTTGCGCCATAATGACCCAAACATTTTCCACTATTTAAAACTTCTGTAAGTATAATCGTTCCTGAGATTATCCCATAACAAGGTGTTAGGTCAAAGGTCAAGGTCAACATACAAATATGACCTTGAGGTATTTTTTAAAGATACATGAAATGATGATGATTGGTGAAGATCCTATGTGTCTACGACTTACGGTTTCTGAGTTTTGGTGGCCAACCGACACCGGTTAATTTTCATAGGGGCATAACCCTACCAATGAGTCGTTGAATCTTTTCGATCCAAATGTAACGAAGAACCGGGGTCTGGTCCTGAACAAATTTCACCCTTCATTTTTTTTCTACCTATTACGGTTACGGTGTTGGAACGATAACAAGGTTTTTGGGTTTCGGAGGGATTACTCCGAACCGACAAAATATTTCGACTCACAGGGTGAGTTCCGGATAGGTATTCATGACACCGATACAAAGTGTGAACATGAAAGCGACACGTCTTACGGTTACGGAGGGAAATTTTGTCAAAGTTTGGCGGAACAAGAAGAATAATAATCAGAAGAAATACAGTAAGGTCTTTCCCTTTAGTAAAAGGAAAGACCTTAATAATAATAAACAAACGAAATACAGTAAGGTCTTTCCATTTAAGAAAGGAAAGACCTTAATAATAGGGAAAAAACTGGAGTTGTCGTTCTTATCCGTTGATACAATAGATAGCACACAAGCTATATTTATTTGTAAGTGGAGGGTAAAAAAAAAAAGGGGGGGGGGCAAAAGGGGGTCCCAGGGAGATTTTTTTTTTTTTTTTTATATAAACGGAACAGAATGGTTAAAATTGCCGTTTTACAATATAAATCAATTGCTTTCAAAAGCAATTGTAAACGGTCTTTCCCCCTTAGAAACATGAGTGTGTGTGTGTGTGTGTGTGTGTGTGTGTGTGTGTGTGTGTGTTTGTTTGTTTGTTTGTTTGTTTGTTTCTGTAAGGGGTCTATATTATTCCGGGGAAGTTTCATGTTTAGTTTGGAAAGTTTTTATTTTATTTTAGGTCCAGCGCGCGCGCCAGATTGAGGAGACACCACGTGACTTGGGTTTATAATAACGAAAACTTAGTCTTTTTATTTCTCTTTAGGTGGGGACGTTGAACAGACAACATGTATAATAGAGACGGAATGTACACAATGTAATTTCTTTTGTCATTGTAGGAAATTGACATTTTGATCACAGTTCAGTAGCAGTGCATGTTTTGGATTTAATTGATTCGGTGTAACTTTAAAACACATTTAAGGATTATTTTCTGATAATATACATTTTTCAGCACCAGTTTGTAACACAGATAAGTATTTCAATCTAGGAGCGGACATTTTATTGTAGCATTTCACTGAGATTTACGGACCTAGCAAGCAATTTTAACGGCATTGCAATTTTTTTTCTCTAGGAAAAGTCTTGAGAGATATCGGCACCACGTTGTTTTATGAACCTTTAGTACATGTATGCCCTGCTGACTGCAAAGTTTGGGGTCGATTGGACTTGTAGTTTCAGAGTTTAACTGATAACAAACATGTGGATTTTTTTTTCAGAAGAGATGTAAGAACAATATTAAACTGTCAATTGTTCTTGAACAATTGAGAGGTCTTTCCTTTTCGTAATGTAAAATACATGTTTCAACAGACGTAGAATGTATTGAAAAGGTCAAGGTCAACCTTAAAAAGCTCGAAAACACATTAAAAATCCTTTAAATAAGGTTAAAAACACTAAATTCACTATCTGGGACATGACCTTGACCTTTGACCTTTTGACCTTTGTCAAGGTCATTGGTCCCCAATGCCATTACTGAAGACCCCAAGGGTCTAGGACCTTTGGTTATATAGTAAAAGCTGATTTTGTCTTTTCAAAAACCTAAAACAGGGGTTATGCCCCTTATAGAAAGGTCAAATCTCTTCGGTCAAAATGTAACAAAGTTGCGCCATAATGACCCAAACATTTTCCACCATTTAAAACTTCTGTAAGTATAATGGTTTCTGAGATTATCCCATAACAAGGTGTTAGGTCAAAGGTCAAGGTCAACATACAAATTTGACCTTGAGGTATTTTTGAAAGTCTCATGAATTGTTGATGAATGGTGAAGATCCTAGGTCTCTACGATTTACGGTTTCTGAGTTTTGGTGGTCCACCGACACCGGTTAATTTTCAAAGGGGCATAACCCTACCAATGAGTCGTTGAATCTTTTCGAATCACATGTAACGAAGAACCAGGGTCTGGTCCTGAACAAATTTCACCCTTCGTTTTTTTTCTATCTATTACGGTTACGGTGTTGGAACGATAACAAGGTTTTTTGGTTTCGGAGGGATAACTCCGAACCGACAAAATATTTCGACTAACAGGGTGAGTTCCAGATAGGTATTCATGACACCGATACAAAGTGTGAACATGAAAGCGACACGTCTTACGGTTAACGCGGCTAAATTTGTCAAAGTTTGGCGGAAAAAGAATAATAATAATAATAATAATAATAATAAACAGAAGAAATACAGTAAGGTCTTTCCCTTTAGTAAAAGGAAAGACCTTAATGATAGAAATTTGTATCAAATTATCCACTAAAACGGTTTGTTTCTTATATGTACTCCGCTAATAGTTGAGTGATATTTTCTGCATTTGGCAAATTGATTGTTAATAAATTGTCTAAATCTGTTGAAATTTGTCCTGAAATGAAGTAGATTTGATGAAATAATCTATCTCTGGCATCTGAGTACAGATCACATTCAAAAAGGTAGTGCTAACGCGCAGGATAAAATTCGAATATCATGGCCCAGGCCATGTGTAAATTTCCAACAATCTATGGCTTCCATGAATTATTTCTTAAATAAAGATTATATACAGTTTAAAATACAATAAACAAATATGATAAGGCATTACAGTACAAATATGATGGTAATGTTAAAAGTACATAGATTTTTATTCATGTTTAAATTCTGATACTGTATTTGATTTTTTGATTGAATTAGGAAGAACATTCCACACTTTTGTCCAAGTGTACGAGAAACTAGACTTATACAACTCTGTATTTGGTTTTGGAATTATAAAATTATCTGAGCATGAAAATCTCGTATTATATTTTTATTTTGCAGAAGCTGATAAAATAAGACTGGACATATATTCTGGAGCTAAGCCTTGTTTTGACTTACACATTAGTAATAATTTGTGATAAAGTATTCTTTGAGTGATTGGAACAATGTTACATTCGTAAAATAATCCTTTTGAAGGTTTTGTGTAATCATGTTCGTCTAAAATTATTCTTGCTGCCCTTTTTTGCAGTTTTAGTAAACTATCTAATAGACAGTTATTACAGTTTACCCATATTGAACAACAATAATCTAAGTGAGGTAAAACATAAGCGTTAAAGTACATTTGTCTAGCTTTGTGATTTAAATATTTCTTTATCCTTTTTAGTAAAGCTAAAGAAGAGTTAACTTTTTTGATTATATAATTGATATGAGAAGACCAATATAGAGATGCATCAATAAAAACACCTTAAACCTTTTCACATGTTCTTTCTATAATTTGTTGTCCATTTAAAGCAAGATTAATGTTTTCATTTGATGTAGCGGAAAGCTTTTGTTTAGATCCAAATCATATAGCTTTCGTTTTAAATACATTTACAACCATTTTATTTTCATCACACCAGCGAAAAATATCTTGTAAAGCCGTTTTCAGTTTTTGACTGATGCAACTTTTGTTTTGTCCAATGACTGATATGGTGCTATCATCAGCAAATTAATCGGTGCTATGATAAGGATTAGACAAAGGAGGATCATTAATAAAAATAGAAAAAAAACCAACGCCGGTCCTAATACGCATCCTTGAGGTATACCCGTTTTTTTTTGTTTTTGTACATATGATAATGTATTTGAAATAAATACTTTCTACTATCTGTCAGCCAAATATAAAACCAGCGTAATGAGGTATAAGGTACGATGTTGCAAATGAAGGAGTATGACAAATGATTAAGCAACTATTTTCCAGTTTGAAATCACAAACAAAACTAGTAAGTATTCACTTTTGATGAACCTTATACCCTAGTCCCACTAGGCCACGATCGCACTACGATCTGTGAAAAAAATTCAAATTTTGACGAGCGTAGTGCGATCGTATAGATCGCAGTGAGGTCGTGATACGGTCGTGGTAAGGTCTTGGAGATCCCTTGAAAATCTCACCGCGACCCAACAAGGCTCCCTCTACGACCATACCACGTTTACACCACGCTGTTGAAGACCATAGTACGATTCTTGCACGCTCATACCGTCCTCATCACGCTTTTCTTACGACCTGTCTACGATCGTAATACGACTATTCCGAGTTCTTGTCATGCTCATTATCATTGTAACATGAATGTATAAAAACTTGCAGATAACTGCGAGTACTCTCAGATCTGTTCATTGTGTCTTTTTGTGTCGGAACGTATAAGTACCCGGCCACGTCCACTTGTATTTGTATTCATCTGATGAGTTAAGCCTTTTTCAACTGATTTTTATAGTTCGTTCTTATGTTGTACTGTTATACCACTGTCCCAGGTTAGAGGATGGTTGGGGTCCCGCTTACATGTTTAACCCCGCCACATTATTTATGTTTGTGCCTGTCCCAAGTCAGGAGCCTGTATTCCAGTGGTTGTCGTTTGTTTATGTGTTACATATTTGTTTTTTTTCGTTATTATTTTTTTACATAAATAAGGCCTTTAGTTTTCTCGTTTGAATTGTTTTACATAGTCTTATCGGGGCCTTTTATAGCTGACTATGCAGTATGGGCTTTGCTCATTGTTGAAGGCCGTACGGTGACCTATAGTTGTTAATGTCTGTGTCATTTTGGTCTTTTGTAGATAGTTATCTCATTGGCAATCATACCACATCTTCTTTTTTTATATAAAAGCACTCCAGTTTTTGTTTGAAACATCAATTTCAATTGCACCATCGAAACACAAGACCATGTACATGTAGTAATGCTTCTTCGATAAATAACTCAGATATAAAATCTTAACGACAAAGCCATGATCCATTCTACCATGTTTTGCTCTTCCTCTAAGGTCAGATCTGTGTGCAATTTGGATCTTTTGTCCCTTTTCTCTAACTGATCGGCCATGCCTGACACATCTCTGTCATCCCCACTTTCGTCCATTGAAACATCTTCATTTGTTTTTGATGGACCAGCAACAGCACTAGGTTGTAATGTAGTTTTGTTTGGTTGGTTCGACACCTCTACTGGATCAGGGATAGAAGCAGAGGCCCCTCTGCCTTTACCTCTACCTGTTATACCCCTTCCGCCACGCCCACGAGTTCTGGTGGATCTTGGTGGCATGTCTGTGTTGTTTCCGTAAAATATTCTTATAAATGAGAAATAGAAGAAATGAAACAGTATTTATATGGAGTTCGGTGCTGACATTATTGTTGAGAGCGTAGTAAGATCGCGGTATGACCGTGGTATGGTCGTAGTAAGGTCGTGGGACGAGCGTGCTATAATCGCAGTAGAAGCGTGGTAAGATCGTGTTGCAATCGCATAAATCGTGGTATGATCGTAGTGAGAACGTGAAAGGTCTTGATAAGCGTATTGAGGTCGCAGAATAAGCTTGGCGAGAACGTGGTATAATCGTAGCGGGATCGTTGTAGAAACGTAATGTGGACGTAGTAGCATCGTGAAAGCAACGAAAATGTACATTTTGATGCCGCTCATACCGCGACCCCACCACGATCTAACTTGATTTTAGATCGTGGTGAGCGTAGTGCGGTCGTGGTCAAGTGGGACTGGGGTTTTATATTCCTTAAGCCTTTAAATTCGTACCTTTTACTTTCTTATTTGGTTTCTTAAATTATGTATTTGATTTTAAAACAAAAATATCAAGTTAGTAAATAGCTGTAAAAATGACCAATCAAATCATTGAATACCAGTTATCACTGAAACAATTAGTAAATACATGTAAATACATGTAATTACTAAATTGATCAGTAATTACAGGTATTTACTGAATTTCACCTATTTACTGTAACATATACATCTATTGTTTACATGTGTTTATAAGTAGATTAATTATGTTTTAGTCATGTAGTTGATATTGTACTCAGAGAGCCTTATTTAAAATTGGTTTTATTCAAATGAGTTACTCTATTTAAGTTAAGATATTATTAAAATATATTTGTTAATTGACCAGATTCAGATTCTCTATTTGTTTTGTTAATCTAGTTCTGACACGGGAAGGATTGTTGTTATTGTCTACTGTATATCCCTTGTCCATTGGTGTCTCCTGTGTCTCTTGTAGATGGGACAAATTTCCATCTTTGAAAATTTAAAATATCAATCAATACGTTTAGTAATATATGGGAATCTTTGCTAAGATCAACCTCCGACAGGTTTGAGGCGAGGTCTTGCATAGTCATAAGATGATCTTCAAGCCCGTAGCCAGGAATTTTCAAAAAGGGGGGGGGGTGTATTTGGACTCATGAACTCAACTTTAACAGTCACAATTTGAAAAGAACGTTGACTTTCACAGTAGTTATTTGGTTTCAAGTGGGGGGGAGGGGGGTTCGTCCGAACCTTCCGAACCGTCCCCTCCCCCTTGTCGCTAAGGGTATGATCATAAGACATATCAGATATTCTAGTACCTTATAACAGGTCTAATGATAGCTTTGCGAAACCGTCCAAAGTTCTATTTGACAAAAGTCTTATCTCTACAATGTATTAAATTTTTAATTTTTTTCACACAAGCTATTCTAAATACTAAAATTTTTAGATTCACAAATTAAGCATTAAATGGAATATTATGTATTGTAAGTAACCATTAAATTCTTTAATTTTAAAATGTCCAAACTATAGCTTCTAGCCAATTGAATATTCAGAGGTATTTTATACAAATGCATCTGTCTTAAATTTGTTCAGTAATTGTCAACAAAGAATGTAAAAAAATTGTCTAATTTATGAAAATATTTAAAATACGTCACAGATATGAAATTTATATGACCATCATTTAAAAAACTTTGTATTCAATTATATTTAAAATGTTATGTTATAATAACATGTATATCGTGAAAAAAAAAACGAAGACGAAATCGCGAAATCGCGAAAACGCGTAAACGCGAAAAGGCGGAATCGCAAAAACGCAAAATCGCGAAGTCGAGAAGTCGAAAAGGCGAAAAGGCGAAAAGGCAAAGTCGAAAACGCGAAAAGGCTTTTCGTGTATCTCGATTTCAACTTCAATATTTCGCTTTTTCTCGTTTTCACCCTATAGAATATGAAAGGCGAAAACGCGAAAACGCGAAATTGCCTTAACCATAGTAATTGGTGATTTCGGATTCAAACTCATTATCACATGGTGTCATATCATAAACATATCATCGGAAATATCCTACGGATTGTCTTAAGGTGGTACTCGACAACAGGGCCGCGTTCAATATCGTAGCTGCTACGAAGTGCTACGTAAATTTGTACTATTGAACGTGTAGCTATAGACTAGTTGTTACACAGATATTGATAGCAGCTACGTAGCCGCTACGATATTAAACTCAACCCATGACTGAAATTAATTTGGCTCGTTTAATTTGACAAAATATTTACTTTGACAGTTGAAGAAAATATAAAAATTTAAAAAAAAATATGAACCAATCACTCTCTCAGAAAAAAATTACAGGCACTCTGAGACAAGTGCGTGTGAAAAAAATGGTTGGATATATAGCAGTTTGACAAACACTAATTTTGATCATTGTACCATTCGGCCAGGCTTATATTGAATGTCGTTTTATGCTTTCATAAAGGACAGCACAAAATGTGTTAAATAAGCATACCAATGTGACATCGTCACGTATGCTTTTGGAGAGCAGCGATGGATGCCTATTTCAGATTATTTAATTGACTTAGTTTAGGCATTTTTAAATGACTTTGTAGATATATCGCCATGTAACTTCATGTGTACTATTGTTTTTCTGTTTGTCTTTTTCATTTTTAGCCATGGCGTTGTCAGTTTGTTTTAGATTTACGAGTTTGACTGTCCCTTTGGTGTCTTTCGTCCCTCTTTTATACATGTTTTCAAGTGACTTGATAAGGCATTTTAAAGTGTTACATTCATTTTCAAAGGACCTGACACAAACATCTCGAAGTGACTTGATACAGGCATCTTGAATTGACTTAGTTTAGACATTTTAAGTGACTTCGAAGATATATCTCCAAGTAGCTTTGTACATGCATTTTCAAGTGACTTTGTACCGGCATTTAAAAGTGACTTAGAACATGCATCTTCAAAGGACTTGACAAAGGCATCTCGAAGTGACTTGGTACAGGCATTTTGAATTGACTTAGTTTAGGCATTTAAAGTGACTATGGTGATGTTCTTTTGGCACTATTTTACGGTGTTTATACTTCACATCTCGTTCGCTATACCCGTGTCTGTTGTAATATTTTTGATTTTAAGGAACGCAATCTATGTATTACTGGTAAATTATTAAAACAGGGATATCGTTACCATAAATTACTTTAATGATTTTTTCCATAGATATAAAGATTTGGTTTTGAAGTTTGGTTGTACCTGTAGGAAACTTATTTCAAACGGGATAGCACATCCTCATTTTTACGGAAATGTTGTTAACCGTGCCTGGAAATTTAAAAACGATCCTTGTAAATTTATCGCTCCTTTAAATAGACTTATTCTATAAAAGGTTACCAATTCCATACTATACTAAGATAATTGGATATTGTTTTTATTGGTATGAATATTGATCAGTAAATTAAAATCAAACTAGATAATACTAGTATGTTATATACAAATATACATTCATGGATCTACAAACTGTCGATACCTGTAACTTGGCATTGCACAAGGTAATGTTTTTCTCTGACTGTTTATGACGTCTTTACACTAAATCCATTGGATGTTGGATGTGTATGGATTGATTGTTTAGTCTTAGATGCATGCATTTTTTTTTAATAGTTGTTAGTGGCTTTAAAGTATTTGTAGGATAAATGCAGGTACTCTCAGATCTGTTCCTAGTGTCTTTTTGTTATCGGGACGTACAAGTTCCCGGCCACCTCCATTTGTATATTTGTCCATCTGATGAGTTGAGCCTTCTCAACTGATTTTTATAGTTCGTTCCTATGTTGTACTGTTATACCACTGTTAGGGGAGGGTTGGTATCTCCCTAAAATGTTTTACCCCGCCACAGTATCTATAGATGTGCCTGTCTTAAGTCAGGGGCCTGTAATTCAGTGGTTGTCGTTTGTTTATATGTTACATTTGTTTTTGATGTGTTTTGCTATTTGATTTAGCCATGTGATTATGGACTTTCCGAATAGATTTTCCTCTAAGTTCAGTATTTTTGTGATTTTACTTTCTATATATTTGTTTTTGTTCATTTTTTATATGAATAAAGACGTTAGTTTTCTCGTTTGAATTACTTACATTGTCATATCGGAGCCTTTTATAGCTTACTTTGCTGTATGGGCTTTGCTCATTGTTGAATGCCGTACGGTGACCTATAGTTGTAAAATGTCTGTGTCATTTTGGTCTCTTGTGGACAGTTGTTTCATTGGCAATCATACCACGTGTTTTTTTTTACATTCATAGATACATCTCCAAGTAATTATACTAGGTACTTGCATTTAAACATGATTTAGTACCGGCATTTTAAAGTGATTTTGTACATGCATCTTCAACACTGTTCCAAGAACTTGACATAAACATCTTGAAGTGACTTAGTACAGGCATCTTAAAGTGACTTAGTACAGGCATCTTGAAGTGACTTAGTACAGGCATCTTGAAGTGACTTCGAAATGCGCATCTGGTGCAAGAAAATTGGTACCGTTAATTTTGTTAGTACATGCATCTTGAAGTAATTTGGAAGAGATACTGTAAAAAGACTAATATAAAAAAGAAGATGTTGTATGATTGCCAATGAGACTACTATCCACAAAAGATCAAAATGACACAAACATTAACAAGTATAGGTAACCGTACGGCCTTCAACAATGAACAAAGCCCATACCGCAAAGTCTTTGATATGGTTCAAAGTCATCGTCATAGACAAACACAAAATACAAAATGTAATGACAAGCACACTGTTTAAAATTCAGAAAATGAAAAAAAGTTCTTATGTAACTGGCTTTCACAAAATGTATCTTATTATCATCGGCTGACGCACTTTTGAAGAAAGCTTACAGCTGTGTACTCTGTCAAAAGACATAATAGTAGTCTGAACCAATTTCCAGCAAATGTATCTTTTCCTTTCTTTTCATTTTTGGGTTGCTCTATTTTTTATATACAAGGAAGCTATTAAACCGAAGGTTCCAAAATAGTGAAGTTGACATAATCGCTTTTGGGTCGTTCTATTGAATTCTTACATACAAGAAATCTTTTGAATCAAGAGTTCCATATATTGAAGTTGAAATCATCCCTTTTGTGTCGTTCTATTCTTACATGCAAGGAATCTATTAAACCAAGTTCCAAATGATGAATTTAAGATTATCTCTTCGTAAATTGTGCGAGCAACATCTCGAATTGGTTGACCGTTATGGAATATTTTTTTCATTAATTATCGGGAATATAGGTTCCTTATGTCGCAACTGCAATCCCGTTTCCTTTTCACTCATGTGATCTACCGAATTAGACTTCGGGTTTGTAATAGCTTGAGCAACACGACGGGTGCCACATGTGGAGCAGGATCTGCGCATTCTTTCGAATCACATGAGATCACACCCAGTTTTTGTTGGAGTTCGTTTTGCTTAGTTGTTGTGTCTTGTTAACTATTATTTTTCTGTTGTTGTTTTTTTCTTTTCTAGTCATGCTGTTGGCTGTTTTTTTCCAATCTATGAGTTTGAATATCCCTCTGGTATCTTTCGCCTCTCTTACACATAATCGTGAAAATTGGAGCATATATTGTGTATGGTACATGGATGTGTACAGATCATAATATAATAATTTAAATTTGATGCACTTCTCCATCATTGCGTACATTGAACCAGATTATAACCGAAAAATGTAATTAAAAAAACTATATACAGCGATAGTCATGATAGTTCAGATAAATGATGCGTTATGTTTTCCAATTTTCCATATGTGTACTGGTAGATTCCTCCGATATTTGAAGCACCCGGTCCCCTTTAGAGCTGTTGTGCATTTCAAGAAATAATGTTAAAACGCACCATGTCCATACATGACATCATTTGGAATGGTCCATTTAACAAACTAAGAAACTCAAACATGACACCATCTTAAATGGTACATTTAACAACCTGATAAACCGTCCAAAAATGATACCATCCGAAATGGTCCCTTTAACTATCTTATAAACTACCCAAATATGACACCATCTGAAATGGTTCTTTCAACAAGGTTAAAAACCACCCAAATATGACATCATCTGATGTGGTTCTTTTAACAAGCTTATCAACCACCCAACCATGACACCATCTGATATGGTTCTTTTAACAACTTAATAAACCACCCAAATATGACACCATCTGATATGGTTCTTTTAACAACTTATAAACCACCCAAACATGCACCGTCCAAAATGGTCCATCTAACAAAATAATTAACCGACCAACCCTGACACCATCTGAAATGGTTCTTTTAACAAGCTAATAAATCACCCAAACATGACACCATCTGAAATGATTCTTTTAACAAATTAATTTATTAGTCAAAGATGACACCATCTAAAATTATTCTGTATAACAAACCATTTAATCAACCAAACATAAGACCATTTGGAATGGCCTTTAAACAAAATGATGAATAAATCAAAGCCAGCTGAAACTTTTCGAAATGACCCTTTTAACAAACTATTAAATCAACCTAATATAGCACCAATCTATATGTTTTAGGTGCTTTATTTCGATTTGTCATGCTGAAAATAATTTTTTGAGTTACTGATAAACGGTTTGAATTTTGCTCATTGTTGGAGGCCTCATACATGTCATATTGACTATTAGTTAATCTACACATATGACAGTTGCAGATCAAGGATTCGTGTGAAGGCAGGCAAAACGTGATCGCTTAGACTGGTACAAATAGGGGAATGAAATTTGTTTTAATAATTGTTTGCTACTATAATTTTCATTTTTGAGCAAAAGTAGTCAAACACCACTCTAATATGTCACTGTATATAAAAGAAATAGGACTGAAGTTTCATTGACAGCTGGTTCTCAATTCTAAATGGACTACAGCTGTAAACATCTTTGGCAATTGCTATCTGATATCTTCTCATTTATCGACCTTTGTTTGCGAACGTCTATGTTGGAGAGTTGTATCATTGGCAATCATACCACATCTTCTTATTTTCTATATCTATAGTTGTAAACATCTATGTCATTTGATATCTGTCTCTTTATCAATCATAAAACATATTCTTATTTTGATTTGACGAAGGCATGAACTTAAATACTCAGGACTGGATCCATTGTTTGAGATTGACTAACTGAAATACAGTAGAATTGTCTGACTACTGGATGGTCGGTCGAGGTTGAGCATAGCTGTATATCTAATATAAAAAAAAACAACACACACATTTTTCATTGAAAATGTTTATTATTTCAACATATAAGTATATGCATATGTTCAATCCATGAAAACAATACAGTTCTTGCCTAGATAACCAATATGTTAGTTTGAAGTTCCCCATTTATAACTAAATAATCTTTCTAACAATGCTTCAGTTTCACATTGCAGCTTTATGCACAACTCATTTTATTTAATGTTTTATCCAAAAATCATGAGATTGACTGTTAATAAGTTTTTCTATTTTTGACTTATTATTTCTAAATTCCCCTATTTACAAAACAATAGGCCTTTTTAACCACTTCTTGAAAATTACACTGTAATCTAAATATTCTAAATAATTTGAATATCTTCGTATGATTATCATACAAAACAAAACACCTCTATAACACTAAAAGATGATTGTATTCTAATAATTTTTGTTTTCCTGATACACATTTAGAACATACATTATTTTTGTATTACACATAAAAAAAATTATATCATTTATCAAAATCAATCAGTATATATTTTACATAACAATACACAATAGTAACAATCATTATATATCATTCATATCAATACACAATACTTATATTCAGTATATATCATACATATCAATGCACCATATTAACAATGAGCATGTATCATTCATTACAATACACAATAGAAGTAATAAGTTTATATCATTCATTACAATACACAATAATAAAAATCATATCAATACACACTAACAATAATCAATTTGAAGATATATTGAGTAACTGAATAACATTAAAAATCTATGATGTTAAAAATCAATTTCTTACAGGAGGATTCTCATTTTACATAAATATCCTTCAGATACATTGATTAAAGAAATGGAACTACTCTCTATTAGACATAACTAGCTTTTCATAGGAACAACTTTCGATAAGGGTTAAGGCTATCGTTTTAATAATGGTCAACTCAAATGATTATATGTAATTAAGTTAACGATGTGCTCTGCTCCATGTGAATATATTTTGCAAATTAGCTCCTCCTTTTTTTCATAATATTGTTACAGATTGATTAAATTGCTCTCTTTTAAATGTTAATAAAATCCTTGCTATTTTTTTCAAAGTTGTTGATAAAGATATCAATTTTCAAACGGATGAAAAATATAAATAAATGCATTCTCGCCAAGTGTGTAATTCCTTAAATCTATAAAGTTAACAGAACTCAAAAAGCTGGAAAAAATATTGTAATTTTGACTACGAACATCTTTAATACACATACATAGGACTTGTGTGTGATACACGCATTATGCAGTGTACCGGAAGTCATAACAAATAAGTGGGTTGAAACAGGAGCACATCAAATTCCGTATTATTTTAAAAATCAATATTATTAGTTAAGATACATACTACTCCAATTCTAAAATCAATAATCTAAGATACAAATTATCTTACAATTGATTTTTATCACCTTAGTTTTAATAATGACACCAGTACTTTTGTATTACAGAACAGTCTGTAAACTAAATTAAACGAGTTGTATGAACACAATTTACAGTAAAAATCACGACTTAATATTGAAAGCAAACTTAAAACATAATCATAAAATGGCAATATAACACAGAGTTCTACCACACGCTCCATTTAGTTAATATTACAAGGGGTGAAAAGCAGTAGCTAGTATACAGACACAAGCGTAATAGTGATAATCATAGGATAAAAAGCAGAAAATAAAAAAATACACACCAACATATACAGTAGTTAAACAAGACCATCATCACTAAGAGTCTCTGACAGCAACCTTACTATATCAGTATGTCCTTCCTGAATGTTCAGTGAACTACAACAATCTACATATACCTTTGCGACATATAGATTTAAAAGTTAACACTGCAATTTAAAAGAAAATAAATGTCTGATTTATGCAACTTTAAAAGTATATGTAAATTGGGTTTCATCTAAAAAGTTTATTGGTTATATTAAACTTAAAGTAAATACGGTGTAAATAAGATATTTTCAAATGGATTATACTAATGATAAATTTTGAAATGTTTAACATATAGTAGCTTTTATATGGATATAATTTTCTAATAAATGCATCATTTCATGCAGTGTCAATATAAGAATTCCTCACAGATAACAACTTTACTATTTCAGCATGTCCATTCTGACTTGCAATGTGCAGAGGACTACAACCATCATTGCGACATAGATCAATGTTAGGATTCTTCTCTAACAACAACTTTACTACATCAGTATTTCCGTTTTGACTTGCAATGAACAGAGGACTACATCCATCATTTTGACATAGATCGATGTTAGGATTCTTCTCTAACAACAACTTCACTATTGCAGTATTTCCGTTCTGACTTGCAATGTACAGAGGACTACAAGCATCCTTTTGACATAGATCAATGTTAGGATTCTTCTCTAACAACAACTTTACTATTTCAGTATGTCCTTGTTGACTTGCAATGTACAGAGGACTACATCCATTATTGTTACATAGATCAATGTTAGGATTCTTCTCTAACAACAACCTTACTATATCTGCATGTCCGTTAAAACTTGCCATGTACAGAGGACTATCTCCATCTTTGTTACATAGATCGATGTTAGGATTCTTCTCTAACAACAACTTCACTATTGCAGTATTTCCGTTCTGACTTGCAATGTACAGAGGACTACAAGCATCCTTTTGACATAGATCAATGTTAGGATTCTTCTCTAACAACAACTTTACTATTTCAGTATGTCCTTGTTGACTTGCAATGTACAGAGGACTACATCCATTATTGTTACATAGATCAATGTTAGGATTCTTCTCTAACAACAACCTTACTATATCTGCATGTCCGTTAAAACTTGCCATGTACAGAGGACTATCTCCATCTTTGTTACATAGATCGATGTTAGGATTCTTCTCTAACAACAACTTCACTATTGCAGTATTTCCGTTCTGACTTGCAATGTACAGAGGACTACAAGCATCCTTTTGACATAGATCAATGTTAGGATTCTTCTCTAACAACAACTTTACTATTTCAGTGTGTCCTTGTCCACTTGCAATGTAAAGAGGACTACCTCCATCTTTGTTACATAGATCGATGTTAGGATTCTTCTCTAACAACAACTTCACTATTTCAGTATTTCCGTTCTGACTTGCAATGTACAGAGGACTACAACCATCCTTTTGACATAGATCAATGTTAGGATTCTTCTCTAACAACAACTTTACTATTTCAGTATGTCCTTGTTGACTTGCAATGAACAGAGGACTACATCCATCATTTTGACATAGATCGATGTTAGGATTCTTCTCTAACAACAACTTTACTATTTCAGTATGTCCTTGTTGACTTGCAATGTACAGAGGACTACATCCATTATTGTTACATAGATCAATGTTAGGATTCTTCTCTAACAACAACCTTACTATATCTGCATGTCCGTTAAAACTTGCCATGTACAGAGGACTATCTCCATCTTTGTTACATAGATCGATGTTAGGATTCTTCTCTAACAACAACTTCACTATTGCAGTATTTCCGTTCTGACTTGCAATGTACAGAGGACTACAAGCATCCTTTTGACATAGATCAATGTTAGGATTCTTCTCTAACAACAACTTTACTATTTCAGTATGTCCTTGTTGACTTGCAATGTACAGAGGACTACATCCATTATTGTTACATAGATCAATGTTAGGATTCTTCTCTAACAACAACCTTACTATATCTGCATGTCCGTTAAAACTTGCCATGTACAGAGGACTATCTCCATCTTTGTTACATAGATCGATGTTAGGATTCTTCTCTAACAACAACTTCACTATTGCAGTATTTCCGTTCTGACTTGCAATGTACAGAGGACTACACGCATCCTTTTGACATAGATCAATGTTAGGATTCTTCTCTAACAACAACTTTACTATTTCAGTGTGTCCTTGTCCACTTGCAATGTAAAGAGGACTACCTCCATCTTTGTTACATAGATCGATGTTAGGATTCTTCTCTAACAACAACTTCACTATTTCAGTATTTCCGTTCTGACTTGCAATGTACAGAGGACTACAACCATCCTTTTGACATAGATCAATGTTAGGATTCTTCTCTAACAACAACTTTACTATTTCAGTATGTCCTTGTTGACTTGCAATGAACAGAGGACTACATCCATCATTTTGACATAGATCGATGTTAGGATTCTTCTCTAACAACAACTTTACTATTTCAGTATGTCCTTGTTGACTTGCCATGAACAGTCCAGTAGCCCTATCATCTCTACATTGATCCACATCTACATCAGTATGTAATATCCACTGTACCAAATCAGTATAACCATCGAAACAAGTAAGTATCAGCGGAGTAGAACCTGATCCATGGTGCTCTTTCGATAATTCTGTGTCACATGTATTTGCTAATGTGACTTGAAGTGATTTGTTCAGATTTTGTAAGTGGTTTAACAGCTGTTGTCTAAATTCTAAAACTGTCAAATTAGTGTTCATAAATGTAACTCTCACTTTTCCTGTTGACCAGTCCTTTATAAACCTTTCTAAATACAATTCAAAATTCTCGTCTGGTATTTGAATAATGAAGTCTATGTTACTTTTTCCTTCATCTGTTGAATTCCTCCATATGAAGCGTTCATGAACAAAATCACTATCAGCATGGTCTATTAAACATTCAATCATTTTCTGACCAAAGTAATGAGCAAGGAAGTCAAACAATTTATCATGTAAAGTTTTGTAAATACCATTCTGTGTATGTACAAATGTACCCTCTAGAGTGAGAAGGGCCTCTTTAAGTTCTTTCTTGGAAGTACTTCTGTTCAGGCTACATGCATTACACGTGTCTTCTATTACATGTCGTTGGTCGTCTGTCACTTTACCTTGGAACCATTTCTCTTTCAGTTGATTATTAAACAGAACCAATAAAGCAAGGCTGCAGATTTTAAAGGAACCGTCAACACAATACATACTTAAACTGTCTAGTTCTTGTCGATAGAACATTAAGGGATTTTTGAAAAAATCATTAACATCCTCAGGTTTCTCTTTTTGATACAACGAGCATAAAAGTGGAAAGAATTCACTATTTTGTGATAACTCAGCAATTTTGCCCAATCTTGAACCGATATAAATGGTTGCCATAACATTTTTTTCTTTATCTGTAAGGCATAACTCATCTGATATTAAATTAACTTCACATGATTTAAAAGGTAATAATCTATTAAACTTTAAATCTTTATATACTTGTAACCTACAAGATACAATAATCTTGCAACATTTGTCTGCAATGATTGTGTTAATCACAGGTAACAATTGTTCCCAGCTTTCAATCTGCTGTTGGTTGGCAGTAAAGTTTCCACAAATATCATCTACAATGAAGACAGTCTGTTTACCTGGTCGATAATAATTTCTTATATCATCTGGTTGTAACACTGGTATTATTCTGTACCCTTCCTTTTGTAAAACTAGTGCTGTGTGTCTTGCAATGAAAGATTTTCCTACTCCTGATGGGGCAGTTAAAGTCAAACAACTGTTGTCCTGTAAACACTCAAGGACGTACTCACTTGCTCTTGTAGACACAAACATATTATCCTTTATTTCCCATTCTTTTATTTCGTTTTCTATTTGGTCTGAAACATATTATAAAGTGTAGCTAATTAGAGATAAAATAATGACAATTTATATTAATTTAACTATATCATAATAAGCAGGCAATTAATAGTGGATTACGTATGTTGTGTAAGTTGTTTCATATTTTGACATTATCGTCTTATCGTTGTAGGCTAGATGACGACCTGGAGTGTTATACGGGGTTGACTTTGTTGGCATCGTTTGCTTCTTATTTTGATAGCACTATAATTGAAACTACCCAATACAATGATATTTTCTTTTAAAACACAAGGATATTGTCTTGTCTAACCATGGAAAGGTACTATAAGATATAGCTTATTGTAAAATCATTGAAAAAACATATAAATACATGGTTTATACTAAATTTAAAAGAACATACATTAAAATGTTCCATATTAACATCAATTTATTTAAATATACTGTCAAAAGTAAATGACAAAAAAGGTTATAAAAATATATACTAGTCAACAAAAGAAACGATACAAGACTTTTTTTCAAATTAAAGATAATGTTTTCCGTTCATTAGACCAATGTTGAAGGTAAAAATACTTAATCATAATGGAAATATAAATCCGTTTAAAAAACATTTTTTTTTTGCTTTCATGACGTTTTTACGCGATTTTTTTTTTAACAAAATTTTCATAAAACGACAATTTTAAAAACAGAAGTTCAAACTGATGATGCCAACCTCTCATAAAGGTAAAGACAGTTTTTGCCATCAATTTGTTTTTAAAAATCATACAGTTTCTTCGTTTATTTGTAAAGCAAAGTTCGGCCCCACGAGAAATCGTTAAAATGTATACATTATCAACTGATTTACCATAGACAGTATGTGTAAAGTGATATTCAAAAAGCGGTAACAATCTTAAAACAAATCCGAAAGGTGCCAAATTTACTGTGTGTTGTTTTCATATCTAAAGCAATGATTTGAGACGAAAATATAAAAAAAATTGTTTGCATTTTTTGAGATTTAAAAAAAACGTTTTTTCCCAAAAATTTGAAAAAAAAAACAATATTTCAAGCCATTCGTTACAACATGAACCATACTTGATTAGCAAATTGAATATTTTAAACAAATATGAAATTTTATTTTGTACTTAGAAAATAATGTGTCGATTTTTATTCAACTTTCCGCAAAACTAATTTACACCCTATGATCGTTTACACGGAATTTAGATACTTTCCAACAAGTTTTGATTTTCACAATAACATGGGCATACATTGCAAATGAAAGCTTTTGAAAATAGTGTATCTCATTTTGTTTTATATTTAATACTTTTTGATAAATTTTATTTCAAAATCGTGTATTGTTTCTTTTGTTGACTAGTATACAATACCGGAAAAAAGATACAACCTTCATACCGAATGTCGTAAGTCTAAATTAAAAAAATAGGTTTGTGGACGATGAGGTATCGTTGGTCTACTGCTATGACTATTTGCAAATATAAAAAAGAAGATGTGGTATGGTTGCCAATGAGACAACCGTCTACAACAGACCAAAATGACAGACTTAATAACAATTATAGGTCACCGTACGGCCTTCAACAATGAGCAAAGCCCATACCGCATAGTCAGCTATAAGTGGCCCCGATATGATAATGTAGATCAATTAAAAAGAGAAAACTAACGGCCTCATTTATATAAAAAAATGAACGAAAAACAAATATGTAACTCATAAACAAACGACAACCACTGAATTATAGGCTCCTGACTTGGGACAGACACATACATAAATAATTTGGCGGGGTTAAACATGCATGTATATGTCAAATGTCCTTAGTATGTTATCTACCTTATACTGTTTGCCATTGACTGTTGATGGGTTTTTTTTATCTTGTGTTTAACAAAAAAAAAAAAGCCAAAAATACAACAGTGATCTCTGGCCTTCATTGTGATGTCATATATTTTAAGTTTTTTTAACAGTTCTGGAAACTTTATTTATTATTTAATTAAAACTAATAGTTCTTTTAAATATTATTACCACAGTCTTTTGTTGTCAAGATATAAAGTTTGAAAGCATATAAACTGATAATATACCTCTGATATTCTTTGGTATAACTTCGTCCTGCTCAGTTTCCATTTTCATTATTTTCTCTTTAAGATCAGAATATTCTTCTTTTTCTACAATAAGGACAGATTTTTAGATCCATTTGATTAAAACACCACGCGCAAACTGCAGGACCAACATTTTTATGGCAGTGACATGTTAAAAAAATTAAGATGATGTGACATGATTGCCAATAAGACGAGTCTCGCCATAGTCCGGCCGATCGGTTAAAAATAATGAGGAAAGCACCAAATTTGGCATGATGGTGTTTTTAGCAATTTAGTGTGCTAAGCAATATATTCTCAACATTCAATATGGAGGCTTATTTCAAGATGGCTGCCATACATTCTAAAATATTTTCCAGTATTGCACCAACTAGAGGGGATTGGATGCTGGAAGCACAAAATTGAATATATTTGAAAGACTTGGTGTACAAGATTTTGTTTTGATCTATCTTTGAAATTCAAAATGGTGCCTTTTGAAAATGGCCGCCTTGAATATAAGCAAATATTTATTATTAAGAAATGACCTGCATATAAGCATTTTATTGATGTACAGTGTCATTTAGTATCCGTCCCAGTTCTGTCCTTTTTGATTTTGCCTAGCTTGTCCTTTCATACTCAAAGTTGTAGCTTTCATAAAAAGCAGCAGTAGTAGCTTTCATTAAAAGCTTCACTATATTTTGTCTTGCGTCAAACATAAAAGCTGTGATTTGGAATTTATCTGCCCTAAGATATCATTCAGTGCCTATCTTATTTCTTGAGTCGCAATATTTCGAAATTTGAGATATTATACTGTGAAATGAGAATTATTCAAACACATATCAGTGAAATGACAGGAATGAGGACAACAAGGAAAAGAACATTGAAATGGCAGAAACTAAATCAATTGGGGATATGGAGAAACCCACATCTGAAGACGCTGTAACAGAGTACAACTCAGAAATGAATATTAAACAATTGTACCAAGAATTTTTAGCAGATAGGAAATATAATGCTAAAAAAACAGCTGAGATTTACCGCAAAATAAAACAAAGCGAAGCGCGAATTGATAAAATATAAGTTGGTCTTATTACGATGCATGCTTAACAGAAAGAGGCAATGAATATTAATAACGAACAGATGGGAGCAATATATTAGCAACTCCAGCAGTCTGAAGACAGGATAAACCACAAGGCTAGTGGTAATTGCTTGGCGGAATTGATGGTCAGACCAATAAGATATTCAATGTTGTGTTGAGATGGATGGACAAGCTGGCAACAACTGAGGAAGGAGATGCAGTTCAATTGAGAAGTGCACCTGAACAGAAGGGTACCTTCCACCAAATGGCAATTGTTAAAAGTGAATAAGTGGACAATCAAAATAAAGAAGTTAAAATTCCTGCAATGGACACATCATCTAAGCCAAAATTTGACCATAGCCTAGTACAACGCAAGTTTTCCAAAAGTACACAACAAAATCCCTGTCTTGGGTCTTTCCAAAATTATTGTTCGCATGAACCATCAACCGCGGCAACTTTATGGAAGGTGTCTTCACCTAAAGTCGAAAGTCCTATGTTAGGGCCCTTGGCCCTGCATGAGACAGTTCAAATCAATCAACAACCTCTATTTAAGAAATACTAGAAACCACTAGTATTAATCAAGAAAAAATCGTATGTGTCTTCTTACGCACACTTACCACATATTATGAGTCAATAATATTTGGTTCAGGGCAGACCACCATAACAGAAACAATTAGCTGCAAGTGGATCATATGAAGTTTCTTTAATGGTGACTACTTACGGTGTCATCCCCTGCGAATCAATGGTAAATCCTCCTCCTACATTTATCATCCCAATTATGACAACCTCGTTAGCCCATGGAGCTCTAAAAGGCTTCTCAAAACAGCACTGACCGATACAGGAAAGGGCAGAGGAAACCAAAAGAGTGTGGCAACAGCTCTTCTTCGGACTCCTCATTTGAGAGAGAATATACCCGATGGCAAAAACGTCTTGATGCAAGAGACCGGAGCCGAAGCCCACAGCTCCCAAAATGCAAATACTCAATTGAAGAGGATCCTTGAATTGGGAGGCGTTCATTTATCAATTTGAACGAATTGCAAATCAGGAAAAATGTGTGTAGACTCCCAGATTGCCAGGTCGATTTTGGCTTTGAGTACGATTGCAAGGTAACACTGATGATGATTCCAAGGCCTTACGAAACGCATTGGAGCAACGCTTCAGCACGAAAGACGATCAAACCAGATTGGAACCGAAGCATTAAAGACAAAGATGATGCAGTCATGTAATAGAGAGGAACCCAAAAACATTCAAAATGGCGTTAAAACAATTGAAAACCTCTAAAGCTAACCAGATGGCGATATATGGATCAAAAAGTGCCAATTATACCCATCGGCAAGTCTACTTTGCTGGTGACCTAGTATCACCGACCGATAAAGAAAATATGAGCAGTCCTTTAAAAAATGAGGTGCATAACCTTATACAAATTGTCAGAAAACTTGCTTTCAACTAATCTCATAACCGTGGATTAGCCAATCAGTATAACCTTGGTCCATCTGATCAAATAATCATGGAAGATCACCAGTTCAATGGAAGATCACCTGATCAATATACACGTGGAAGATCTCCTGAGCAATACAATCGCGGTAGCTCGCCAGATAGAAATACATCCAGGTTTACTACCTATCTACCAGTAACACTCCTAAAGCCAGAGATTATAAAGTCCCTACGGACAACTGTTAGTATTTTCAGGTTCAAACTCCAGAAATCCCGGTTATTTCAGACAACGGTCATCTTCACCAGGATACAGAGCAAATCAAAGCGCAACCCCAACAATGGAATCTTTAAACAGTAAAGGTTCGGGCCATTGGGCCAACACTCGACTCCCAAGTGTATTTGCCATGAAACATCATCTCATCACAAAATCGGCTCTCTACATTGATAGAGTAAACATACCATGGGATGTGTGCAAAGTGCCATTGACAGACGATGTTATACATAGGCTAGATATTTTGAACACTCTGAGTGCAGTGATAAATCTGAGTACTCTCACACTTACCATCAACAATAAAGTGATAAATGCAGCATTTATTAACAGTAGAAACGAGATTTCAACTCAGCAAGTTTGAAACAAACGAACTATCATAATTCCGCCAAAATCAGAAATGACTGTTACCATTAAAACTAATAGAAGTGCCGACAAGAAGTGCATTTTAGGACCATGCTCGCTGACTACTTGCAAATTGGTTTCGCACGAAGTTGGAAAAGGAAATAGTTGCCACTTGACCATCTTAAATGATGAAAATAGTCTAATCCGCCGGCAGAGAAGGTTCTCCTATTGATTAAAAAGAAAAATTTGACGATGTTGTGGGTACGACAGATGAAAACGCGACAAGTGACGTAAGATGTGGCATTGAAGAGACACGAGACAAGGAACCATTGGCACTGCCTCAAAGTTCAGATAAGTTGCCTAGTTTTCATCCATATTTAATCGACCTAAATAAACGTTCCTACCGTTAAAACTGAAAGCGTTTAAAGAACAATTACAATAGCATATAACATATTGATTAATATTTTGAATTTCACTATATGATTTTGAATTTGCAGCCATATATGCAAATGTATGTTTTAAAGAAAAGACCAAATTAATTTTTATACATTTAAAATTAATTCATAACAAATTCAAGAACAAGAAGGCCATTTTTAAAGAATCATTACTCTAATTTCCGAAATTAAATAGAATACCTAGCGGACAATATTGATATTTATAACGTTTTTCAGCCATCTTGAAAATGGCGGCCATATTGGAATTTTCAGAGTGGGTCCATAGCTGAAATCAAAGGGTATATAACCAAGAACTACTGTGAAAAATGTCATGCTTTCCGCACCAAGTGAGCAATTCTGTTCTATATCTGCACCAATCGGGCGGACTACAAGAGATAATGAGGTATAAGTAAGCAGCTATAGGTCATCGAACAGTCTTGACACATGAGCATAACTAAGACCACATTGAAAGCTTCAAAGGGCATTGACATACAAAGTTTGAATGTAAAATATTCAAAGGAGAAACAAATATAGCCGGCCAACCCTATAACTAACATGGAAAGGTGATTTAACAGCAAACTACTGAAACAAGAGGATTCACTCATCGAATCGACATACATTATATTAAACAACTAACGAAAAGACATAAGACATAGCGTACCGATATAATATGAGGGAACTTGTAGTTATGTGTACTGGAAGGTCTAAAGTTTATAACAACTAAAGAAATAAGTAGCTGTGAGTCAATATAACACCGTTTAAGTGCTTATTGAAATTGTTTCAAGAATAAGTTTGGATATTTATAAGCCAATAAATCAGATGCAGAAAAAAATTCACGAGAATACCCTTTGGTGTATAGATATTGAATTTTAAATAACTGTTAAAAGTCCTAAAATTTTGAATGACAAACCACACATTTTTTCAACGTCAAAAGTGAGTTCAAATTCACCAAAAAAAAAAACCAACACCACCAACAAATGATCTAAGCATACACGAGATAGTAGATGACACTTGAATCAGTTAAACGTTATACCACCTTTACACTAAAATGTATAAAAGTGAAAGTAACATTAACCATAGGCGGAGAGTTTACCGTATGAAATTGGGTTAGTTTTCATCATACAAATTTTTAGAATCTAAAATAATTCCAGATTAGAATATTTATTGTTTTTTATTCATTCAGTGCATTGTTATTGCTTAGTATAGCTCGTTGTTATAGTTAACACGAAAAATCTAAACAGATTTCAAGCAGAGTGTCTGAACACATGCTCATGAATGTAATGAGAAAAATATAGATTCGTGCACACAGATCGTTCTTTTTCTAATAAGATATTACCTTTTTCCATATTTTCAACAGCTGATTCTAGCTTCTTCATTTTTGAACTTTGCACTGCTAGTTCATTACCATAGACATTTAATCTTTCCAGATTACGTCGAATACTCAAACCAACATTTACAAGTTCTTTAAGTGCATTGTAGTCCAAACATTTGGATTTTGCATCACTTGCATCTAAAGCATCTTGCTGATTTCCCAAACCATGTATCGCCTAAAAAATGAAAACATGAAAATAATATTTTAAAAATCAAATAGTGTAATGAGCAGTTTCATATAATCTTTCATGTAGATAATTCTTAAATAAGGAGATTAGAAATGAGTGCCAATGAGACGACAACCTACCAAAAGATTACTGAAAATAGATGTAATCAATTATATATTATGCAGTTGTTTTAAGTGATGTCATTTCTGGTCCCTTAGAAAGAGTTTGTTTAACCTAATGTTGACTGAATTTTCACTGGTAATTTACCTCATACCTAGTTTGGATGTTATAGATAATGCATATTTTAAGTTTTTTTTGTCGTAGAACACACCGAGGGGTATCAGGATTGATCAAATTTAAGACCGACCGGAGGGAGGTCTTTCTTTGAACTATCCTGACTCCCCGAGGTGGGTTCTACGACAAGAAAAACCTTAAAATATGCATTATCTGACTTATATACCGTCAAAAAATATTATTTTTTTAAAGATTTGTCAAATTTAGTATCCTATTTTACCGACAACACTAAAATGGGATATTCCTTTCTAATGCGTTCAGGTTTCAATACGCCCTGCGGCTCATTTAAAATGTGAAATTAAACTCACTAAATAATTTAGATATAACCTTTTAAAAATTGTTATCCATACACAATAAAAAATATTACTGTAACTGCATGAAGTAAGACACGAATGTATTGTTACCATTAGATAACGGTGTATGACAAATTGTAAGTTATTTATTGTACCACTTAGCTTATAGAAATGGGGGGTATTTTTTTTTCTATTTGTTATTTTATTTCTATCGCGGAAAAGTTGTTATTTATTTAACCATTTTACTTGAATCGAATGAAAAATTCAGAAAGATTGTCTTTCGAATAGCAATACATTTTATTAAAAGATAATCAGGATAAAATAATATACCCTCCGCATCCGACCCTTTCGTGAGTTACGTTAATATGTTATTCAATAGAATATAAGATTATGTTATTAGTGAATCATTTGATAGAGTAAAAGGTTTACATACATTTTAAAAAAGTTACGAACTGACACGAAGACGAATATAAATACATGTAGGTCACAGTATGATTTCCTATTCAGTGTGAATCGTTCTGAACATGAATGAAATATTTGCCACTGGACGTTAAGCAATCAACCAAAAATTAATCAACCTATTCAGTTTAACTCAATAAGATTTTCAAAATCTTACACACGAATATGTTAAATCTGGATTTATTTTATGAAAGTCTACATTAAAATGCATCTGACCTATATGATAATGTTTTTTTTTATTATAGCGATAAATCATCAAAACTTCACGTTATTTGTTTCAAAATTAAATTGCAGGTCTACAATGACGGTTTCTTTTACATCTATCATCGGTTGAACTTTTGAAAATAAATTTCCAAATCGGCAACAAAAAACTATTAGACGAATAAAATTTTGTAG